>OX608074.1:120650103-121154235 GCA_951509635.1 Eupeodes luniger
TTGAAAAATTATATGTAGAAGAAAATATTTTTGCCGTCTCCCTAAAAATTGAGAATACCAAGGATAAAAAGATTATAAAGTGTTTTAGTAGATAAAATAAATTAATAAATATATTTAATTTAAAACTTTGTTATTTTTATGATAATTGCGAATTATATTTGAAAAATAAAAGCTTCGAAGTTCTTGCCAAATTGGACTAATGGGTAAAAATTGGATGAATTTACAACAAGCTCAACAAAAAGATTGAAAAAAGTATTACTCTATTTTAAATTCATCGCGTTCTTGGTGAACAAAACTTGACTGGCGTCGCATAAGCATGAATTTGTGCTGGCTTTGAAAACTTTACATTTAGCTGAGATGGTTATACTTATTGCAGATGATTTTGCTTCATAAAAGGTTTATTGCAGTTCTGGGTTGACAAGCATTTTTTCTTTAACATGAGGAAATAGAACAACTTGATACTTAATTTAGTTACATAACTATTTCTGTAAGTTCATGATCCGTAGCAATCTTCATTTTTAATGATTTATCACAAAAGCTTTTCAGTCTATTTCCAATAAAAAAAACAAGTTCGTTTATATAAAGCAGAACCTTACTGAGCCAAATTCCAAATCTAAAATATAAGGCAAAAAATACTACAATGTCCTAAAGGTATAGTAAAAAATTCTGGTAATTTGTAAAAAACGTACGAAACACCACGTCATCCTCGGTTCCAACGCTTGTGCACAGTGACATTCCCTATGTAAGCTCTATTGATAAATCCAATTTGCTTGCAGCAAAGTTTGCTGTTAATTCGACGCAACCAGAGAGTGTCCTGAGTCCTCCTGTTCTTGAGAGCGTAAACGATTTTATGCGACACATCTTCTTTCGCACTCGTACAGTTGCAAGAGTATTGAAAGACTTTGATATACGCAAATCAGCTGGCCCTGATAGTATTCCCCCTATTGATCTGAAGAGGTATTCTTCAACGCTGGCAAAATATAAGCTTTTCCATCTTTCCTACCTTACAGGTCTCTTTTCGAGCGGATGGATAACAGCAGCAGCCCGTCCCTAAAAAGGCGAATCCTCGCACCCTCTAACTATCGTCCAATAGCACTCACGTCCCTTCTTTCCAAGGTCATAGAAACGGTGATTAATTATAAGCCCAAGAAATATCTCGAAGATCGAAAGCTTCTTTATGACCGACAGTATGGCTTTCGTAGCACTGGTGATCTCATGGTTCATCTCACCGAGCAGTGGAGCAAATCTTTACATCGCTTTGGAGAAAGTAGAATTATTGCACTTGATATTTCAAAGGAATTTGATAGAGTTTGTCATCAAACTTTCTTATCGAAAATGCGTGCTTTTGGTATTGATGATTCGCTTCTTCGTTGGATTAGAAATTACCTTTCTAACCGTTAAATACAAGTTGTATTAGATGGTTTCAAATCTGAAATTCATAAAATAAATGCTGGTGTTCCCCAGGGCTCCGTTTTGTCTCCGACTCTCTTTCTCATTTTCATAAACGATCTCTTGCCTGCCACTTCTAATCCATTAAACTGTTTCGCTGACGACCCTCGGCAGCGTATGATAAGCTCATTAAATTCCGATCTCGACAGCCATGTACAATGGGGAATTAAGAACCGTGTAGAATTTAATACTTCAAAAACTCAATGCTGTCTCCTGTCGTTAAACCATAACCCACCCCCGATGTCGCTATTCATGAGAGGCACTTGTATCCAGTAAACTAATCAACATTCAGTACTCAGTATGTGTATCACAGATCACCTCTTATGGAATGATCACACATTTGATATTGCCAAAAATGCTGCTAGAAAGAAATGTTTCACCCCTTCTGATCTGGCTATAATTTACAAACCTTCATTCGCCCAAAACTTGAATATTACTCGCATATTTGGCAGGTGCCCCTAAAACAAGTTTAAGTATTTTGGACAGGATCCAAAAAAGAGCTTTGAAAATGATAGCCGATAGAACTATAACCGAAACAATTACGTCACTCGAACACTGCCGCAATGTTTCATGCCTTTCGTTGTTCTAACGATATTATTATAAACAGTGTTCTGTCGAAGCCAGTTGCATTCCCCCCCTCAAACAATTCAGCCGTAATACTCGTACTACTAGGAATTCACATCAGTTTAACCTTGAGCTCAATTTCGGATGTACTGTCAAGTATAGAGATTCTTTTTTTAACCGCACACCGAGAATGTGGTATGCTTTACCCAACTCTGTTTTTCCCTATCATTTTGATATTCAAAACTTTAATCCATGTGCATCGGTATCTCCTCTTTAATCCTTCCTTATTTTAAACTTTAAACATGTTATGAGTATTAATAACCCCTTGAGTGCCCGTTAATTATATAAAAAAAAAAACACCACCAAAAAAAGGGCGAACATAATTGGTCTTAAGGGGCAACCTTTAGGTACACCGCTATCAAATTCAATGAAGCTACACATGGAACTTCCATTTGACACAGCAGCGAGAGCATTGGTGAGGAGCGGTTTATGTATATAGTCTCAAAAATTTCGTCGGTTTACCTAAGTTTGAAAATTTATAAAGTAGGGCATTCTGGTTGATAATATCAAAAGCTGTCCTAAAATCAATGACAAAAACATAAAGTTTTTGTTTCGATGAAACGTTTTGCTAGATTGAAGATTGCTGATATTTACAGTTGAAATACCAGATCAAAAACCAACTTGCAAAGTGCAATTTAGAATTTGAGTGAATATTTTTCTCAAACAAGGGAGAATTCAAATGCCCCTGTAGCTTGCTGGTGAACTTGAATTTAAACTATTCCTGTGTGCGAGTACTGTTGACAGGGATGGAGGGGACCTACAGTTTTAAGCCGATTCCGAACTGCTAATTTGAGAAAGGACTTTTCTTGACAAGAATCACTTCTGGAGGATTTGCCAATTCCTCGCAAGAGGCAGTACCCGTAAACAAAACTTTAGATGGCACAGACAGGGATTGAACAGAAGACCTCTGGCATGACAGTCCACCGTGATAACCATCATGCAACGGGTACTACTTGAATCTCCTTTTTTTTATTGGAGAGATTTGTGGAAGCTGAAAAAACAATAATAGGAATTTATAGATTTAGAGGTTCGACAATTCCTTAGACCAACGTTTGATGAAATTAAAGGATTAGTTGGTCTTGTTAATGATATGATCAAAATTGGCTCGAAAAATTCTAGGTCGCGATTGCAAGTTGTGATCACTTATAGGTAAATGTTATGAATTGGCACTTAGCAATATTGAGTTCTAAGAAATTGTTATCGTACTAAATCTGAAATGAGTTAAGTTAACATTTATTATGTTCATGCCATCATCACTGACGTTAATAACGTCATTGATAGTAAAAACAAATAATCAAGGGCCAAGGTATCTCCCTTGAGGAACTCCTGTTCGCATAAATTAAATTAAATAATTGCAGATTGAGAAACTGAAAACAACTCTATATTGGTGGTTCTCTAGGTACGATCTGAGCCATGAAATAAAAAACGGTGGAAAGTCAAGGGTTTTAAGTTTAGGATAACTAGTTTGGTGACTAATTTTATTAAAGGCTTTTATAAAGTCCGTGATTATAACGTCAACTTCATTTCCTTTCTCTATTTCGTTTAGAGTTTTAGACATAAATACAATAAGATTGGTTGGTTATATTAGATCTTCCTTTTAAGAAGCCATGCTGTGAAGAAAAAAAGAATGTTAAATGTAAATAGAGACAGTCGTAGACCATGCCTTCAAAAAGCATTATTAAAGACTATAGTAAGTTTAAACCTTGACGTGATTTAAACAAAATCTTACTCTAAATTAAAAAGAAAATACCGAAATCAATTCAAAAGGCTGGTGATGTAAATGGAAAATAGAGGTTTCCAAAATGTAATTAGAAATGTTTTGCGGTTTCGCTATTACATCGTCTTAAACCTATTAATTAAAACGCTAACCACGTGAGTGGATATCAAAGTAACGTGAAAATGTTAACCTCAAATCTAATCTTGAAAATCTTTTATGAAATGCAAATAATAATTAGCTTCAAGACTTTTAAAAGATAACATAAAAATGTGTATAAATTTAAATGTTTAATTTAATAAAATATTGAAATTGAAAAATATCAATGTTAAATAATAGTAGACATTTTGAAATTTAATGAAAAGTTAAGAAAGGTAAGTTATAAATTTAAAATGAATATGACCATCATTTTGGACCGTCAGCTTATAAGCCCTAAGTTCATTGTGGACTTTTGTTCTTTGGACCTATGACTTAGTGCTAGCAGGTGACCGGATTTTATTAACCGTAGACCTACGTTAAGAAAAAACGACTAATCTTACGTTAACGGGTCATTTTCGACCCTCATATATTTCTTAAGAGAATAAGAACAATAATGAATACTTTTTACAAAAACTTATTCTTTTTATTCATATTTATTAATAATATCAAAAGTAAATATGTACATCTAAAAGTTTTCAATACATTTTACACATACATAACGGTTATGTATGTTCTTACAGACGTTTTTCTTGCAGAAAACGCAGACCAACTCTGTTTTGTTGTCTTTGGCTTTTGTTTTTTCTTCTATGCGTAAAGCACATATGCCACGCTTTTTTTAGGCGGTGAATCTATTCTAGGCCGCTAAGCTGTAGGATTCAAATCTCCTCCATTGGAAGTCACTATAGGCGAAGATGAGCCAGCTAGTGTCGCCTGAAGGACAAGTGAGCATGATGCTCTAAGTGCTCTTGAGCGGTTGGACATATACTCTTTGGCCAATTCAATACCCATATCATGCAAAAACTTTTTTCGGCTTTGCTTCCCTCTTGAGGCCTGATATCCTGAATCAATTTTGCGAATAGATAATAAAAGCATTCAATGCCGAAATATCAATTATATTAGCACATAAGATGTAAAAAAGTTGTCCATAGTGATGTTGTGCCCCTTCAATCCTTCTACTAAATCCAGGACGACACGCTCACATTGGTTGCGTTCAGCAACACCTCCAATTTCTTTTCCTAAATATGGCTGAATTTTCCATATGTAGGAAGTTTCATCACAAGTACACATCCAAAACTTCAACCCGTACTTTTCAGGCTTATTCGGCATATATTGCCTGAATGAGCTTCGACCATGGAAACCAAGAAGTTGCTCGTCGACAGTAACACAGGACGATGGGTTATAGAACAATGGCAGCAATTCAACCCATTTGTCCTATAAACTTCTAATTGGGGCAAATTTGTCCTTGGCTCCTTGTTGGTTTTGTCTTCGACTAGTAGGATCATCGACTCGCAGAAGTTTTGTAAGATATTGGAATGTCTCTTTGGACATTATTGCTCGGAATATTGGGCGACCAAAACCTGCGTCAAACAAATTTTCAATTCGTTCTGTTTTAGATCTGAGAATAAACACATGTCTTAGAAGAGAGCCGACAAAAATTGAAAAAAAACTTCATTCTCTGATTCAGATGAATCGAACTCTTCATTGCTAGCACTTCCAACTTCAGGCACAAAATCTTCATCACAACCTGCGGAAAAATCGTCATCACTTGATGAAAAAAACTCGACATTTTATCAAAATAATCTTTTTCCTTATTGAAATAAAAAAAAAACAGTCAAACCACAACGAAATTTCAAAACGAAATGAGTTTTCTTATACCGGGTCGAAAACGACCCAATCTGACAAAAACACCCAAATTCAAAAAAAATCATGGTCAAATTAGTTTTTAAACCTAAAACAGCTTGAATTCGATGCATAAAGGTTCATGGAACAAAGTCATGAAAAAACAGCCAAATATAAAAAGTAGTTATTTTAATATTTTCGATAACGCAAAAGAAATGGGTCGAAAACGACCCAAACGTAGGTCTACGGTTAACTTCCGTCAAATTGAAAATTTTGACATTTCTCGACGTTTTAAGGTACATAGAGTCTAAATAAAAGGTTTTAAGAGAGATGTGTGTGCATGCGTGTGTACGTACGTTCGTACGTCCGTACGTTTGGGAAGTTTTTTTTCGCCGTCCATAGCTCAAGAACCAGTAAAGATATCGACTTCAAATAAATGTTGTTATACAGATAATAATGCAGAAAGATGCAGAAAGGACTCTCAAGAAAATTGAGTGGATAGTTTTTTATCATAGCAATTTAAAAAAAAGGTGAACATTTTGGTTAACCCAAAATATCTCGCGAACCAATAACGCTAGCGACTTCAATTAAATTATATATTTTATATTTAACGTGATTCTATAAAAGTATATTTTTCGAAAAAAAATCAAAATAACGTTTTTTTTATAAATCAAGAAAAACTGAATTGTTATCTCAAATATTTTACGAACAATATTGACAGTTTTTTCTTACAAAAAATAAAAACCTAAAAGAAACAATACTAAAACTTGGTAAAAATTTACTTTCGACGCAAACATTTCTTCAAAAACTAAAAACATTGGCTTCAAACTAATTTTATCTCACAGAAAATATTGTTTTCTACATTCAGTAAATTTCTTATAAAAATCCAACAGTCCGTTTTTTCATAAAAAAATAGTACGCAAATTTGGTAAAAATTGAAGTTCGGTTCACGATGTCTCGTGAATAATAATAAAAGATATTGACTTCAAATTAATTTCATTCATCCAATTTGTATTTGTTTATATAAGAAATAAACATTTTTAAGAAAGGCTACTAAAATTATTACCTAAACATTGGTTTTCGACTAAAAATCTTGTTAACAAAAATCGGTTTTGAAATCAAACCATTTCATTATATGCAAAACATTGTTGGTAATTTTAAAATTTGTAAGAAATAATTCAACTGACAACTTTTCTACAAAACACGCAAACCTAAAAACTTTTAAACAAGACAAATCGCCTCTTTTTTTATAAGATGAGAATCGCTTAATTCATAGAGCTATCAACACAAACGTAGGTAGGAAAATATTATTTTTTTGAACTAAATACAAAAATACATCATTATAATCTCTCAAAAATGTGTGATCAATGTACGAATTAAATTGGGGACTAACGAGTTTACTAATTGAGACAAAATGAAGGAATTCAGATTTTTTTGACTTTTCCCCATTCGTTAAAATCTGAAGTATTTTTTAGCACCAAAATTAATACTTGGCCCATTGATCAAGTTAAAATGTAATCCAACTTCTGAAAACTTTGAACCTGTCAAACCTTTTATCTGACCCTTTCAACCTTAAATAAAACACATTAATTGATTTACATGGCTATAATAGCATGAAAATAATAATTCTTAACAATTTATATTGAACAAAAAAACTTGTTCCACATGCGATGAATATAAAAATTCAACAAAGCGAAATGTTTAAAGTACTCAACATCAAAAGAAAGAAATTCAGTACACTTCACTCTTATAACCGCACTTGTTTCTTTCCGCCCCTAAAAATGTCACAGTATGTAGTTAGTGTATTTTGTAGACAATCAAAGTCCTGATGTTAACATCATAATAAAACAAAGCCAATTAAATTTAAATTGAAAACATGTATTTTTTAAAACTATGCACTAAAAAGCACTCATCGCATAAAGTACTGACTTCAAATTCAAATTTTTATTTTCCTTCGCATTTATGCAGAATACGAAAAAATAAAAAAACGTTACTCTGTTACTTAAAGCTTTCCGCTAACATAATCACACAATATGCAGCCTTTGACCTATCTAAAGAGAGTGCAAATCCAAACAAAAATACAACACCCTCTTTAAAATAATAATTGACTGAAGAGGCTTGAGTTTTATTCTTTGTAAGTGCCCCCCCGACCCTCTCCTGCAGGAATGTCGTTGGGGTTGGAGGAAAGGAAATGATATATGTAGGTACAGGAAGAAGTAAGTGAACTCCATACCCTGCCTATTTGCAACGTTTGACGTTTTATATAGATTCGTCCTGATTCATATGTGAGGTTATGTGCATCGTTCGTGGGTATGTATGTTTGAGAATTGTAGATATAAGCCTATACATATAGATATTTTTATTATATTGAATGCGCTTATGAGGATAGCTTTGGTTTGGCTCCTGGATGCACATGACTTTCCCTTTGTTTGCTATATTACGTGATTTTTTGTAACATTTCCCGCATATTTCTACATTTATTTTTTGTTTTGTTATTTATTTTCATTTATCTCTTATTTTTTTTTTAATGCCGCGGACTCCTTTTAAGGAATTTGTATTGGAATTGATATTGTTGTGATTTTGAAAATCGAGTCCAGTCAATTTTTACAAGTTTACTTCTAAAGTTGAAATTATTTCCAATTTCTAGTATGTGAAATTGAACCAAATAAATGTTCTTATATCTAAATTTTCCAATTAAGTTCAAAAGTTATTTTTTATAATTAGATATATGTACATAAGTCTGGAGTTATTACGCGCTTTGTTTCAAAGATTATGGGCTGCTTACCCATTTAATTATAAACCTAATACATAATAAATTCGGCAACATTAGCCTGATATGCGCGCACGCCCCTACAGAAGAGAAGGATGACAACAACAAAGATATGTTCTTTCATCTCTTAGACAAAACATATCAGCAGTGACACACTTCCAGCATCATGGATGTCCGAACTTTCCTAGGAGCTCACACCGACTCGGACCACTATACCTCGTTGTAGGCGAGCACGCCCCCACATAAGAGAAGGATGACAACACCAAAGATATGTTCTTTCAGCTCTTAGACAAAACATATCTGCAGTGACACACTTCCAGCATCATGAATGTCCGAACTTTCCGAGGAGATCACACCGACTCGGACCACTACCTCGTTGTAGCCAAGGTAGCACTTCGGGTTTCCAGACCCAAAGCACAACATGGGAAATGCTGGGAGAAGATACACATACAACGTCGAACGGCTACAATCGCAAGAGATCGCCAAATCCTTCTCCGCCCGAGTTACAAGTAACCTCTCTCGACGTTCTCTGCCGCCAACACAATGTATCGAGAACCAGTGGCAACATTACCAAAAGGCAATCAGAGAAGCAACCACAAACAAGGAACCCCTGGTTTGATGAGGAATGTCGGCAGGCAAATGCTGCCAATCAACAGGCACGCAAAGCGGCGGCGCTGCATAGAAGGACGAGAGCTGCTCACGAGCTCTATGAGCAGAAGAGGCGAGAGGAACACCGACTTCTCAGAAGGAAAAAGAGAGAGATTGAGAAGCGTGCGGTCGAAGATGTAGAGAGGTTCAAAAGCAGGAATGAAGTTTGAAAGTTTTTTGAACAGGTGAAAAGAAATTCACAAGGACATAAACTTCGAACCGAAGAATGTAAAGACGTGAAAACACCATAATGGAACCGCAGTCAATGCTGAGGATATGGAAGGACAACTTCTGCAGACTGTATAACGGCGACGACGAACCAAATACCGCTGCCAGGCAGGATGATCCATTCAAAATAGACGACGAAAGCCAAAAATCCCGTCTTCCCGACTTAGACGAAGTAACGATTACCATATCTAAGCTGAGGTCTAACAAAGCCGCTGGAGCAGATGGCCTGAATGCCGAGCTCTTCAAAGCAGCTGGAGATAATTTGGTTAGGAGCATGCACCAACTTATCTGTAGGATATGGTCGGAAGAAAGCATGCCCTATGAATTGAACCTTAGTATTAAAAAAGGAGACCCTCTAAACTGCACCAACTATAGAGGCATCATTCTATTTAACATCGCTTACAAAATCTTCTCTGCCATAATATGTGAACGTCTAAAGCCCATCGTCAACAACCTGATAGGTCCTTATCAATGTGGTTTTAGACCAGGAAAGTCCTCAGTCAATCAAATATTCACATTACGGCAGTTCCTGGAAAAAATCTAAGAACATCAAATCGACACCCACCACCTTTTCATCGATTTCAAGGCCGCATATGACAGCATCTGCAAGAACGAGCTGTGTAGAGCCATGTCTAGTTTTGGCATCCCTGCCAAACTCGTCTGTTAGTGCTGCTCCATAAAGGTTGGAAACAACTTTCGATGTCAAAAAAGGTTTTAGAAAAGGTGATGATAACATCGTACTTGAAGAAATAGTTCAAAGCTCCCACGTCAACACTAGAGGCACTATCTTTCAAGAGTTTGTACAATTACTAGCATATGCTAGTGATGACATTGACATAATCGGAAGAACTCAGCGTTATGTCAATGGGGCTTTTGTGAGTATTGAGGCAGAGGGGGAAAAAATGGGTTTAACGGTTAATGAGGGCAAAACAAAGTACATGCTGTCATCAATAAAGGTTTTACAACACGGATGTCTCGGTCAAAACGTCACCATTGACAGACGTAACTTTGAGGTAGTTAAGGCCTTCGTCTACCTAGGCTCCGCCATGAACGCAGAAACCAACACCAGCGCTGAGATCAAACCAAGAATAATTCTGTAAACCGCTGTTTCTCTGGGCTAAGAAAGCAATTGAGTAGCAAAGCCCTCTCTCGGGGGACCAAAGCGTCGCTATATAAGACCCTCATCATCCCCGTCCTGCTATACGGTGCAGAAGCATGGACTATGACAAAAGCGGATGAAAGCACCATGAGTCGTTTCGAGAGAAAAGGTCTACACTTGATCTACGGTCCCGTATGCAAAGAAGGTTAGTGGAGGAGAAGATGGAACAACGAGCTGTGCGGGTTGCAAAGTCAGAAGGATTAAAGTCCAACGACTAAGATGGCTGGGTCACGTAGAGCGCATGGAAACCAATGCTGGAGGAGTTTGTTTTATGAGGCCCTAATTCACACACACAGTAATTAAGTCAGAATTAAAAATGTTCTTTTTTTTAAGTCCTATTTTACCTAGGTGAACTTCAGTCATGTTTGAAGAAATGTTTCACTATCATTTTTCAGATAAAGTAACTTGCTTAATTTAATTTTGACAGCAACACTGCTGCCCATGGGGAAGAAGAGTAACAACGTCCAACGCTACAAAGTCCCTTAAAATTGCCATTTCAGTAAGTAAATCATAAAAAATATATATTTTCATCCTTTTATGTTTCTTGTTTTGTTTATTTTTTGTCAGTGTTTTTTGTTTTAATGCTGAAAAACAAGGACTAAAGGTTTCCTTTTTTTTTTCCTTTTCTAGAGCACACGGATGGTGCACGTTGCGTTTCTCTGTTGGTTGCTTCTCTGTAGCCAAGCCAGACCAGTAACCAGATTCAATTCATAAATTAAAATTGCGCTTACACATAAGCTCAACTATGGAATTCAGCACCAGCGAGAGCCGCCGCGGCTCGGCTGTGAGGTGGGAGTCAGCGATCGTCTACCATCACATCCCCCACATGACAGATATTCAAAATAATAAAAAGCAAAAACAAAATCAGCAATACCTTTCGTATGAACATCACGATAGGGTGCGATGGCTGATGGGTGAGTCCTGGCTACAGAGACAGACCAAATACCATATATGTATGTATATGAGTCTGTCGCTATACTCCTGCTCTGTATACTCCTCACTGATGCTGTGCAAACTTGATCCGTGCATCAATGCATGAAATTGTGGAAAAGCACTCGACACACAATATTTAAAATAATTGCAAAAGCTATATAAGAGCGACTATGTAGCACGTTCCACCGCACCTCCGTTCACCGGTACCACTGCCTCGCCGGGGGAGCTGGGGTGCCGCGCCATCGTCATATAAGCATCACTCCCGGGTAACATCACCGGTGCCGTCCGTGGAAGTGTGGTGTTGGTGGTGGAGGAATTTCTTTTAGAGTCTGCCTGCACTTGGCATACGCCCTGGAGGAAAACATCAGTGGCTCTTTAAAGGAGCTACTCTGTGACTGCGACTGTCATCTCTTCAACATGTGGAAACTCGAAACGGAAATGAGGATAACACCATGATGATGGTTAATTATATTTTTATATGCCATTCTATAGCGAATTAGCTCAATGCGTCAACTAAATGGCTTTCGTTGCATATTATTATTTCCTTTTGCTGATCTGATGCTCCTTTTTTTTTGAATCCTTCCTTCTTATGAGATTGTTTAACGGCAATAAGGGATTTGCTAGGGCTTATCGAAGGATTATACCATCCATTTCATTTTTATGGATGATTAAATTTTCCACAAAATCGCTCATACGAAAGAAGGAAACCTCATTTTCATGCTTGTAGTCTTCAATTTTCCATCGAAATGCATTGTAATTTTAAGTTAAAGCCAAAACCGCATACAAAAATCCTTTTCCATACAACCACAAACTTTTCTTTTGGTAGTATACGAGTAACGTTTTATTAATATTTTTGTTTAATCTTACATGGAAATTCGAAGTTTTTCGCCCTGATAATATATATAAGTATATGTGTATCTGTGTAGGAGTGGGGTAGGTTTGTATCTATATGAGAGAGAGAAAAAAGGTTATAAAGTAGGTACTCCTTGTATAGGTGATGTGCAGAATGTAAGACTTTTACAATTTAATTATTTACAGTTGAATGCTTCTTATATGTACATATGTTTTGTTTCGATATATGTATGTGTACATGTTTTTGGAAATGTACCTACTCGTTTATTTGTTTTTGTTAAATTTCATTTATTTAAGTTTTTGGCAACCCTTAAATCTTCTTGCGTTTCCGAAAAAAGTTTTTCTTTAGTTTTTCGTTTAACCAAAAGTTTTCAAAAAGGGAGATTGAAGTTTTCTCATTGTTTTCCCGTCGACAATTTTCTCGACTCAAATCCTTGTTTGTTTAAGTTTTGAAATTACATATGTATGTACGTACATAGGTTAAAAAAAAATGTTGATGGGTAAATGTATGTAAAGTTTAAACAGGTAAAAGGATGTCTGCCTGAATGCACAACACAATGCACGTGAAGGAAAGAATCATAAGATTTTAAATTTGGTTGATTTGACTGAGGAAATTTTGAAAGGCAATTGCGACTGCGAAAGAAGACTATACTTAACGACAGGTACTTTGAGATAGATATATGTAAATATTGACGTAATTTCAAGTGGAGCGTCTTTATTTTTAAATTTGACCGAATTTGTTCAAAACTTCTTTTGAACTTTTTAATGAAAGGTGTTTTCCGATAAAAGGTATCATTTTCAATAGCCCTCCATTTGGACAGCTTTTACTTTTGAAGTTGCCATTTTTTGACAATTGGCAAGTGGTAACTAAGCCATTACTAAAAATGGAACGATACACGCTTGAACAACGTATTTAGAGTATTTAAATTAACTAAAAAATTATGAACATTTTTGAAGTCACAGTTCGCATAACTTAATCATTTTTAAGTCGTGTCGGCGTCAAGCACCTTTTCGTTCGGCAATATAGTGAACTGGTGAAAAAAATTTAAATTGTTGGTGTAATGTGAGTATCGAAATAGTGGGTTTGTACGTGGCCCAAAAGCAACTGACAATAATGCTTCTATAGCCCTCAGTGTCGAAGATCGTCGATCATTTAAAGAGGGAATTGAGAAATACATAACACAGAATTTTTCGTCTCAATGCTTTTAAAAATCTTGTAACACAAGAAATAAAGTCAGTAGATCATCGGAAACATCGTATTTTCGGTCATTTTCAGACTTTCTTCTTTATAAAGCTTAAGCCATATTGCTCTACAATCGATCCAACCCCTTTAAAGATGGAATTCGTGAAGTTAAGGAGGACGTACACTCGTACAATCTCAAATGTGCTTCTTGTTCATGGAAAATCTTCTTTCTTCTTACAATTAATTTCTTAATTAATTAATTTAATTCAATTTATTTTAAAACATACTCGTTCTTTTAAAATATCAAAACATCAAAAGTAAAAGAAAGCAATATTTTGTGAATGCAATCTTTAAAAAGAGGCTGGGATGCGATCCACACTGATAACTTCCCACCACGTCTGTCGATTTGTCTTGCGCTTAAAAGTTTTGTAAGTTTTCGTGTTGTGTTAAAAAAGTTGTCAGTTGAATTATTCTAAAAGATTAAGAAGCTATCAACAATATTTTGCATTTGATGAAATATGTAGTTTGATTTCAAAATCTATTTTTGTTAACCAGAGTCAAAAAACAATGTTTACCAATTTTAGTAGCATTTCTTAAAAGTTTGTATTTCTTATATTAACAAATACAAAATAGATGAATGAAACTAATTTAAAACCAACATCTTCTATTGTTTACGAGATATCGAGAATTGAACATCAATTTTTACCACCTTTGCGTACTATTTTTTGTAGATTTTAGTATTTAAAAACTGACAGTTGGATTTTTAAAAAAATTTACGGAATGTTGAAAACAATATTTTTTATAAAAAAAAATTATTATTATTAAATTAAAATTTTTGAAAAGCTTTTTGAGTCGAAAATCAATTTTTACGAACTTCTAGTATTTTTTTTTATATTTTTATTTTTTTCAAAAAAATCATTTTTTGTTCGTAAAATTTTCGAGGTGACAAATATGTTTTTTTCTAGTTTTTTGATTTATTAAATAAACCGTTAATTGTTTTTTTTTTTTTAATATACTTGTTTTGTATCACGTTACAATACATAATTTAAAATTTAATTCAGTCTCTAGCGTTATTGGTCCGTGAGATATTTAAGGTTAACCAAAATTTTCCGTTCAGCATTTTTCTGCATTATTATCTGTATAACAAAATTTATTTGAAGTCGATATCTCTACTGGTTCTTGAGCTATGGACGACGAAAAAAACGTCGGCAACGTACGAACGTACGTACACACGCACGCATAGACATCTTTCCAAAAATCTTTTAATTCGACTCTAGGGATCTTGAAACGTAGAGAAATGTCAACATTTTCAATTCGACAAATCGGACTGATTGCAATAACTTCCCGTGGGAAGTTAAAATCAACTTTAAAATTTCGCTATTTCTTTATTAAGTTCCCATTCGCAGTAATCGGTGCGATTTTTCTAATTGAAATTTTTAACATTTCTCGACGCTTCAAGGATCCTAGAACATAAACCAAGAGTTTAAAGAAAGATGTCTATGTGTGCGGGGTACTTTTTTACATCTTCCATATTTCAAGATCCTATAGAGACACAGTGTGAGCACTAGGTAAGGCAGAGTTGGTTTAAAAGAAGAAGTCGGTTGACATTGGTTTTGAATTCCTGAATAATGCAATGAATGGGAAAGACAGAGCGTGGCAAGGCATTCCACATTCGTGTTGTACGGCTAAAAAACGAATCACAGCTCGACTGAAGATGGGCTCGAGGGTATACTGTTGATGATGAGCATTTATAGAAGCGCGAGTATAAAGGTTGGGAACCGATTAAAGGGGAGGAATGCCGCTGACTATTTCTCTAGAGCATAAACCGTTAAAATAACGGTAAAAATGGGTAAGACAAGAAATTTTACGACAATGTTCAAACAACGTAAATGAACTTATGATGATATTATCACCAATCAATTTAAATGCTCTACGTTCAATACTGTCCACGAGTCTTAAGTAAGTTGGAGGAGCACCATCCCAGAAATGGGAGTTATACTCAAGCTTTGTACACATTTAAGTCTTGTAGATAACAGCCAGATCAGCATTGGGTTTTCAAAACATTAAATTTCACTCCGTTTAATTAACATTGTGCGTAGGACTGGCATGCTAGAGGTCTTGGGTCCAATCTCTTCCAGTGCAACCTACATTTTTTTTTTTTCACAGGTACTGCCTCTTGCGAGGAATTGACAAATCCTCTAAGAGTAATTGTTGTCGTGAAAAGTGCTTTCTCAAATTTGGATTCGTTGAATATAAACTGTAGGTCCAATACTTCCCTGACATGACTCGCACAGGAATGGTTGAGAGTTGTAAGTCACTTGGCCCTGGTTCTCTAAGGACTGTTGCCCTGCCTAATTTATGTACAGTCGTGCAAGCTTGACATCTAAAACCTTTTAAAAGAAATAAATATGCAATTATCTTTAATATCGGTTCGTTTTTTAAGTTCTTAGGTTGACCTTAAATATCTTGTTAACAACTTTAGCCCATGTTCTTTTTACATATAATCAATTCCGTACTTTCTGATGGCCATTATATAAAATTTTAACTTAATGCAACCATCATCATATAGCCGTAGTTAATTGAATTACAATTTGAAGAAGATAATGGAACATTAAGTACCTTGGAACCTACTTAAACACTATAAGCATGTTACCCATCAAGGCAGGTCGGGCCAGGCCAGCAGTGTTTGCCAAGGATTTCAATCTTATTATATATAATATCTTACACTTACCTACCCATACAGTATACATACTCATACCTACATAAATGTGTATCGTGCTCTTAGGTATCCTGTCATGATTGTGGCAATTTAATTAATACTATGAATCCCAAATTGAAATTGTCTTTCGCTCACCTTAGAGAGGTGATAATTAAATCTTTTGAGTTTATATACCAATAGCTATACAAAGTCACAATATAACTACATAATGTATAGTAGTGCCTGAGAGGTTTGTCCTTTGCATGATGGGAGCGGAGCATTAAAGCACTTAATGCGCGCTTACCTAAAAGGAAGGTTAACTTAATTGAATATGATATGGATACAAGAATATATTCTCATCATCATCGCCAGCATCTCTTTCTCTTGTCATCATCGTCGTCGTTGAGTCGAATCTTGAATAGTTTGCCCAATCAAACTTTTAAATTGGCGTCTTGTTACATTTGTTAAGCGTTTAATGAATATGCATAGTTCTTCTCTCCCTCGCTCCTTCTCTGAAAACGGTATTGTTGTATAATTTAAAAGAGTTTGCACTTAAAACACTCATTTCAAAAGGCTTTTATGTTTTGGGTAAGAGATAACAAGAAGTATCGAGTTCAAGGATGCTTTATGCAAGCACCACTTAGCAATGCACATTTTTGCAAGAAAGCTATAAATTCCGGCTTAGTCCTTACGCGTCCTTATACCTTCTACCGTATAGTAGTTTGGTGTTTATCTGTTTAATGTGTATTTTTTTTGTGTCTGATGTTCGTCCTATTTTGAATAAGGACTTTAGTGCACGGGATGAATGAAATTCGATTGCCAAGTCGCGTGAATATCGTTATAGGATCGTTATAGGAGCTCTATAAAGGCAAAGAAAAGTGTTTTCGTCTCATGTTTTACATACTATAAGCTGGTGGTGTTTCCAGATAGATGATGCACCGATATGCTGATGATGTTGATGCTATCATCATCGCCCTCGTCTTCTACTCACACTGTACAATGTTTTCAAAGGAATTAAACGCTGCTCTCGTTGCAGCAGCCGCCGCTGTCGACGCCTCCGATTCTCGCCACCACTCAATGAATTGCTTGTTTTTTCGCTCAATATATCTGGAAAACACTGAAGAAGTTTTTGCCTTTGGAGCACGTTTTCATATGCGTTGCATTTTCATGATGCGGCACTTGAAAACGGATAATTTAAATGCTAATTAACGAAATTGATAACATGCATCTAATAAATATTCAAAGAGGATTATTCTTAAGTTTTTGAAATTTTGAAATTTGTTGTTTTTTTTTTTTTTTGAAAACTACTCGACGAAAGAATACACAGCCAAGCGAAATACAGTACGTTCTCGATTAATGCAACTGTTGAATCAAACACTTACTCAATTTTAATAACAGCTGAATTTAACCATTGTTTAAGCACTTATCGCAAGCAAATATCGGTAAATGCATATGTTTATTTGCTCTGGTTTTTGGCTGACTATCCATTTTTTAGCTAGGTATATAGACAAGGTTAATCACTTTGCTGGAGACCGGAAATAATTTTGTTGGACTAATATTCGTGTCTACACGTACAGCACGTACAGTAACTAGAGTCCTAAAAGATCTTAACACTCACAAGTCTCCTGGATCCGATGACTTTTATGCTATTGTTATGAAGAGGTATTCTGCAACGCTACCAAAACCCCAACAAATGCGAATTCTCCTCTCCCTAGAATTATTATCCACCAATTGCACTTACGCCCCTTCTTTCCAAAGTCATGAAAATGCTGATTAATTATTATCAGCCCAAGAAATATCTCGAACGCCGAAGGCTGCTTAATGACGGACAATACGGCTTTCGTATCAATACTTTATTATTGCACTTGATTATTTAAAAAGCATTTGAAAAATTTTTGTATCAACGCTCGTATATCGAAAATGCATGCCTCCAGTTTATAAGAATCTCTTCTTCCTTGGACCAGAAATCACGTTTTAGACCGTTCAACACAAGTAGTATTGTATAATTTCAAGTCTGAGAAACACAAAACGAATGCTGTTGTGCCCCAGGGCTGTGTTCTCTCTCCGACACTCTTCTTCATTGTTATAAATGATCGCCTGCCTGAAACTTCTAATCCACTTACCTGCTTCGCTGACGAAAGTATACTCAGCTTTTCATTTTCATTTTTAGATTCATAACCCTGCCTTTTGGAAGTGGATCTTTAACGAAAATGCATGATAAGCTTATTATATTCTGATTTCTGACCTAGACACTAGACAGAATTGTAAAAAGGGGAATCAAAAATCGAGTAATTTAAAAACTCAATGCTGCCTACTGTCGTTTAAACATAATTTTGACTGAGTTGAGGAGGAGAATGAAAACGTCAAATACGCAATATCGCCAAAAATGCATATAAATTGCAGTTCGAAAAATGTTGGTTCAAATCGTTTTACGATACGATAAGAATTTTGAGATTTTTCTAAAATAGTCACTGAAGCAAAAAGTGATTATACCGAAAAATTTGTTTTTTAGGTACCTGCCTCATTTGGTGCAGTTTTTTGTTATTTGTTTTTATTCCTTTTCATGATCTAGCTACAATCTAGAGAACATCTCTGAGCTGGTAGTAATATAATTTACTTAAGTCTCTAAGTCCTAGAGTCTTGAACGTAAGACATTGAAATTGATTGGTGTTGATATCATCATTGAATCATTTACGTCGCTAAGGATAGATATTCGTTCTTTTGTCGTACAACACGAATATGGAATGCTTTACCGCACACTCTGTCTTTTTGCAATTGCAATATTTAGGACTTCAAAACTTATTTCACCCGTTATTTCAAACCCTTCTTCCCTTTGTAATGCTCATACTATATCTTGGCAAAATAAAATAATAAAATAAAGTGTTGCATGATTTTTATCTTGAATTTTGCTCTAAAACAATATTTTCTCTTTAATTGCAAAAACTTCGGTCATTGCAACCACCCCTGTTATAATATGTTGCAAAAATCGAGAATGCACTGTAATCCAAACGAACATTATTTGTTTATTTTAATATTAAAAAATCCTCAAAAGACTACTTTTTCTAGTTTTTGAAGTGGTAACATTTTTAAATATAGATGGAGGAATAAATTCACATGGGAAATAGCATCACCTCCTTAAGAGTATGAAAGGTTTGAAGCAAAAATTTGGTCCTTCATATTTCTGAAGCTATTGCGTTAAGTTATTAGGTTAAACGTTCGTTAGAACATTCTATTTTTCTAAACTAAATGATTCTCATTTTCTTTTTTAAGACATTTAATAAAAAGATTTTCCACAAAGTGGATAACAATAACTAAATCCCTAAAGATATTCTCACTCAATAAAAGCTAAGTACCCTTACCTTGCCTAACCAATATCTGATGCCTTTTGTAGCAAGCTAAGTCGTTATAAGGAATGAAAGCAACAACAACAACAACAACACTTCTTAACCGCACGCTTTTTGCCATCTCCTAGCTTTATTTTGAACATAACACCACCGGGTTATAGAAAATCATAAATTTTCGAGCAACCCTTATTGCTTTTACTTCCTGTCGTCATCGTCAGTCGTTGTTCTCGTTTTACGTTTACAGTGTTTTGCAATATACCTACTGAGGGTATAATATCGCTGGCTTTGGCTTGTTAGTTATTTAACTGTTACTTTGATTTTGATTGTGTGACGGAGTTTTTGTTGGATGTTTTTGTGTAAAGGTATAAGACTTTAAATGTATCCACTGACTCAAGTAATAATTCTCCATTGAAGCGCAATGATCTGGAAAATTTTGATGTTTTTGTTATTATGACTGGGTTATAGATTGAGCTTCCCAATGGATGGATGCGGATGGTTAAACACTGGTGGGAATCTATGAGAATTTGAAAGGACTTATGGGAACGACTTTTTTGGATTGTCAGGTAGTTATTAAGGTAATGTTTTTGAATGTTGTTTGGAATATTTTTTTTTAACTTAAAGGGGAAAACGTTTGTAGAACTTATTATAACTTTAGTTGGAAAGCTATTAGTTTACTGATATATCAACCATGGTTTTTGAATTTGATTGTACCTTTGGAAAGGTTAAAATGGATGCAAGAAATGCCTATCTTCATTTTTGAATTTTAAAATTTTTAAAGTTGCATTTTTGAAAGTGTTCCATAAGGTCCTCTATTTGAGGATCTGTCACTTTTTAACTGTGATCTTTTAAAATTTGAGTGGTTAAAGCTGAAAATAGAAAAATAGGCTGGGATGCGACCTACACTGATAACTTCCCATCCTGACTGTTGATTTGTGTTACTTAAACGATTGTAGGTTTTCGGGTTTTAATAAAAAAGGTGTCAGTTGAATTATTTAAAAAAAAATTTAAATTACCAACAATGTTTTGCATATGATGAAATAGTTTGATTTCAAAATCTATTTTAGTTAAAACCAATTTTAACCAATTTTAGAAGCATTTCTTAAAAGTTTTTATTTCTTATATAAACAAATACAAATTGGAGGAATGAAATTAATTTGAAGTCAATACCTTCTATTGGTAACGAGATATCGAGAAATGAACATCAATTTTTACCAATTTTGCGTACTGTTTTGTGTAGATTTTTTTTTATGAAAAAAAGGACTGGTGGATTAAAAAAAAAAAAATACTGAATGTCGAAAACAATATATTTCTGTGAGATAAAAATAGTTTGAAGCCAATATTTTTAAATTTTGAAAAGATATTTGAGTCGAAAGTAAATTTTTACCAAGTGTTAGTATTGTTTTTTTTTAGGTTTTTATTTTGTGTACAAAAACTGTCAATTCCATTTTTCTCAAAATTTTACCGAATATTGGAAACAATATTTTTTATAAGATAAAATTAGTTTAAAGGCAATATCTCAATGTTCTGAAAAGATATTTGAGTCGAAATTCAATTTTTACCAACTTTGGGTAATATTTTTTTAAAGTTTTTATTTAAAAAAAAACCGTCAATTCGATTTTTCTCAAAATTTTACCAGATGTCAAAAACGTTATTCTTCGTTGCACAAAATTATGTTAGAGATATAATCATTTTTTGTTCGTAAAGTTTTCAAGGTGACAAATATTTTTGTTCAGTTTTTTTTTTGATTTATAAAAAAACCGTGAATTGGATTTTTTTTCCAAAAATATATTTGTTTTATATCACGGTACAATACATGATATAAAATTTAATTCAAGTCCTTAGCATTATTGGTTAATGAGATATTTAGGGTTAAATAAAATGTTCACCTTTTTTTAAGTTGCTGTTATAAAAAAACTACCTCCGCAATTTTTTTGGGAGTCCTTTCTGCATCTTTCTGCATTATTATCTGTATAACAAAATTTATTTGAAATCGATATGTTTACTGATTCGTGAGCTATGGACGACAAAAAAACGTCGCGAACGTGAGTACACATGCACGCACAGACATCTCTCTAAAAATCTTGTATTTCTAGGGACCTTAAAACGTCTAGAAATGTCAATTCGACAAATCGGACCGATTACAATAATTTCATATTAGAAGTTAATAATACAACACAACGAATTAATTCCAAAAATGGAGAACATTTTACAGTAACAGTTCGCAAAATTAAAAAACATTCTTGGCCGGCAATAGTTAGCGATAAAACAAATTGAAGCCGTTTGTGCGTTGCTCATCAACAATTGGAAATGTTGCTGCTGTATTCCGTTGTGTTGACGAAAATACAGATTTGTCTATTAATGTCCGATCTCTAGAAATAGGATCTTAAAAAAATCAGTTAGAAAAATAACTCCGAAAGGTCCGGATTTTTGTCGAAAAATCATCTTCAGTGATGAAGCCGATATTCACGCGCTCGGAAAATCCAAGATTGATTATTGAAAAAGGACCTCCGTCCCAACCTTTGTGTTATTGAATTGAAAAGGTGAATTAATTACGATGTTGATGGGGAAGACGTAATTTAAATATTGATCAAACAACGTTAGACAATATCTTACATTATTTGGCCTTACCTAAAAATGATTGTTCCTCTTGACCAGATGGAATTCCTCCGATTTTTTGTTATTGAAAAAATTTAAATCATTGGTAGCATCCCAAATTCTGCCCATATTTGCATCTCTGAGCTCTGGTTAATTCCCAAACACATGAAAGAAGGCATTTATTGCGGCAGTCTTTGAAAAGGGTGAAAAGTTTCACATTAGGAATTAAAGACCAATCTTTCTCTCTGTCCTGTATTCCAAAGCTTTATTCCAACTTTCTTATGATATCATCACATTTAAGGTCAAGGCAATTAGGTTTCCTACTCAATTCATAACATAGTTTTCTATTTATCTTCAAGTTAAATGTTCAAGTTCTTTCTCTAACCTTTTAATTGCCAAATCAGAAGTTCAACAGGGTAGTCATTTAAGACCACTACTCTTTATCTTAACTATAAATGATGTAACCCTTTGTATACGATCGCGGATGATATGAAAATCTTTTAAAATGTTGTAATTTGGTGAATAGACTTAAGTTTTACCCGATTTCATTTCAGGCAGTGATTTTCTATAAAAAAACGTACTCCTAGTTCGGTTGATGATAAAATATTGCAGCACTCTATAAATCGCGTTTATAGTTGTTAAGATATGATCTCGTAAGGATTTGCTATTTCCTCTAATAAATAATCTTGCTTTTCTTAACAATACAAATAACTACAAAAATATTTTACATAAGGTTTGTCTATAGAGTTTTGAAGTCACCCTGAAATGCCAGTTTCTCTGTTTCTTGAGAATTGATAGGATCTTAAGCCAATTTTTTTTTAGTGTGTCTACTGCTTTAGTTAAGGTGCCAAATCCTTGGCGTTGGGTAAAAAGGTCTTAAGTCAAAAAATTGCATTTTCGATTATTGCATTCGAAAAAAAATGGAACTCGAGATTTCAATCAAGCATGACATAACAATGGTAGAGTAGTTGAAAAACGTTGGTCCCCCGATTCCGTCCATCTGCCCTCGACTCTACAGCCCAAACCATAGGGTCGATCGATTTAAAATTTGGAAATTACAATTTAAAGCCGATTCGAGTTAGGCGGTTTTCTCATTTTGATAAAGACTAAAAATAACAGTAGTCCGGAGTCCCCATACAAATTTGTTGGCCAAAAATCGACAATTCGATATTTTGTTTTTAAGGTTTCTCAAGAACTGATAAACCGATTCCAATGATTTTGTTTGCCCAAGCTCTGATACTGTCTCAACAATATTTAATGATCAAAAATGTCATTGCTTTTATTTATGAAAAGAAGTAAACATTTTATCGAAATTCCATATCTCGAAAACGGTTCATCATTTTCTTATAACTAAATAAATAACTTCATGCTAAAAACATTTTTCAACTCAGTTTCAACAACTCTAACAACTTTCAAATACAAATTTTGAAAAATTATGGTGTTTTTCAGAAATCAAATGGCAATTTAATTTTTGAGAACAAACTTTTTTGGAGGTACATTTTTAAATCTCTTCCGACACATGAGCAAGTTCGTGCGACCCGGTCGTCCATTTTATTTTTGGCTCTTTCGTTAAATACTAACAACTTGAGTCTTGAACAACTGCTAAATATCGTATTAATTTAGTCTTTAGACAACAAGACAGACAAATTCTCATTTGTTTTGATATTAATGTCTTTAGTTCATTTAGTTTGTGTGACCAGTTTTTGACTTAAGTCCATTTTGCTTAACGTTCGTAATAACCTATTAAAATGAAGTGTGGTGAAAATGGAAAAACAGAAAATATGAATTTTTCATTCAGCGTTTTTGAAAAGTGAATATTAAGTTTTCACAAAGAACATTGTGTTTTCTTTTTTACTGAACCAATATTAGGTTTAGTTTTGACAACATGAATTTTAGGAAATCCTGATGTCTAAACGCCTGTTAAGATTCAATAGATAAGGCTATTATTAAATGTTTTATTCAATTTCAACTCATATTACTTAGTTTAGTATATTTTACTTCATCATGCATTTATGTATATCAAAATTAACCAAAAAACCCCTTAGGTAAATTCGCACGTTTCTGCATTGTCACCAAATTAAATTTGACACTACCAACTAAAACGCCATCCATTGCTGAGTTGCACCTTAACTCTATACATACCTTTATACAATATATATTAGTCGTCATCACCCTAATTGCTTGAAATGTGTCATCCTCTCTCTCATATAATGCTGACTTGGTGTCTCCTAAGTACCATGTGCTTATGCGTGCACTTCATCTGTCACCTATAACTATATACGTTGTGCGTACGACGTATATGGTGCGTGCGTTATAATAATAATAATAATTGCAATCAATGCATTCCTCCTTAAACAGCACATTTCCGTTTGAAATTAATTCTAATTCTAAATGCTAACTAAGCACTTCCTATTTATCAAACATGTTAACTTGCGAAACACGCATATAGTTTTGCGTAGAATCTAATTATAATTATTATGTATTATTCTATTCAAATTTGATGGGTTTAAAATATATATGTATATACTGTACCTGTACCTTACGTACACATTAAGGTATAGGTACATTTATCTTTATTCGTCCTGATGTCTATAGGTATTCAAAATTATAATACAAAGTTTATTTGTGTATTATTTGCATACACTCATATAAAAGGATATTATAATGTTCAGTTTATAAAATCGCACTGATGCATGTCAAAGTTTAACCTGCTTTTATGCTTTACTATTAATTTATGTGTCTAAATAATTAGTAAGTGTTTAAAGTCAGGGATATAATGAGAAAGATAAATACATTTAACACTACTAGGATTAGATGAGGTTGAAGTGGTTGTCCAGAATGGAGTAGGACGCACTTAGGTGAGTTGTTGGCCCATTGTGGTACCGCATGAACCTTAAGTCCTTCTTCTTAGCTCATTGAAACCAATTGGAGTTCCTTATAAAACGTGAAAGACTAATTATGTAAGTTTGTTTGTGATCGTTTAGATCGCTAAAGAAGAATTTCTCTAGGCAGGTCTTTTGTTTTTGAGCTAGAGCAGGGCATTTACAGAGGAGGTGAAGAACTGTTTCTTCCTCATCAATCCAGCTTCTGCAAAAGTCATTTGAGAATACGCCTAATGGCGAGGCGTGCTTTCCTATCAGGCAGTTCTAGACTGTTATAGAGTTTGTAAAAAATTAGTTCAAAGATTGTATGGCATCCTGACTGTCTGAGAAAATCCGGATTTCAGATGTGGATATCACTATTTCTTTAAGCCAGTACAAGACTTCTTTTTCGCCATAAGTTCTGCCTGGAACACGCTTTAGTAGTTGGGAAGGCTTAGTGAGAAATTTAATTTCAGTTGTTCAGAGTACACGCCGCCACCAACCAGCTCAATAGTTTTTGACACTACTAAATTTAACTGAAATTAGCTTTTGTAAAACGAAGTCTCAGCCGTATTGTTGCTATTGAAAAGTTGAAATCACTCAAGTTTAACTAACCAAAAATAGAAAAGTATATGCAACTTAAAAGTAATAAAGTGTTTTCCAGTAATGATTTAAGAACTTGTGCAATCAAAGAACGCAAGTAACTTCAAATGGCCAATCGGCTTCAATTCTACTGAGACTCAATTATGGAGAATACAGTGGAATAGACTGATTTAGAAACAACATCGATATTTTTGTACACTTCGATTAACTTCTTGTGGCACTGACACAGCAACATCACACAACGAATATGTAACAAAAATGTTGAGTTTACTGAATAAATTGAAAGTGACAGTTTGATGATTAATGAAAGGGTGCGTTCACAAGTTAAATTTAAAGTTGTTAAATACGTATTAGAAAACCCGATATCACAACGTTCAAAGAATAATCATATTCTGAATTAATATTGTGATGCTTCTTTATCTTAGGCTGAGGTAAGCTCGCCGGACTCCAGGGTCGTCTCGAGAAAGCACGAAACTCGAGTATAGAGAGTTGACCAGACTACTCCTTTCCAAATAAAAAGAATTAGGTTTTATATTTTTTTGGTTTTATTTTTCTTTCTAATCCAATAAAGCGGCTTAAACAATAGGATACCTATCGATAAGGATACCTAGTATATACTAACTTAATTCTACGGTCAAGAGCCCATCGACACCGGAAGGGTGAAGGGGAATTACTTAATAATACGGCAAGTGCCCGTCGACACCGGAAGGGTGAAGGGGAATTACTTAATGCTACGGCAAGTGCCCGTCGACACCGGAAGGGTGAAGGGGAATTACTTAATGATACGGCAAGTGCCCGTCGACACCGGAAGGGTGAAGGGGAATTACTTTATGATACGGCAAGTGCCCGTCGACACCGGAAGGGTGAAGGGGAATAACTTAATGATACGGCAAGTGCCCGTCGACACCGGAGGGGTGAAGGGGAATACTTAATGATACCGCAGGTGCCCGTCGACACCGGAGGGGTGAAGGGGAATACTTAATGATACGGCAGGTGCCCGTCGACACCGGAAGGGTGAAGGGGAAAAATATAATAATTTGTTGTTACTACACAGCACGCTATGGAGCAACGGCCCATCGACTCGTAATAGAGAAGGGGAATATCGGGGGAAACTTGTGCTTTAGAATATAAAGTCTAAAATCTTTGATAATCTTCGGCGAGCAAGCTTCGTCTTTTTCCGGATTTCTTGGGTCCATAAGCCAATTTTTCTGCAGGAACCAAATGTGAACTATAATGATGAACAACAATATCGCATACATTTTGTTTTTGTATTTTGGCTGCGTGTTGATGTCACTTATTTCACTGGGTGGGTATGCAGAAGGCGGTTGATCGGTGTCGGTCGGTGGATGGAGGTTGATTGGTGTCGGTCGGTAGTAGGTAGGAGTGTGACGCTTCGTTACACATCCCCCTTCCTTTTTGAGACGAGAACCTTCTCGTCTTGAAGGTTTCCTGGTATATAAAAAAATGGTAAGTATATTAATTATTAATAATTCATATAGTTATATATATATTTTTTTTTTGTTTTTGTTTGTTTTTTTTTTTTTTAATAATTTTACAAAAAAAAAGGTTCAGTCCTTGTTAAAAAATAAAAATAATAATTAACAATTCATAATAAAAAACTTATGTTATCAATTCGGTACGTTGATTGTTTTATTTTTTGGTCCCTGAAGTGTAGGGAAGCTCTTGTTCTTTCTCGGTTCATGAGCACCATTACTGGACCCCAGGGGCGGTGGATCGTAAACTTCCTTTGGTGATTCCTTCCCGATATTTTGATCCCCTCGAAAGGATCACTTGGACTCGGGTCAGTTCCTTGGGTTATGGCACAACATGCCATGGCTTGGCGACTGGTACGGGGTTGGCGTTGGTCTGCAATGGTTGAATCCGGTCGGTTTGTGACAACGACTTTAATAGTCGATCGGTCGGCCAACTCGTCCATCTTCCATTTCTCCTTGTATGCTCGGAGGGCCTGTTCCCGCTGCTCCCGGACTTTTGCCATGGTGGAGCTCACCGGAGATTTTGGCACGATGGGTTGGGCTGCTGCAATATGGTGTCTCTCCTTTCTGACCACTCGTATTGTCAGCGGTTTTTCTAGTCGGGGAGGTGCCAGGATCGGTCTTGGCAGAGTGGGTATCCTTTTACAAGGATCCAATCCTTGGACCTCTCTCTCCGCTGGGGCTAGGCGGCGGTTGATCTTATTTTTTTCGTCCATCCTGATTGCTGGTCGACTTGGTTGGCGAGGTCGACTTAAAGCTGGTGATGGTCTGTTCGGCTCGGTGGTCGGTTGCTGAATGATTTCAGGCAAATTTGGTGAGCTAAAAGGGTTTTTAGACGGGCAGATTTTTCCGGTGTTTAGAAGTTCTTTGACTTCATCTATAACCTTTTGCCGGGCCGGTTTGCGAGGAACATACCGTTGTTTAAACGGTTTGTCGGTTGTAAGTTCGATTCGGTGGGGAGGAATGGTTGATACATCGTTTATTCTATCGAACTTCGGTAATTCTTGATCCAGGAAGGTTTGGAGTTGTCGTTTCTGATTTGTGTTTAAGTGGGTTACGGCGTGGGACTGCTCATGTGGCGTTGGAGGCTGGGTATTGGAACTTGCAACGGATTTGCCGCTAACCGTAATTTGCAAGTTGACTTGGTTCATAAAGTCCATCCCAAGTATGGCATCCTCGACGAGTGACGGTAGATAAGTCGCAGTCCCGTGGACTTCTACGTTTCCGATCATTAGGGTCACGTTGAAGTGTTCGGAAGTGCCAACAGCTTTTCCATCGGCCAGATGGATCGTCTGAGGTTGACTCGTCATGGGTAGTCCCCAATTTCTGAAGACTGTCCTTATTCCTGGTCCAATGAAAGTCTTCGTGGATCCCGTGTCTACTAAAGCTTGATAGGTGTGTTCTCCTATTTGCATCGGAATATAACATCGGGGATCGTGGCGCGGCGGTGTGTTTACGACTGAGCATGAGTTGCGTTGACACGGGCAGTCTTTTGTTAAACGTCCGTCTTCTCCGCAAAATGAGCAAAACAGTCGGAATGGACGATGACACGTCTCTTTTCGGTGACCCCTCTGTTTGCAGTTCCAGCAGTGTGTCTCCCGATTGTACGGTACGGTCGGCAGAAGGTTTCGAGGAGAGGCTGCGACAGGGTTTGCGGTTACGGTCGGAGGGCGGCTGTTTCTTTCTTCTTTCTTTACGGCTTCCAATTCTTCTGCCAGAGTCATGAGTTCGTTTAGATTTTCGAAATCTCGTCGGCGGATATAAAGGCGATATTCAGGGCGCATGCTATCAAATATTCGGTCGAGATGTTCGTTAATTTTCATCCGAGGGTGTTGGCGTATTAGGTATTGCATGGCCAGAATATATTCCTTCGCGTTCTCTCGTGGGCCTTGACGCTTGCGCATTATTTCTTCCTCTAATTTGACGAGGTATCGTGCTGGCAGAAAGTATTGAACGAATGATTCTCGGAAATCTTCCCATTTAGTGAATCCATCACTGTAGATGCGGAGCCATTCCAGTGCCTTACCCCGCAATAACTCTGGTAATGTTCGCAACATGTCGTCGGGTGGTATATTATAGCATCGAGTCAGCTCGGCAACTCGCTCGAGGAATTCTAAAGGGTTTCCTGAAGCGTCGAATTTTAGTCCCCATTTACGCACTATGTTCGTTACTTCTGCTTCATAGCTTAGGGGCAGTCGGTGTGGAGTGTGACTCATGAATGAGTTGAAACGTGCTGGCGCGTCTCCGGAGTGCTCTGGTCGTGGCTGATTCATCGGTGCTGGATGTGCTATACGAGGTTGTTCGTTATCGCGGTGTGCAGCATTCAAATTAGGGACATGAAAGGTAGTCTCCTCATATAATGATGTTTTCTGCTTAGTGATCGGGTCAGGAGCGGTATTCTTAGGGTGTTTATCGGCGTCGTCATCCAAGGCGGCATTTATTCTCTTCTCGGCTACCTCTGCCCATTGGGCACACAGGTTTTGTGTAGAAGCGTGTGCACGTACTTGTTTGAGATGATCGCTTAAACGCTGGCGGAGGACTTGCATGTTACCCTCGGTTTCTATATTCCGGGCGGCGAGCATTTCTATAAGCTCGTTTTTCTTGAGCATGTATATGAAGCTGAGGCTCCTGAACGGATTGATTTCGTCCATGGCAGTGTTGGCTTCGTTTTCGCTCATTTTATATGGATGGCTGCTGGTCGGTGATCGGCGGTCGGTGAACGGTGGTCGGTGAACGGTGGTCGGTAGTCGGCGGTTGATGAACGGTGGTCGGTAGTCGGCGGTCGGTGAACGGTTAACGGTGGTCGGTAGTCGGCGGCGGTAATCGGCGGTCGGTGGTCGGCGGCGGTAATCGGCGGTCGGTAGTTGGCGGTCGGTGATCGGCGGTCGGTAGTCGGGTGGAAAACCTCTAGGAATTCTTTACGGTGGGCGGATCGGTCGGAGTTTGGACGAATTCTCTAAAGGTCCCTGCTCGGGCGCCAATTTGTGATGCTTCTTTATCTTAGGCTGAGGTAAGCTCGCCGGACTCCAGGGTCGTCTCGAGAAAGCACGAAACTCGAGTATAGAGAGTTGACCAGACTACTCCTTTCCAAATAAAAAGAATTAGGTTTTATATTTTTTTGGTTTTATTTTTCTTTCTAATCCAATAAAGCGGCTTAAACAATAGGATACCTATCGATAAGGATACCTAGTATATACTAACTTAATTCTACGGTCAAGAGCCCATCGACACCGGAAGGGTGAAGGGGAATTACTTAATAATACGGCAAGTGCCCGTCGACACCGGAAGGGTGAAGGGGAATTACTTAATGCTACGGCAAGTGCCCGTCGACACCGGAAGGGTGAAGGGGAATTACTTAATGATACGGCAAGTGCCCGTCGACACCGGAAGGGTGAAGGGGAATTACTTTATGATACGGCAAGTGCCCGTCGACACCGGAAGGGTGAAGGGGAATAACTTAATGATACGGCAAGTGCCCGTCGACACCGGAGGGGTGAAGGGGAATACTTAATGATACCGCAGGTGCCCGTCGACACCGGAGGGGTGAAGGGGAATACTTAATGATACGGCAGGTGCCCGTCGACACCGGAAGGGTGAAGGGGAAAAATATAATAATTTGTTGTTACTACACAGCACGCTATGGAGCAACGGCCCATCGACTCGTAATAGAGAAGGGGAATATCGGGGGAAACTTGTGCTTTAGAATATAAAGTCTAAAATCTTTGATAATCTTCGGCGAGCAAGCTTCGTCTTTTTCCGGATTTCTTGGGTCCATAAGCCAATTTTTCTGCAGGAACCAAATGTGAACTATAATGATGAACAACAATATCGCATACATTTTGTTTTTGTATTTTGGCTGCGTGTTGATGTCACTTATTTCACTGGGTGGGTATGCAGAAGGCGGTTGATCGGTGTCGGTCGGTGGATGGAGGTTGATTGGTGTCGGTCGGTAGTAGGTAGGAGTGTGACGCTTCGTTACAATATCCTTTTTTTTTGGGTTCAGGCCAAAAACCCCAAAAAGAGCAATGTGGTTTTTATATTTAAAAGTTAAACATTTTTTAGAATAATTTAAAAACAATTTAAAACGGATATGGTAACAAAATTTTAGTAATAATTTAAATTTCCGTTGAATACGAATGTAATAAGGACATACGGAAAGGGATTTGTTCGTAGATTATGGTCTAAGTTTCTTGTTTCTTGTTGATACTTACTTTTTTTTTCAAATAACAAACAATTATAAAGCATACGTCAATTTCCGTATAAATTAAAAAATCTTAGCTGAGTCAGCTTGCAAAAATTAAACTTTATTTTATTTACAACTAGCTGACCCGGCGAACTTCGTACCGCCTAACAGTCAATGAATGTCGTGTTACTTTTTAGCTGAACTAATTTAGGCTTTGATGAACGTAAAACTATGATACAAAATAATATATTTATATAGATAGAAACAAAAAAGTATTTTGAATGATGATGAAAACATACATACAGAATGAGAATAAGAATAAAAAAAAATAAAAAATGATAATTAAGTACTTCAAACTCATGTCAGAAAAAAATGATTGAAAGCTATGTTGTGCAGATTGGAAAAAAAATAAAACTCGGATAAATTCATTAATAGGATTTTCATTCAAGCACTTTGTGGTAAACGACATTCTTTGTTTTTTGGTCAGGCGCAAGAACAAATAAAGCGGATGGTTTGCCGACACGTGAGCATGCCACGTACAATTGACCATGAGAAAAACATGCATTTTCTAGATTGAGGCCACAAATAGTCAAGGATTGGCCCTGTGATTTGTTGATCGTCATGGCGAAGCAAGACGAATCGGGAATTGAATTCGTTTAAACTCAAAGGGCATATCCGTTGGGATCATCGGAATCCTTGGAATAAGAACTTGCTCATCTTTAAATTTTCCTTGAAGTATCGACGCGTGAATCACATTGCTCATCAGTTTTATTATCACCAAACGCGTTCCATTACACAGTTTTGGTTGGTTTAAATTTCTTAGCATGATGACTACCGAGCCAACTTTAAGTTTTAAATTGTGCGGTGGTAAACCAGGCACATCCAAGGAGTTTAAAAATTCAGTTGGATAATTAGTGGCTTCTTCTTCGTTTGTTACACAGTCGATAGATTTGAATGAATACAGAGTACCTACGATTTGATTTTGAATTATAAAATTGAGGTCATCTACATCTTTATTTTTAGCGGCCAAAATTGCTCGCTCACTTAACCATTTAGTATTTTTGTGGTTAGCAATGATATCCGGGAATACTTTGTTGATAAGCTCGTCTTTTGATGATACGAAATTGCAAAAATTTGGAGGAAATGAAATCAAACCGCTCGATTTGTCAACAGGAACACGGCCATTACCGATAGTCAGCAATTGCTTCGAGAAATCATCAGCAGATAGATCGTTCAACAATGCAACTCTCATATTTACAGACAGTTGAAGTTTCTTTACATATCGCCACAGATTTGATGCTTTGAGGCAAGCGTTTATTTCGTCGGCAGCAGTAGATCTTGGAATGACTGGTAGTGTTTGTCGGAAATCGCCAGATAATAAAATCATTGCACCACCAAAACATCTCGAGTCATTGCGCAGATCTTTTAATGCTCGGTCTAGTGCTTCCAATGCGCGTTTGTGAGCCATTGTGCATTCGTCCCATATGATGATTTTTGATGCTACTAAAACTTTGGCCATTGCAGAGTGTTTCGAAATGTTACCTGTCGGTTGTTCAGTAGTTTGAAGGTTTAATGGCAATTTTAACGCTGAGTGAGCCGTACGGCATCCGTCTAACAATGTGGCTGCTATTCCAGAAGAAGCAATTGCTACCGCAATTTCGGATCCCGCACGTACAGTGGCCAAAATCAATGACATGAGGAATGTCTTCCCAGTTCCACCGGGGGCATCCAAAAAAAATAAGCCGCCATTTCCATCATCAATTGCATTAATCAGTGTATCATAGACTTCCCTCTGCTTAGGATTCAACAGAGGCACATTCGTTTGAACTGATTGGATTAGTTCATGTTGTTCGTTCACGTTCACGTTCCAATTCTCTATTAAATGCGTCATTCATTCCGCGATCTGGCGCTGGCATTCCTAACTTAACTAACAAACTGCCGCACATGAGGTAACACATATCTTCGATCAAGAGCAAAGTTTGGTTATGGATCTCCTCATTCACCTCAAGATCGGAATTTCTTGAGCTGACGCGAATTCGATGTAAAATATCTTCTGACATGTTATCTTTGTATTTGTTCCACAGGTCACGTGGGTTCGATGGGAAGCATGTTGAAATGATGATAGAAAATAATGTGCGTATCTGACTTGGAAATGCAGAAATAATTGCTTCAGCGATTGTCGTGTCCCAATGAGTATCGTTTTCAAGCAAATTTAGCTCTTGACATGCTGCACGAAATGTAGGGCACAATTTACCATTAACAGTTCGTAGTGATTCAAAAACAAACAAATATAACAGTACCTGAACTTTGTAGACATTTTACAAAAAATAAATTTCTGAACGCACACATGATGTCTTCAGAAAAAAATAAAGTTGTGGCTTAAAGGTCTCAGCAACCAGGCCATAAGCTCCAAAAAAAAAATAGTTGTTTCACTATTTGACAGGATTGGACAACAAATGTTTGACATGTAATAAACAAATCAGCATCTATTGAAATGATTAAGTATTCATTACACATATCGAGTTTTCATTGTTTTTAAGATGTATTCTGCTATTCGGGACGGAAACAAATCCAACAAATCAAAAACCATGGCAATCGGTCCAGCCGTTCTCGAGTTATAAGTGTTGTAACAAACACGACTTTCTTTTATATATAGATTATATTATATATATATATATATAAACAAAAATACAAGCCTAAATAAACAAAGCCAGCTCACTAAAAAAACACACAGGTAATTAAACTAGCAAATATAAGTTTAAATATAATTTAAAAAAAGGTCTGTTGAGTTATCAACGTTTATATTGAGTGACGTCGCGTCGCCGTGTCATAGTGTTTTGAATGTGGGACACTACTCTACGATCACAGCCATCGAGTATCAAATTTACCAACTTCTAAGAACGAAAGAGTTGAGATTTACTTTCGATACTCGAAATTATGTCAAATCTCTATTTACAGCAGAATTTCGCTTGAACTGTTATCGGCAGCGATTCTACTGCGCATGTTTTATTTTGTATTCATAAATTTATTCATAACTTTATGAACAAGCCATTTTCGACATACATTTTTTCGTGCGAAACTCATAATAGTATTTAATAATCAAGTTAAACAAAAATATTTCGAGTAATAAAAAACAATTTTATCAATCAAATAAATTTGCTTTATTAAACTAAAAGAAATGCTTCGAAGAACTAAAAGTTCCTATATACATTATAGTTTTGAAGCCAACAATTATTTTCTTCAAAACAGCTTGGTTCAGTCCATTGACTTTTGACGCTTGTTTTCGACTTATATCTACGTAATTTCAAATACCCTCATTAAGACTAGCTCATCTCAAACTCTTAGAAATCTTTAAAATTAAAAGCTTTACCTCATAAAAAGAACAAGTACAAAATTTGAATCGGTAGAAGGACGTGTTAAATCTTTCCTCCCTAACCTTGTGTTAATTTATAAGGTTTTAAGATTTTTCTCATACATTCACACATCATTCACAACATTTATCGTGCGAGAATAACCGCTTTCATTTATTTTGCACCTAGTTTCTGATTTCCAAAACAAAAATGAGGATACGTTCACCTACCTTGTCTAGCCAGGATATGAGTTTTAACTTACGAACTCATTTATTATTCTTACAACGTCCAATACCACACCGCACCTCATCGCACGAAACCCGACAATGATCTGAGCTGAGTTAAGTTGAACTTAAGCAGCTGTAAGCTCTATCGGATGGACGCGTCCATAAAATTTGAATAATCGCCACTCGACCGTGTGCACTAAAGAGAAACATTAAACATTCTAGCCACCTTCACCATTACCACCAAAATCGCATAGCATCGCAAAACGAACCACAACATTTCGAAGTCCTTATCCTTATTCGTGTTCAGGGTTGAAATTTTTCGAACAAGAATGTATGTGAAGTTAATGTCGACAATGTGTATCCTGTCTGATGATGAAAATCAAAATTTATTTCCTCATCCTCATACCGAATAAGGATAGTTCTCAATAGTTGATGGTGCGTTCTTAAGAGTTGAAATCGTCTAAGCCTTTTGCTTGTTCCTGCCAATCATCAAACGAATAAATAACCAGAAACTATCCTTTTCGACTCTTGCCTTACCACAGGAGTCGTATGCGTTTGGCGCGTCCCGAGAAACGATAGAACAATTCTGATGATATTCTATACACACATGTTCTTATATGGTATATGTAAAGAGGCAAGTTTTTGGATTTCCTTAAATGCCTCCCTTTTAATACTAAACACCACAAGGACGAAGGACATTTTGTTAAGCGAATCATTGCTTGCAAAATGTTGATCTTTACTCTTTTGCGAGTTGAATTGTGTTTTCTCCCTAAAGGATAATTTTTGGGGCATTGCAAATTTGAATTTACTGCACGATGTCATAGAGAGAAAGTATAAGTGTGTGCATTTGTGTGTGTTTATATGTGTTGGCTTAGCAATAAAAATATTTCTTTATTGTACCCCAAAGTCCGGAACAACATCAAACCCTCGGAAGTTGGTGGTTACACGCAATGGGATCCGCATACGGAAAATCCGCTTTTATGGCATTTGACACACAACACACAAAATGCTGATGACGATGCCATCATCATCGGGATTCAGGATTTCAGAATGAGAATGTGAATGAAAATGACAATGACAACGTGTGTGAATTGTATTTTGGGTGTGTGTAAAGTGTCAAACCTCCTGAAGTTTTATGATATTCCGAGGCGTAAAAAGGGACTTTCAATTTTTCAGAAAAATAAAATAAATTCCTAAGGCGTTTTTCGGATAGTAAATGTACTTAAATTATGCACGTGTGTGTGTGTGTATAAAAGATGGATCAAATAAAATTTGGATTTCTTAACACGATTGATTTATTCATACGGGAGAAAATGGCTATTATATTGTTTCATTGATTTATTATAAGATAATCTCATGAATTGAAAATAAAAGATATATTTTTATTATGATGGAGGTGAATTTTTCATAAGATATTTATTGAAAGTGATCAGATAATTTTATTAGATTTACTTCTAATTAAAAAATAGTTTAAATTTACCAGAATTCAATTGAAACAGAATAGTACACCTAGGCGTATATGCACTATATACAAAATTGTTAAATTTCATAATTCTATAGGAATTTAAAGTGCTTGCTTTAATTGATACAAACAATAATAAATGAGGTTTCACAATTTTACGGTAATTGTGTTTGAAATCCTGTATCTCAGGAACGACTTGTGTTATTAAGCTAAGATTTGGTCAAATTCATGTCTTCAACAAAAAAAAATCAGAAGTTGGAGGGGAGGGGGGACAGACCAAAATATCTAAAATAAGTTTCTTAAAAATGGAATAGTGCCAGCGAATTTATAGTTTACAGATGATGTATTGCAATTACTTAATGTTCTGAACAATACAGATTTATCCATTTTGCGGTTTTAAAAGTAAACGTAAATAAAACACATACAAAATATACTATTTCATGATATTTCTTTTTCATTATAAAGTTTAAACGTTGAAATTATGTGCAAACTACTACATCATTTAAATGAACACCACGCGAATTGTTGCAAGCGTCGATTCCTTTGAGGTAACCAGGAAACCAGGTTGAAACATAATATTCTCCAAGTCGTATTCTTCAATACAAGGCATAAAAAAGTCGTTTATCATATGACCATAACACTCCGAATCGACGATGACAGTCGTTCTATCATCGTTTTCGAAGAAGTAAGGTCCAATCACACCTTGGGACCAAAAAACGCACCAAACAGTGACTTTTTAACTTCCAATAGGAAGTTAATCTAATCGGTCTGATTTGTTGAATTAAAAGATTTTGACATTTCTCGAAGTTTCAAGGTCCCTAGAGTCAACCATAAATATAAATAAAAAAACAAAAAAAAAAAAATATTTGTCAACTCGAAAATTTTACGAACAAAAAATTATTGTATCTCCAAAACAATTTTGTGCAACGAAGAATAACGTTTTCAACATGTGGTAAAATTTTGAGAAAAATCGAATTGACAGTTTATTTACAAAAAATTAAAAACCTAAAAAAAACTAGGAAAAGTTGGTACAAATTGATTTTCGACTGAAATATCTTTTCAAAAAATTGAGATTATGGCTTCCAAGTAATTTTATCTTATGAGAAATATTGTTTTTAACATTCGTAAAAATTTTGAGAAAAATTGAATTGGCAGTTTTCTTACAAAAAATTAAAAACCTAAAAAAATTAATAAAAGTTTTAAAAATTGATTTTCGACTCAAATATCTTTTCAAAAATTTCAGATTATGGCTTCAAATTAATTTTATCTTTTAAAAAATATTGTTGTTAACATTCAATAAAATTTTGAGAAAAATTGAATTGACAGTTTTCTTACAAAAAAATTAAAAACCTAAAAAAAATTCATAAAAGTTTTCAAAATTGATTTTCGACTCAAATATCTTTTCAAAAATTAAAACTATTGGCTTCATGCTTGTTTTATCTCACAGGAAATATTGTTTTCGACATTCAGTGATTTTTGTATAAGAATCCAACAGTCCGTTTTTTATAAAAAAGTAAAATTTACAAAAAATAGTTCGCAAACGTTAGAACGTAAAAAACGTAAAATTCACGTTCACGTTAAAATGCAAAAAACGTAAAATTCACGTTCACTTTAAAACGCAAACATTTTTTGCGTTCTAACGTAAACGTGAATTTTACGTTTTAACGTGAATTTTACGTTTTTTGCGTTTTAACGTGATTTTGAATTTTACATTTTTTACGTTCTAACGTTTGCTAAGCATAGTCTAGAACCTAAAATAATACCGGTATCTAACGTTTGCCGGTATTTAGCATAGATCGGAACCCCGGTGATGCCGGTATTTAGCATAGATCAGAACCGCGGTGATGCCGGTCATTAGCATAGACCAGAACCCTGGTGATGCCGGTGCACCGGTTCCAGAACCCTCTAGTTACAACTACTGTTGTGAATGGTCAGCTGGCTTCAGTTGTTGTGTGATCTAAACTTTATATGGATGTACATAGGTGTTGATCCAAATTTAAAATACGCCATAATGTGCCGGAAGACAGTCTAAATTCCTGAGAACGGCGAGGTCTTCGGCAACACTTTTACGATTGAAGCACAGGCCTTACAATACCTGTCTCTCCAAATTTCTTCACAATTATGCCAATTTCTTGCGTAGCTGGACGATTATGTTAACCACAATTTCCTTTGAAAGCAGGATTTGTGGCTGTGGAAAAACTACCATTTTTGTAAATATCAGACTTTTAACTAAAAGTCTCAACATTGTTTTCCGTAATCCATGATTTAAATTATAAATCATACAAAATTACATATTTCCAACAGAAACAAATCTAAAAATTGAAAAAGTTCAAAGTTTAAAATAAAATTTTAAACACTCAAAACAGTTCCCCTATTATTTTTTTTAATTCCAACTCTCTCACCAATTCTAATCACGTATTCTTTTTTTTTTGATAAAGAAAACAATCACGAAACGAAATACTCAAAAGTGCGTAAGTAACAACACCAACAACAACAATAAAAAAAAAACAAAAATAGCTAGCTATTTAAGGAAATTTGATTACATCATTATACATGTCGTCAAGCGTGGTCCTCTTAACCCAATTCCAAAATCGCTTAAAAAAATAGAAACTTTTATGTTTGCCTTTCTAACAATTTCGAGATTTATAGGTTTCTATTTCTATTTTACGAATACACGAGCCTAATCCAGAGTTCAGTTTTACTTTGAAGTTGATGTTTAAGTATCTTTCTATATGTATGTATGTATATGTATATTATATATTTTCCAATAACGAAAATATACGAAAATTCTCAACGTCCACATCGTTAGTCCCCTTTCAGCCAGTTTTCACATTCATCTTATTATTAATACATATACAAAAGAAAGTGAGAGAGAGAGAGAGTAAAAAAGAAAGTCTACAAAATCATCTCACATTCACACCGACATCAAATAGGATTTCACCCTTTTCAAAAATAAACAACAAGAGGACCTTATTCAGGTTTTATTGAAATTTCAGGAAGTAAATTCGTTCGAGATCAAGAAGGTACAAACGCATATACATACGTACGTATTCTTAAGGATATAAAATCCTTTTGTAACTTACCAATAGTATATTACAAGATATATATGTACAGCATCATCATGGAATGAAATACTGCCTTCTGAAGGAAAAGTCTTTTAAGTATACAAGTAGGTACCTATCTTTATAGTATAGACCCAAAACTGTGAAACTGAATGTATCTTCTCAGGCATTGATTCAATCCGGCTTATACATTTAGGATGATCTAAAGTCCTTTCTGCATAGTATATCTTTTTTGCCTGTTAATGGTGGTGATTGTGTTGCTTTATGTTCACCATGAATAGCCTTTATAAGGTTATTAATTTAGTTTTGATTTGGTTAATGGCTATTGCAGCCGGAATGGTGTTTTTTTCTTCTTCTTCTTCTTTTTTGTTTGTGCTGAAAATCACAAAAAGGAAACGATTCAAAAATGTTCTTTTGTTTGGCCAATTTTGTTTATGGTTGAAATATGTTTAAGCTAAAAATAATATATATATATATTTTTTAAATGTATAAGCTTTTCTTTGGAACATATTTAAATGACATAGAAGTGAAGTATTAAGTTTCGAAAACCATTTTTCATGTATTTTTTAATAATTTACGCATCTTGAGATTATTATTTTATATGACCTGTAATATAATATGAGGTCTAGACTATTTCAAAAATAAACGGTTTCAATCTTCGTAGACTGAATTTGGTAAAATCTATAAATCTTTGCCTAAGGAGTATATTTAAGTTCTAGAGCAGTCTATTATTTTATTGCTCCCTTAACCATCAATCCAAGTTTGTCATATTAATCACAGAATTATTACAGATCAAACGAATTTAAATTTGTTTTATAAAAACATAAAAGTTTAACAAAATGTGTTGCTGTTTCAAAATCGAGTTTCTTTATGCCTTTCTAGAAATTGAGCTGATGAAAATAGTTACAGGAGTTTCTTCTAGATCTGTAAAAATTATATTTTTGCTTAAGTTTGGGACTTTTGGAAGACCTTCCCGACTTTTTGTAACCATATTTCTTATATGTTGTTTAAAATTCAGTTACTCATTAATGTTGATCCCCAAGCAATCCCCAAGTATGACCGATACAGTAAATTGGATGCGAGTTCTTCTACTTGAAATAAGTTCCAGTTATCATGTTTGATTCAGATTTAACATTCTTTGAGGTCCGATTTATGAATTAAAATTGCCCTTTTCCGAGTATCACAAGATTTAACTCCAAAAGATCATATGGGCCTCCCGTTAATGTAAGAGTCTAACGACAAAATTTTGTTTTTATAAAAATTAATTTCCCGAATTTTATTGAGTCATTAAGATTAGCTTTATTTTTTAGATATTCTCACGAAGCAGAATATTTGATTATTCAGGGTTCTGTTTTGCAATCTTTGACTGATGGTTTCAATATAAAGATTGTATTTGTTGAACTCATCTAGAGATTTGGACTTCAAATTTTAAAACCATCAATCAATTGATCTTGAGAAGATACCAATCATTTTTTCCCATCATCAATCATTTGACTGCATTCTTTTGAAGTTCTTGCATTCACTTAAAGTCTTTCCATTCTCAAGTGAAATTTCATTGCAAGCTTATGAAATTTTGCTTTTGTAATCGCTTGTTGTCTGTCACCAAAAATTGGTGATTGCAGTTAAATGATTGCAAAATTTGAAGTCTCAATCGTTAAGTTATTTTAATGAATGCAATCTTTAAGCTGAATTCAATTAATGATTTATAATGATTGCATTCACAAAAGATTTCATTCTTTTGGCTTGGTCTTTTGGAATGTGCTCACTTCAATAACCAGCAATTGGGCAATTATAACATTAAAAAGAGGCTCGGATGCGAACCACACTGATAACTTCCCATCCCGTCTGTCGATTTGTCTTGCTTTAAAGGTTTGTATGTTTTCGTGTTTTGTTAAAAAATTTGTCAGTTGAATTATTCTTAAAAATTTAAAAACTACCAACAATATTTTGCATATAATGAAATAGTTTGATTTCAAAATCTATTTTTGTTAACGAGATTTTTAGTCGAAAACCAATTTTTACCAATTTAGAAGCATTTCTTAAAAAGTTTTTATTTCTTATGTAAACAATTACAAATTGTATGAATGAAATTAATTTGAAGCCAATGTTTTCTATTATTCACGAGATCTCGAGAACCGAACATCAATTTTTACCAATTTTGCGTACTGTTTTTCGTAGCTTTTATTTTTATGAAAAAACTGATTGTTAGATTTTAAATAAAGATAGATTTAAAAAAAAAAATACTGAATTAATTTCAAGCCTATATATTAAATTTTTGAAAAGATATTTGAGCCAAAAATCTGTTTTTACCAACTTTTATTAATTTTTTTTAGGTTTTTATTTTTTGTAAAAAACTGTGAATTTGATTTTTCTCAAAATTTTACCGAATGTTGAAAACAATATTTTTAAAAAAAATAAAATTAGTTTAAAGCCAATGTCTTAAAGTTTTGAAAAGTTATTTGAGTCCAAAAACAATTTTTACTAACTTTTATTATTTTTTTTTAGATTTTTACTTTTTGTAAGAAACTGTGAATTTGATTTTTTTCAAAATTTTACCGAATGTTGAAAACAATATTTCTTATAAGATACAATAAGTTGGAAACCATAATCTCAAATTTTTGAAAAGATATTTGAGTCGAAATTCAATTTTTACCAACTTTGAGTAATTGTTTTTTAGGCTTTTATTTTTTATAAAAAAAAACTGTCAATTCGCTTTTTCTCAAAATTTGACTTGATATCAAAAACGTTATTTTTCGTTGCACAAAATTGATTTGGAGATAAAACCATTTTTTATTAGTAAAATTTTCGAGGTGACAAAAAAACGGTTAATTGAATTTTTTTCTCCAAAAATATATTTGTATGGTATCACGTTACAATATATAATATACAATTTAATTCAAGTGTCTCTAGTGGGAGCTCTGCACTACTATTCACATTCACTTGACAGCGCACCACCTTGTATAAACCCTTTTTTGACATCGAAAGGTTCGGTTAAGTTGACTTCAATCTCCATGGTCATCCTGCACAAAAGGACAAGCTTGGCAAGGATGCCAAAATTAGACTTGGCTCTATACAGATTGTCCCTGTAGATGCTATAATAAGAGAAAAATGATCTTGAAAGTTTTCCAAGATCTGCCGTAATGTGAATATTTGATCGACTGTGGACTTTCGTGGTCTAAAACAAAACTGATAAGGACCTATCAGGTTGTTGAAAATGTGCTTTAGACATTCACATATTACGGCAGAGAAGATTTTGTACGGGATGTTAAGGAGACTGATTCGTCTATAATTATATTGAATTAACATCTAGTTAAATTTGTAGAAAAATAGAAGTGACAGTTTTTTTTTACTTTTTCGATTCTCGACTCCACTTTTAAAAGAAATGCTATTACAAATTGGTTTACGACTTTAATATCTCAGGAACCCAAAACAAATAATAAAATCAAACTTATTTAAGTCTGGCAATTGCCACTGGTCCAATTTCGAGGTCAATCAAATCAAGTAAAATTTTGGCATATGTAGTATAAAACTTCACTAAAATTACTATTAAAATTTTTTTCAACTTACGAGTATGTTCATTTAAATTTGGACTATATTCCAAAATTAAAAACAGCTCCTTTTGTAAAAAAAACCATTAGATAATTGGAAAATAAATTCGACAATCCTTAATTTAAGGGCAATTCATATTTTGTTTTAATTTTTAGAGCAACACCATGTATTTGTTTTGGAGTTGAGTAAGAGAATTTTGAATTTCTTACTATTTATTTTATAATAAGAAATATAAGACGCTGAATTGATGTTAGGGAATTTATATTTGCAAGCACAGTTTTGAGATTTTCTTATATTTGCCTTTATCTAAAATAATATCGTCAAATTTTCTACAGATTTTACAATTTTGAATATTCCTAATTAGACTTTGACATAAGAACTTGGAAAGAACAACAAAATTCTAAATGCATCTCAATTAATCTGCTTTCACTCGCACCTCTCTCTTTTAGCTTAATAATATTATAATTTTCATCACAAAATTTATCATACACCTTTCACCTTTAATCCCGGAAACCCATGCAACACACACGCAACCAAAACTTTCACTTTGCAAACTCCTTAACTTTTTGACTTTGCAAGTTTATCGTGTGATGTGATTCAAAATTCCCATAGCCACAAGCAAATCTACAACAAAAAAAAAAAGAACACATAACCTTCACACTTCTAACCCACAAGCAGTGCTTTAAATTTGCCGCATAAATGTTTTGACTTTATTTTAATACAAAGAAAAAATTATATACCTACATACATTTTATATATTTCAAAAAAAGAAAAGAAAAAACACGCCAAAAACACAGAACACAAAAAAAAAGGTTACACATACGCCCGAGTAACTGATATTATTAACCACCCGGGGACGATTTATATGAGGCCAGGGAGCAGCGATCAAATGTTTATTTTCCCCTTTTTATGTCACTCATATAGCCTCTTAAATCGTCTTCCTTTTTTTAGTGTGGGGGTGTGTGTTGGACACAAACAGTAGATTTTAGGTTATGGGCCGCACATAACGAATGAACGCGTTCTTATACACCACCACCCCATTTCCATCTTCATCACGAAGACGTTAGAGACTTATAAAAATTTCCACGCATGATTTCTTTTTATTGCCTTATATGTGAGTGATGGAGCCTTATGAATATTTCAGTTCTTTAAAAATGATGATAAAATGGGAAAGGCGGAAGTCAAAGCTAAATCCGCCAAATCCCTGACTTATTTTCTGTTTCTTTTCTTGTTCTTGTTCTTATTCTTATTTTTTTCAAAGAAGATTCACTAAACTTACCCGTTGAGAGAAAAGATATACCCATAACGGATGGATTCTTGCAAAGTCCCTTTGATAGTGTGAATATGGTTTTTATTTTGTCAAGAAGTCATCGTGTGTTAAGTCTTTCATTTTTGTTTCGTTTTATTTTTTGGTTTTGTGCTCGTATTTCTTTGCTTTAGTGATTTATTTTTCTTGAGTGCAGGGGCTGACACGCAAAGGATTATGGTTAAAAGATGATATTCTCAGCACATACGAGAAAGAAGTGTTAGAAATGATGATAGGTATGATGATGTGTTCTTTGGAAAATATGAAGCGGTGGATTTTTAAAGTGGTTTTTATTTAAATGATGGGAGAAGGCGTTTTGGAAATATTAATATAATTCAAGCTTGTTTTTATAAATTTTCAAAAGAATTTCAAAGATTTCAAAGGGAAAAACAAACTGACTTCAGCCCTATCCTAAATTTTCAGTACCAAAATTGTCTTCCTTGACAAATTGACAGAACCTTTAAAAAAAAATGTTATGTTGAGAAAGTGCTTCTTAAATAAGTACACAAGTAGTGCCAATTCTTTCATTTTCTTAGAAAACAACCGAAATACACGCGCTTTTAGAAAATCTCATCAGTTTTACCTCGAACACATCTCCAGTCGTTTGAATGCATTCAATTCCTATTGGAATGTTCAAAAACTCAAAACCAATGTACAGCAACACCTGCTTTCCAGTTCCTACCTTTTTTTTAAACTCGCACTGTGTCTTCCATGTACCTATTAACTCTTTAAGTGTGCCCTAATTACTTACAAAATGGGGACCTAGGGCAAATACTTTTGAATTTTGACATTGTCCTAAGAACTTATTTACTTCCCATAGGAAGTTATTGTAATCGGTCCGATTTATCGAATTGACAATTTTGAATTTCTCGCCGATTCAGGGTCCCTACAGTCTATGTGTGCGTGTGTCCGTACGTTCGGCAAGCTTTTTCTGTCGTCCATATTTCAGGAACCAGTGGAGATAGCGACTTTAAATACATTTTGTTGTATAGATAATGATGCAGAAAGGACTCTAAAGCAGCATTCACATGAGAGCGACCAACGAACGACGAATAAATTACAAAATGTGAGTTTATGTACGTTTAAAGACATATTTCCACACAAAATCTTAACAAAACGATAGCAATATAGTTTCTATTTGATTTATGATGCATACTTTTACTTTTCAATATCATCTTATATATAAAAATGAATCGCAAAATGTGTTGGTAAGCGCATAACTCAACAACGCCTGGACCAATTTGGCCAATTATTTTTTTAAAATGTTCGTTGAAGTTCAAGGATGGTTTTTACGGCGAAAAAAAATTCGAATAATTGCCGGAAAACTCATAAAAACAGCCCTTTTTTTCCCATACAAATGTTTTCTAACTAAAATGTAGTTGGCTTAAAGAATTTGACTTCAAGTCATATCAAATAAAAAAAAAAAAGAAGAAAAATGTTTTGATGTCGATTTGCTTTTATTTTTCTTGGATCTTTATGTTACCTTATCTACTGAGTTTGCTTTTGTCAACTGATAAACGGCTGAAACAAAACCGTATATCGTGTTTTGTGCAGAGTGTTAGTGTAAGTGTTTGTTAAGTTAGTGTTTAGTGACAAAATAATTTATATTTGATATGCCTCCGAAGCAATTTAGGTAGAAGAACCCGCACAAGAACGTGAAGACTAAATTGAACGTGAAAGAATTAGGATATCACAAACGCATGAAGCGCGAGCGCGACATTCAACTAATGATCGCTCAAGTTTGAATCGAGCTGTTTTCAGTTACGATGTGACAATTGACTACAGTAACTACCAATGTGCTGTTATTGGTTTCACTTCATTTGGGGCAACAAATGTAGTTTGCGAAAATTTCATGCCAACTTTCAATGTATGTATTATAGCAGTTATTCATAATTATTTAGGCGAACAAAATTTTCTATCACTTGAGTTAAGATGTTTATTGATAGATATTAGTTACAACTAAATATATAATTTTTAAGATCAAATATTATTTAAGTTTGTGTGGATTCCACAGAGAAGCCTGTCAACGTTTGCAATTGCTAGAAAATTACGCTCATTGGGATCAAACTCTCAATGATGCTGTAATATCATCACACGCTCATCAAATACGAACATTGTTTTCTATAATCATATCTACATGCTTCCCATCAAAACCAATTGATTTGTGGATCAAGTACAAAGATTTATGTGTGATGACATTTTGCATCAAATACGGAATAGAATGGGAAATTCAAATATACAAATCAGTGAAGAAATTTACAATAAAGCATTGATTTCAATTGAGGACATGTGCTTGATGATGTCAAACAAACTATTAATTCAATTAGGGCTGACCGCGCCCAAACGTCAAATGCATGATGCTTTTAACCAAGAGTTGCATAGAGAAAAATGTTATGATCTCAACATTTTGAAAGAATTAATTCAAACAAATCTTCCACTGTTGAATGAACAACAGAAGTATGTATTTGATACTCTTATGAAAGTAACAAATGATGAAACTGGAGGGATTTACTTTTTAGATGCACCTGGTGGTACAAGAAACACTTTTTTGATTTCAATAATATTAGCAACAATTCACTTTCTAAACAACTCATTGACATTGGTAATGGCAAATTTCCTATAAACATGTTGACTGGCTACATTAACTTTCCTTAAAGTTTTTGTCAGTTAATGCAATCAAAAGATGAACTTATTCAGAATGTGTTTCCAGATGTTTCTCAAAATTACAGAAACCATGATTGGTTGAGCGAACGAGCTATATTGGCTGCAAAAAACATTGATGTAAATGAATTGAATTTCAAAATTCAAGAACAAACTACACGCGAATCGAGGATACATAAATCAGTTGATTCGGCTACTAACCAAGATGACGTAGTCAACTATCCACCGGAATTTTTAAACTCGCTGGATTTTCCAGGATTGCCACCTCACAATTTTCAATTAAAGATTATAATAGTTATAACGTTGCGAAATATCAACCAACCGCGTGTGTACAACGGTACACGCTTAGCGATAAAAAAATTATTAAACTGATAGAAGCAACTATACTCAAAGGAAAGTATAAAGGAGAAGATGTTCTCATACCGCACATGCCAATGATTCCGACTGATGTGCCATTTGAGTTTAAACGATACTACAGTTTCCAGTGCGGCTTGCTTTTGCTATGACCATAAACAAGTCACAGGGACAATCATTAAGTGTTTGTGATATTAATCTAGAAAACCCATGTTTCTTACATGGTCAATTATTGTATCTTGCCTGTTCCCGTGTTCAAAAACTATCAGATTTGTTTGTCTATGCGCCAAATAATCAAACAAAAAACATCGTATATTAAAAAGCACTACTATGATAATAAAACTAATTTCTGTTAATTATTATGATTCACATGATTAACAATAAAGCGATTACTTACTTTTAAATCGTTATTATATGTTTCATTTAATTATTCTTTATTCACCTATCACAAGGGTGACGGTTCTTTTCAGAAGAATGTTAATCAATGACTATGAAATACGTAGGAACAAAAACTGACACTTTACAAATCTCTATGACAGCACGAAGTCTGTCGGGCCCGCTAGTATATTAATAAATTTAAGAAAACAAATTTATTCGTCGCGAAAAAAATTTTAGTTGATACGAACTGACAAACTTTATTCGCGTTCCACATCATCCACACTCGCAACGAATAAAATAATCGCGCGTACTTAACCTAAAAAATTCATTCTTGTTTTGGTTTCGGTGGTGAATGGTGTTCGGCTGTCAAACTTCATTCGCGACGAATTAAAAACTCTCATGTGAAAGAAATGTCAACATCGACGAATATTCGTTCATTCGTTGGTCGTTGGTCGTGCTCATGTGAATAGTGCTTAAGTGGGTTGTTTTTTTTACCATAGCAATTTAAAAAAGTGAACATTTTGGTTAAACTAAAATATCTCATATTATTTTATATCATATATATTGTGACGTGATACCAAACTAATAAAATTTTGAAAAAAACAACTAACGGTTTTTTTATAAATAAAATAAACTGAACAAAAATAATTGTCACCTCAAATATTTTACGAACAAAAAGCGATCTTATCGCCAAAATAAGAAGAATAAAGTTTTTGACATCTTCTAAAATTTTGAGAAAAATCGGATTGATAATTTACAAAAATAAGAAAACCTAAAAAAAACATTACTAAAAGTTGGTAACGATTAATTTTCGACTCAAATATCTTTTCAAAAATTTGAGATTATGGCTTCAAACTAATTTTGTCTTATAAGAAATATTGTTTTTGACATTGGTTACAATTTTGAGAAAAATCGAATTCTCGGTTAAAAACCTTAAAAAAAAAACAGTACTAAAACTTGGTAAAAATTTGCTTTCGACTCAAATATCTTTTCAAAGATTAAAAATATTGGCTTCAAACTAATTTTATCTCACAGAAAATATTGTTTTCAGTTTGATTTAGTAATTTTTTTTTATAAAAATCCAACACTCAGCTTTTCATACAAAATAAAATCTACAGAAAATATTACTCAAGTTTGGTAAAAATTGATGTTTGGTTCTCGATATCTAGTGAACAATAGAAGGTATTGACTTCAAATTAATTTCATTCATCCAATTTGTATTTGTTGCTATAAGAAGTACAAACATTTAAGAAATGCTACTAAAATTAATAAAAATTGGTTTTCGACTAAAAATCTAGTTAACAAAAATAGATTTTAAAATCAAACTGAAATTTTTAAAGTTGTATGAATAATTCAACTTTTTTAACAGAACACGAAAACCTACAAACTTGCAAAACAAATCGTCAGACGGGATGGGAAGTTATCAGTGTGGGTCGCATCCCAGCCTGTTTTTAAAAGTCAATCTGAACCCACTTCAGTTCCTAGATAACCAGGCCTAGAACCAGGATTATTTGAGAAGTATTTTTCATGGCAGGAGTTACTCTTGGATTATTGTAAATTCCTCGTAAGAAACAGAATCTGAAAAAAACTTTTAGGTGAGAAAATGAGGGATTGAAATCTGATACACTCACTAAGAATTTAAATTTTCATCTAGTCGAACAACATGTACCTAACCTAGAGACAGCTTGTTGATTAGTTGGCGATTTTAACTGGTGTTCCCAAAGGTTCCATTTATGGGCCCGTTATGTTTTCAGCTTATGATCATTCATTTTCATCATCGCCTACCAATGGTTTCATTCACATATTTAAACTAAAGTCGCTTATCAGTATTTTAAATGTCTTACTGAGCAGAGAGCTACTAAATTAGCCTAATTCAAATCATTATATTCCTAACCTAAAAAAACAAATAAAAAGCTGATGGCACAGGCTGGGATTGAATCCAAGACCTCTTGCATTGCATGAAAGTCCAACGCACTAACCATCATGCCACGGGTACAAATAAGCTGTTAAGTCAAAAAATCTTGGAGTGACCATTTTCTTCATAAATTCCATCAAGAGAAGGGGTGATTGTTCATTTTTGTTTGGTTTAAACAGTCTTGCATTTTGGTTAAAAGGGTCTTAGTTTTCTACGAGATGTTACAACACTTTTTTAAAATACAGATACTGTTCGCTTACTTCCGCCTCACACTCGCATTGTTGTACTTTTATACATATGTATATCTTATAGATGAAAAAAAAACGTTTAATCGTTCCTACATACGACCTTGAATTCCCATCAGATAAGGTTCCATTCCACTACACGAGTATAAACTCATACTCGTTAATGGCTACTAAATCTTTCATTTAATATTCCCAAAAGTTGAATGTCACGGACATATAATTTCACGAACTCGATACAATTTCCTATTGGCTGCTACTCTGCTCCTGCCTCCTTTACTCTTTTCCTTCTGGTTAGTAGTTTTGTCTGTCAAATGTCAACAATTGTCCTTCAAAATGAACCAAAAGTCAAATTGGAAGGTAATTTCATAGATAAATATGTGTACTACTATGTCCTGTCCAACCAAAGTCCAGAACACAATGGCAAGTAAATTACATTTGAATTAATTCTGCATGTCATATAGTCGAGTCGGTATATGTTTGTTAACATAGTATTTGCGTTTGCCTTAGTTAAGAACAATGACAATGTCAATCCAAATTCTGTCACCGAATTTCTGGTCGTCACTTTATTTTATACGAACAGCAGCCAGCAGTGTTGTTAGTCTTGGTCGATTGTGGGTATACAGTCGTTCTTCGTCCCTTGCTGTGCGTCGTCGGTCGTCAGTAATTTCCTGTCATCGTGTTTTGACTTCTTGGACTTCTTAACCTTATAGTGTTGTTTGACGAAGCATGATGGCTGAAGAAACTTCTATGTGAAAATGGTCAATGGACTTTATCGACCAACCAAATACACGTGCAAATGTGTTGTTATTTACATTTTCGTTATTCAGGATTAAGAATTTAAATACTGATTTCAGGTGTTTATAGTTGATTTAGAAGTTGAGGTGGAAGAATACCCTAAATGAAATTTTACTTCATATGTTTGCATAAGGATGATTGTTTAGTATTTGCCAAGAGAACTAAGGTTTGGGTGTGTCTATTAGAGAATTGTGCGGTAGACATTTTGGTTAAATACCTACTGTTTTTAGAAATAAATTTGATAAAACTACATTAGCTTAATCATTGATTTTTACTCGATTAAGATTTAGGCTAAAAATGTGTTTCATGTGAAGTAAAATCGTTACATTAATCGAAATTACACTTGAAATGCGAGTTTTTGAAATTGTTTTGTTTTTTTCGCTGCTTTACTAAGCTTAGAAAAGTTAATTTGGTAAAAGACTAGTTGAAAAGGTCAATAAGGCTCGTTTTTACTTTATGACTACGAGTTATGATATTTTGATCATAGAAACTAAGTTTAATAAGTGCTTATAAACTTTAAACCAACTTAGGATAATTTTTGTAAAAACCTTGTTGCCAATATATTTTTCTATTCCATTTTTTAATGACTTCGAAATGAGATATTGTCAAATAAAATCTTGACAAAAAGTAAGTATTATACTCCTGCTGAGAACTTGACGACTCGCTTAACGTTGAACCAAAATATTTGAAATTTATATTTTCAAATTAAGTGGTATGTAACCCAAGCACAGCCATTTTTGAAAAGATGAACACAAGTACTTGAAAAAGTAAGTGAGACTCGACAACACTAATGGAACAGGAAGCAGTCTTCCTAGATCAATTTGTCGCCTCGAACTTCAATTTGCCTGTTTTTATTTTTTGTTGCAAACCGTAAATGAATAACAATCCGGAAACAATTCCAGGAGCTAGGCCAGTATATTTTTTGGCTAAAAAATTGAAAATTCGAACAATTTCAAAAACGAACCGATATATTTTTATTAAATTGTATCTAATACTAATTTGTTTTCTTAACTTGGCTTAATCCAGAAGGGTACAACGTACAACCCATAGTACCGTTATTTTGCTTTCAAGTTGTATCAAAAACAACTGAACCGATTTCAACAATATTTCACAACACATTTTTGGATACTCGGATTAGACGCGTTATAAATTGTAAATATTAAGCGAGTTCAATTTAGTACTCACCCTGAACGTTTCGCTTCAAATTGCATTGAGCGTGGTCACCGGGAAGCTACCATAAAAATGTTATGAGCAATGTTTGTTACGCAAGTTGTACCTGTACGTAGCGGGTTTTGTCTCTTGCAGTTGTTGTTGGCGGTGAAACGCAATTTGGGAGCAAACCGTGCATACTGCATCCCTGTTGGCGTTAAGCGGCAGTTGGATTGACAGTAAAGAGTTTAAAATGGGATCTCATGTTCGCGACAGATTAAAGCTGTCGTCTCGATTGAAATTTTGGTCACGTTTTATTTCAATCGCTTAACGTACCACGCTAGGGATGTAATGCGGCTCTATCACTAGAACCTTAGCTTGTCCAAAGTGAATCCAGTGGTGTTCGTCTGGGTGGTCCAGTATGTGTTCGCATATGACGGACTTTTCTCTGTTCCTTTAAGCTTGTAGCAATGCTCCTCTGAGTCTGTCTTATATATGACGATTGACAACTGCACAGCACAGTATCGCTTATATACTCCAGGTGTTTATATAGAGGGAATTAGTCTTTTGGTAATTTGTGGTAGTAAATTACTTTCCCTACCCTGTCAGTTACACCTCTTACTATCTTCCTTTTTCTTTGACGAAATTGGCTTCCGCGATCTTTGTTTTTAGAGTAGCCATTCGCTTTGAAAACGTTGACTAGCAGTGAAATTTCAGTGGCAGGATGGTCGCTGTCTTATATCCAATTTGCTCACCCGATGGTGGTGGGAAGAAGAGTTAAATCAAACTAAATTTTGAACTTAAATCTTAAAAAAGAAACTATGCTGGAAAAATCTTGTATGGCCGCTGAAGCAGATGGCTTGAATGCCGAGCTTTTTAAAGCAGCTGGAGACAATTTGGTAAGGAGCATGCAAAAACTTATCTGTAAGATATGGTCATTCCCGATTAATGGAACCTTAATATTGTTCGCCCGATTCTAAAAAAAAGGAGACACTTTAAACTGCACCAACTATAGAAGTCCTTATCAGTGTGATTTTAGACCAGGAAAATCCATAGTAGATCAAATATTCACATTACGGCAGATCTTAGAAAAAAACCCAAAACATCAAATCAACACCACCTTCTTTTCATCGATTTCAAGGTCGAAAATGACAGCATCTACAGGGACGATCTGTATGGAGCCATGTCCAGTTTTGGCATCCCTGCCAAACTCGTCCGTTTGTGCAGGATTACCATGAAATTCACGCTGCTCCATAAAGATTGGAAACAACTTAACAGAACTTAGACAAGGTGATGCGCTGTCATGCAATTTTTGAACATCTTACTTGAAAGAATAATGCAGAGCTCACACGTCAACACTAGAGGCACTGTCTTTCAAAAGTCTGTCCAATTACTAGCATATGCTGATGACATTGACATAATCAGAAGAACTCAGCGTGATGTCAATGGAGCTTTTGTGAGTATTGAGCCAGAGGCGGCAAAAATGGGTTTAACGGTTAATGAGGCCAAAAAAAGGACATGCTGTCATCAAGAAAGGTATAACAACACCAACGTCTCGGTCAAAACGTCACCATAGACTGACGTAACTTTGAGGTAGTTAGGGACTCCTTCTACCTAGGCTCCACCATGAACGCAGAAAACAACACCAAACGAAGAATAACTTTTGCTAACCGCTGTTTCTTTGGGCTAAAAAAGCAATTGAGTAGCAAAGTCCTATCTCGAGGGACCAAAGTGTCGCTGTATAAGACCCTCATCATCTCCGTCCTGCGGATGAAAGCACCTTGGGTCGTTTCGAAAGAAAAGTTCTTCGTGTGATCTACGGTCCTGTATGCATAGAAGGGAAGTTGAGAAGAAGATAAAACGACGAGCTGTACGGGCTGCACAGCCACATAAACTTAGCCAAAAGGGTAAAAGTCCAACGACTAAGATGGCGTAGAGAGCGCATGGAAACAAATTTTCTGGCCCGGAAAGTTTTCGAATCCACACCCACAAGACAGCGCAGTAGAGGAAGACAGCGGATCAGGTGGCGCGCACAAGTGGAAAGTGACCTCACCCAACTTGGAGCGCGAAACTGAAGACATCTAGCTAGGAACCGATCTAGATGGAGAAGTTTGTTGGGTGGGGCCCTAGTTCACTCACGACTGTAGCGGCACCTTAAGTAAGTAAGTATACTGAAATATTCCTGTGATTAAATTTTTACCGGTTTTGAAAACAAAATTAAAATCTTTTTAAGAAATGTGTTTTATTTGTATTTGGTTTAAACGATATCTGTTAAAATAAATGTAACATTCATTTTGAACTTATTTGTGATAAAATCGAAACACTTTTAGAAAATTTTAGACATACATATAACATTTTTGTAATAAAAAACTTTAACTTAAACAAATTAATTTTGAAAATTGATTTTGATTTATGCTTAATATTCAACCGTTTTTAGCGATATGAGAATGCATATACTACATATACATATATATTTTCAAATCTTGATAATAAATTAAAATATTAAGTTTCTTTGGTCTTAAGTCTAGATCTGCTTAACAACCTTTACCGAAGACAAAAAGGACTATGAGAAGACATTGAAAACGTCTTGTTGAAAGAAAATAGATTCAACTCTTTGAGCTTAGGTTGAACAAACAAAACAGACAGATTTGTGTAATCCACTTTTTCGTTCTTAAAATCACTGTAACGATATTGTTAAGTTTAATCAAAATCAAGAATTTAAATTTCTCGGGAATCATATTTCACAGAATTGTTTTCCACTGACTATCCTCATTTAAAAACACGAATTGCCGAATAAATATTATTAATCAACATAAATTAACATTCTATTAATACCAGGTGAATAAACGATATATTTTTAAAGTGAAATTCAAAAGCTGATGTTGAGACGAATTATAAAAATCTCATCCATAATAATTCCCCTTATAAAGATCTTTAAGGATATAATTCGGAATCATATTTATCTTAATTTTAATACAAATTTGTTTATCCTCAAATCCGATGAAATTATTCAATTTAACAAACAATAAATATGTACAATAGGATCTACATATATATACAATTCATTGCCACAGATGTAACAAGTGCCATCTATCTTGGGATCATCATTCAAATAAACAATCAAACAAATGAATATGAATCGTTTATTCAGAACAAAGAGAAGACAAAACAAGAACACAACAAAATAAAAAATATAAAACAAAATGATAAAATTCCAACATCCATTTGTTTCACCTGACAAATTGAATGAATTTTTGATTGAATCAATAACACTTATCACACTTTTATCCATTCCTCACCTTCCTGTTTCTTTTTTTGTTTTCCAAAAATTCACACTTTATCCCTTAGTCTTTTTATTATAGGCATGTACTGTACACGAACACGAGCTACCCTCCAATACTCATCATTCCTTTTTAAACACAAAATTGAAAAACAACACAAAAATGAAAACATAAATAAATAAAAGCTCAGAGCATATCATAGCTACGTATATAGAAGCAAATAAATTCTCTGGGTATTAAAGCTGGAAAAGTTTTTTAAGGCTTAGTAGATAGATACTCTACTCCTACCACCTCATCATCATCAAGAGCAGCAAAAACTGCCCTTTAAATTTTCCTACCCTCATCCACACAGATTTTATTCTTATATACGCTCCATCATCAGGCAAATCAAAAAGGAGATGAAATTAATCCACCCAGCTTTAGGAGCAGAAGTCTGAGTCTCTCTGAGTCCTTCAGATGGAATAAGGGACTTTTTCAAGTCGTCCTCGTTCCAACATACATACATACATACATACTTTCGTATATAGCTTATTCGCATTCAACAATTCTGATGTTCCTCTGCCTCTGATTTGCGTCATATAGGTCAGGTCATACAGTTAAGGCCATAGCATCCTCTCTCTGCATGTTCGGTGTTCGTTCACTCTCCAGAAAGTAAATGGGTCGATTCGAATCAGGCATTCGCATCATCATGGTACGTGTAAATGTTTACCGAACAGGATAATGAAATCGAAGCGAAGATGCTCCTGCTGCCTGGTATACCAGGAAGCAGTACCTTCGATAGTACTATGCTTTTACCCTCCCCGATAAGGAGGCCAATAAATAATTCTGCCGAAATTATATCTAACACAAAGCACCCTACCTGCTATGAATATCAATCAGTGCGAGGGGAGTGAGTGACACAAGTGATACGTGGCACCCAAATGCAGTGGGTAACTGGAACATGGGAACATGGAACAAGACAAGGAATCTTTATAGGTTTAAAGTTCACCCTAAAAGCAAAAGCCTATGTTCAAATTTATTTTCTTTAAATTTTCATTTCAAGGATTTTTTTTGTTTTTTAAGTCAGCTTGTTTGCATCCTTGTGATGTTTGTTCTAAGGATGTGTTTTTTGGTACATATTTTCGAACCAATGTACCTAGTCGTTTTCGTACATAGTGTATATAGAAGCTACTTCCACATAACATAGATGGAATTGTTGATTATTATTGACACAAGTCTTTTGATGCATGCATTTCCTTTACCTTGATGGTTCTTATTTGTATCCTTATCTCAGATATATGCACATACATTTTTTAGAATATTTGAATTTTTGATAGTATTTGAGGTGAGCAAACAAATATAGCGAGTTAGGAAACTATTTAAAAAGAATCTCTGGAATTTATTTTTGATCCTTCGGTACCGAAGGAATCATTAGTTTCGAATTGCTATCGTCAGATTTAAAAAATTTGTATTGCGTCATTTGGGATTCCAATGAAATGCAAGAAATAAGACAATATTTAGTTCCAAGTTTAAGAGCAGGTTTTGAATCAAAAATTTTCTTAGCATTTCTGTACGTGGTGTCAGAAAAATATTTGAAAAATTTATTGTGCCCAAAATTATACAAAAAAAGCTCGAGCTTTCTATTTATTTGTTGTTTTATCTTTGTTTCAATTACATCATTATCTATACTCTTTTATTTATTATTTTCTCCAAATATTCCCATTTTCTATATATTCCCATATTCTAAAATCATTTTCATTTATTCTACTCAGAATTAAAATTTCTCCAAGTGCAAAAAGTATGCAATTATAACTTTGTGATTTTTGTTTTGGATTAAAAAAAAAACTTTCAATTCAATTTTTTTTATAAATCTTATCAAAATTTTATGTATGGGATTTTCCAATAAGAAGTTTTATTTTGTTAATTCCTCGCAAGAGGCAGTAACCGTGAAAATAAAATGCATGACTGGGACGCACGAACTTCTGTCCTACAAGTTTTCAGCGGAAATATGGAGTTATTACGTTCAGTTTATTTTTTTCGTTAAAGTTTTAAAAAAACAAGCATACGAACAGGTACAAGAAATTGCTATTCATGTGTTGCTTAAAGTCAGGCTCTTGTGCGTTTTGGATTTTAGTTATGAAGTGACATGTAAGCAGTCGTTGTAAAGGTTGTACGTAATACAATATATATGTAGGTGTACCTTGAAAAAGTGATTCTAATAGAAAATACATATACTCTTTCTGGTTCGTTTCTTAAACTTGTACTAAGTATTTATTCTTTTATTTAGGCGAAGGCAAGTAAAAGAATAATATTTTAAAATCATATGTATGTACAAAGGTACCAAAATAATACTTCTTGATAGACACTTTAAAATTGATTGTTGATTAAATATATTATATTCGATAACCCGATGCAGTGGCCCTACACGGCCATCGTTGGTATTTACAATAGTTATAGTTATAGTTATAAAAATACATATCTATATCTATACTATTATATAAAAGCGAAACCATTTAAAAGTTTGTAACGCATGATCTCAGAAAGTAGTAAACCGATTTATTTGAAATATATTTTATTATTTTCTTTATTGTTATGATAGTGTTTATGGCTTTTATTTGTTTTCATTAATTATTCGTCAAACTTAAATATTATTAATTTTACATTTTTTGTCCATTTTTTCTCATTAGTTGACTTATACAACCACTCATATCTTAAAACCTATACAATAATCGACAAAGATTAGCATTGCTTCATAAAGTCAATATTGTTGCGCAAATTTTAAGCCTAAAATCACTTCTAAGTTAAACATACAACCTGAGAAATAAATAAAAACAAATTATAAAATTACAAACTTTTTTAATTTATTTTATACAGGAAATTAGATTCCATCACAATCGCGAGGTCGCTGCTTTGTTCCATTTCATTTTCATTCCAACATTTTTAATTTTCTGTTCCATTTAATAGTTACGTTTTTTCTCTTACCTACCTCTACCTACCTACATATTCAATTTTTCTGTATTGTATAGTTCATCAACTAACCTACACACACACGTTATTTTTTTGTTTCTCTAATTCTATCGTCACATCGCTGAGCAGTGTGGGCTCTTTTTTTTAAGATACTATGGACATTTAATTAACTACAGTGCCGTGCACATGAAATGCCAATTTATCTAAAGAAAAATTAGATATTTTTTATTTTTCTGGTTCGAGGAAGTGAATAGATTATAATTCTTCCAATTTAAAAATAAAAAAAGTTCTATTATAATAGCTTGAATTACCAATTTTGTATCACTTCCTCGAACAATAAAACTGAAATTAAGTTAAAATTTTCTTTACAAATAACTCGAAGAAGGTACTTACAATGACGTCGATAAAAAGAGCACACAAATGTGGGTAGGTTAAGTCAGTTGCACTGCACTGAACATGAGCAGATGAATACTAAAATGTGTCTATGGATATTTACACACGCATACCTATAGATGTATGAGAACATTTAAAACACAAATTTGTTTTTTTTTTTACCGCAAACTATATTTTTCGGTTGCAAAAAAACGTTTCTAGGTATGAATAAAAGAAAGAAAAGAAAAAATATAGACAAAAATTTCGTTATGTTTTCAACTAAAAAATTGAAATGGTTTTGTTTGTTTTCACGTGCGGCTTGGCCTTTACTACGTAATATTTTGCTTAAGTTTTTTTTTCTAAAGTGTTAATTTCGGTAAGGAAGTGTTGTTTGATTTTTTAATTAAATTACGAGTACATAACAAGCTTAAATTCGTTGTTTTTCTTTTATCGCATAGAAATATAAAATGGGTAAAAGAAAGGCAAACATCGGAAAAAAATCCATAAGCACAAAAAGAATGTGTTGGTTACAATTTGCGAAGCAATGCGAGCACGGGTCGGCTAGTACATAAATATGTACCAAATGCATTAATTTCGATAAAAGATAGGAATGCATTAAAATTTTGTCAAAATAATGCGTTCTTTCGGGCTCATGCATAGGATTTGATCTGGTGAGATGGGAGGGGGTTACATTTAATACAATTAAAATAATTAAAAAAAAAAAACTATTTTAAGTTTCAAAATTTTACCTGAAAAATAAGTTTGTTTTCAAGAATTTAAACGCCATTTTATAAATCAAAAAACCCTTGATTTTCAATTTTTTTTTTGAAAATCGTTAGAGAGGATTCTTTTTAAATTAAATTTTTATATATAAAATTTTTTAATTTTGTTCTAAAAATATTTTTGGTATGCAGTTGTTTAGTGAAATAGTGTAAATATACGCTCTACATTTGAATTTCGTAAAAAAATATTGACCCGTTTTTGAAAAAAAAATCAATATTTTTTTTAAAATCCAAACAAAAAACAAATGCACTTTTGATAATCAAATATTATTAAGGCAATATAAGAGCTCGTTCAAAAAAAAATTATTGAAATCGGTACATAAGTTGCTGAGAAAATTAAAAAACAAAATAATGGTTCTATGAGCGGTACCTTTCCTGAGCAATACAAAAATATTTTTTTCTTATTAAAAGAAGCCAAGTTAAAAAACAAAATTTTAGAGAAAATTAAAAAAAATCTATCGGTTTGTTTTTGAGAAAATTCGAATTTTCGTTTTTTGACCAACAAAATTGTATGGGGGCTACAAACAAAATTAAAAAACGCCTAACGCGAATCTGCTCAAAACCTTAACTTCTAAGCTTGAACTCAATCGACCCAATGGTTTAGGGTTTAGGCTGTAGGAGCGTGGACAGACAGACAAAACAGACCGGACGGAATCGCGGGACCCACTTTTTTCGACTTCTTTACCATTCGTAATATCATTTTTGATTAAAATCTCGAGTTCGAAATTTTGCACGAATGCAAAACTTGCCATACATGTAGTTCCTATATGTCGCAAGTAAAAAACGAACCCAAGACTTCTTGCATGACAGTCCAACGCACTAACCATCACGCCACGGAGGACATACAGCCACAAATATTCGAATTGGCCAGAGACTATTTCATACAATGTACATTGTTTTATTTGGTTCATGTTATTGTCACTGTTAATGTCATACTTTCTTCATTACAATAAAATAAACATCTATTGATGTTTTTTTTTTTTAAACTAAGAATTCCAAATAGGAAATTTTGTAATAATGTGATAAAATTATATTACCTCTAAAAAAATTGTTTGCATCAAAGAATAATATTTTGGATATCTGGTAAAAAATTTAAGAAGAATGCAAACTTAAAAAAACACCACCAAAAGTTGGTAAAAAGTGATTTTCGACTCGAAAATCTTGGAAAAAATTAGAAATGGGTTAAAACTTAATTTATCTTAAAGATATTAAAGACCGTATTCAATTCAAAATGATTTCATTTTATACAAAATACAAAGTAATTTCCAATCCAAAAATCCAATCTACATCTATTTTTTTGTAAGAATTAAATCTTTAGAAAATTGATACTAAAAATTGGTAAACATTTTCAAAAATCGATTTCCGACAAAAATATCTCTGAAACAAAAAAAGATATTGAAATAAAAATTATTTTATCATAATGTTTTTAACTTTTAGTTAGTTTTTTAGAAAAATGCAATTGACAACTTTTTTTTCGATTTAAGTATCTTGAGATCAAAGAGAGATATTGACTTTACTTTTTTATCTCACAAGAAATGTTGTTATTAATATTTTATAATATTTTAAAAAACAACAACTAACAGGCACGAATGTGAAGTTATAGAAGTGTTGATCATTTCAAAAATAAAAATGAAATAAATTTGAAGTCAGTGCTAATAATATGATTTCGCACATTTAGTATTTAAGGATTTAGTATTTTATTTATTCGCAAACAAAAAAAATAGTATTACAATATTCGAATAGGTTTTCAATTTCTAAATGCTAAATGTAATACGGGGTTATCCAGTTTGCAGTTTGAAAACACAAATATTTTTTTTTCATGATATTTCTTTTTTATTATAAAGTTTGAAAGTTGACATTATGTGTGCAACACTACATCATTTAAATGATCACCACGCGAATAGTTGCAAGCATCGCTTCTTTTGAGGTAATTATCGACCACTTTTTGACACATATTGGGCGGTATCTCAGCCATAACTTGACGAATGTTGGTTTTTAAGTGCTCAAGAGTTAAAGGTTTATCTGAATAAACACGGTCTTTCGCATAGCCCCACAAAAAAGTCCAGCGGTGTCAAATCGCTTGATCTTGGTGGCCAGTCGATATCGCCACGACGAGAAATTACGCGGCCAGGATGTCTCTTGCAATAAAGCCTTATTCGCTTGAGTTGAGTGGCATGTGGCACCGTCTTGTTGAAACCAAATATTCTCCAAGTTGCATTCTTCAATAGCAGGCAAAAAAGTCGGTTATCATATGACCATAACGCTCCGAATTGACGGTGACAGTCGTTCCGTCGTCGGGGTCGTTTTCGAAGAAGTAAGGTCCAATCACCCCTTGGGACCAAAGAGCGCACCAAACAGTGACTTTTTGTGGATGTAATGTCCTCTATTCAATCACTTGAGGATTCTCAGAACCTCAAATACGACAATGTTATTTATTAACATACCCACCGAGTGAGAAATGTACTTCGTCGCTGAAGAAAATTTTGTTCAAAAAATTGCCGTCCACCGCCTCTTGTTCAAGCACCCATCCGACGTATCTACGACGTTGTGAACGGTCAACTGGCTTCAGTTCTTGTGTGAGCTGGTCTTTATATGGATGTAGGTGTATCTGAAACCAATCCAATCTCTTCAAATTTCTTCACAATTTTGCCTATTGCTTGCGTATGTCGACGATTATGTAAACTATAATCTCGTCTTAAAACACGATATGCGGCTGTGGGAGAATCACGTTTAAAAATGTTCCCTTTTTCGATTTTTTATTTGCGGCATGCAAATCGTTTTTTGACGGAATGGTTAACGGCTAATGCTAAGAACAGTTGTTAAACGAGTTTGTTTTTCCGGAATTGGATCGAACTAGGAAACTTAGACGTCCTGCCTTCAGCAAGGTGCAAAATGCCATACTGCTGCCGAAACCAAGGATTACTTAAGCAAATTGTTTGCCAACCAATTAATTCCGCGTGGTGCAGAAATCGTATGGCCTTCACGCTAGAGTAACGTATACATCTACATCTTCTTAGTTCTTTTCTTATACCCTAACCCTAATCTATCGCACAAGCCACTGGAGACCGAAGCAACGACGACACTAAAATTTTAATAGCATTTGTATCGAACGCGCTAAACACATTCAAGTCAATTGTCTTATTCTTTGGTATTAGTAAAGTTATATATTTATTCTTGTTATTGTATGTGAGTGCAACTTAGAGAAATAACAATAAGTTCACTCATTTTTACTTTGTTGTTGAGTTAGTTGCCTTTTAACTCTCGCCCCAGCCTCGTATAATATAATTTGTGATGCAAACTAACAAACGTACCGTACAGTAAGCTTTAGTATTATAAAGGAATTATAATGTACAGACAGAATACCTTAATAAAAATAACACTGGTCGACAAGGTTTTTCTACTGGCATTGAAATTGCACTTTAATTTAATTCCGACTTTAAAATTAATGTATCACATCAGGTTTTTCAGATATTACTTTTTAAAATGCGAAAAAACACGTATATTCGGCTTTTTGAGGCTGTCTAAATTTATTAAGTAGCTTTTTTTCAATAAAATCCGTGAATGTTTTCCAAATCTTAAATGTCTTTATTCAATATTCAATTGAAATATTTATATTATTTCATATAATATTCGAAAAAAAACTTCAAAATTTGTTAGAAATCACATGTCTTACAAAAAACTAAAAGAAACGCTTAACCACTTTTGCTAAAATAGTTTTCAACAGAAAAAGGCAAAACGGTTTTAAAGTAAGTTTGGTTCTTGTAACGAATCTGTTGTCTAAATAATTTTATTATAGCAAGTTTTTGAAATATATTAAAAAACTAGCTAACCCGGCCACGCGTTGCTGTGGAACGTTTCTTGTTATATTGTTGTAAACTATTAAAGGGGAAAGATAAGTAAACATCAGACATGGGCACCACTATGTTTTTTTTACATATGTGCCATTTGTAAAAAAAACATGGCGACCTTTATGACTGATTTTCAAATACCGTTATCCCTTATTACAATAAAATTATTATTTACCAACGAAGATGGAAACTTTAAAGCTGGTATAAAAATGTAATGGTTTGGGATTTGAAGGGGAAGGACTTTGAATACAATTGATCAAAATTTTCGTACAGTTGATGTAAAGCAAAATTCAAAACAAAATAATTGTATTGTATAATAAATGTATTATTATTTGTATTCAAGTTTGTAACAAATGAGTATATTACAAAGTTTTTAGTTCATGTGACAGTTAAACTTATGAATTAGGTAGGTAGGGCGGATAGTTTAAAATCTTCCAATAACATTTATTACTTTGAATTATAAATATTTTTAATTTCAATTTAATGTAGCACTAATCGGGCACAATATTTTTGGTTAACCTGTCTTTTGGTAACATAAATAGGTACGACAGTCTTTCTACACGTGAACATGCAGCATATAGTTGCTCATGAGAAAAACATGGATTTTCCAAATCTAAACCACAAATGGACATTGTTTGGCATTGAGACTTATTTATAGACATTTCAAAATCTAAACGAATTTGAAACTGTAACCTTTTGAAGTTATGGTAGAATCTGACTGCATCATTGAACTACGTGGCAACAGGACCACTTTTCCTTTAAACTTTCCAGTTAAAATGGTTGCATCAAGAATATTTCCGGTGATCTTTTTGATGACTAAACGTGTATTGTTGCATAATTAAGGTGGATTCAAATCACACAGGAGAATGATAGGTGAACCTATGTATCTATAATCGAAGATTATGTGGTCCAGGTATGTCTACTCTGAATATCCATTAACAACAATATGGATTGATTTAAAAGACATCAGATCGCCTGTTGTTATAACTGGAAATTAATTTAGTCAACTTCAACATTTTTGGCTGCCAAAATAGCCCGATGACTGAGCCAGTTATGATTCAAGTAATTACTCTGTATATCCGGAAATATAATTTGAACCAATTAATTTTTTTTTTCTGAAGAACAGTGCAGAAATTGTCTGGCAGTTTAATGTATTGCATATTTGTTTGCAGTTCTATTTTACCGTTCCCAATATCTAGTAATTGTTCAAAAATTGCTAACACCAACAATTGAAAAATTAAAATTCACTGTATTTCGTTTACTACAAAATAAATTTAAGATATACATACTTATGCCTCAGCAACATGTGGTGGTTATGCTATTAAATTGTAGCTTATATGAAACGTTTGGAAGATGTTGCCATCTGTTAGAATCGTTTGAAGCTAACAGATAATTTTGACTTTAGACAAATAATTTGCAATACAATAATATTGCGATCATAAATTGAGATGTTCGTCCATAACATATGTACATAGCTGTCATTTGCGTTTTGTTATTCCAAGTCTGATTCTTTTTTGTTATAAAACGTTTTATAGTGACTGACGTTTTATGTCAAGTCACACGGGAACGCTGTCGAACAGGATAAATAGTATCCTATGTCCGTCTCCTGGCTCAAGGCTACCTACCCACCAATTTTCAGCCATATCGGTACAGCCGTTCTTGAGTTATAAATAGTGTAACTAACACGACTTTCTTTTATATATATAGATTTAAAAATTGATGTTGAAAACGGGTATTTTTAAAACTTGAGCAAATAGTTAAAATATGAGTTTGGATTCGAAATCAGCACTAAAAATGTAGTCCAAAACGTAATTTACAAAACTATTAAGGTATCAAATTCAAGTTTTTTTCGAGACTTCATATAGATTCAAATAAAGACTCATAACTAATGCGAATTTCCAGAAACTAAGTAAGATACTAATATCCTTTGAATTGTATCCAAAAGAGAAAGGTTTGTACTTTTTAAAATCATCATACAATTATTGTTAAGAGATATTTTGAGTTTGAACTTAGGCTTAAAAAACCCCGTTTTTGTTTGTTTTTAGTATTTTTAAAGTGGCATATTTTAAAAACCTGATGTGATAGAAAAATTTAAAGGTTAGATTCGAATTTAGGACATCTTAACTCTTTAAAAAAGTATTCTTTTGTTTGTGCAACAGAAAAAAAACGTAATTTTGTCAACCAGTGTAATTAATAGTCGGGTTTTTTAAACAATTTTCCCGACTATAAAGTGCCGTATTTTATTTTTCCTATGATTTTACAGTCCGCTTTATACAGCATTCTCAGAAACATGAGATAACAATAAACATTGGTCCAAATCCAATAGCATTTATAAATATTAACATTGGACAATCTTAAATGCGATAAACAACCACCACTTCACATCGAAGAGCATCAGTAAATCAATCTGATAAAATAAACATTGGACAATCTTCGATGCGACTAACAATCATCGGACAGCATGACCAGATAAGTTTCAGTTGCAGCGATTATCAGTCACACTACACGTTTTAACATTACACATCATAGTACAAAGTCGAATTTCGTCTGTTCTTGTTTTTTTTTGATTTTTTTTTGTTTTTGAATAAAGTTTATATTCGTTTTTTGAAAACTCTTCTGCACTTTTTAAAAGGTTATTTCTAGCCTAACATATCTATGTGCGACTTTTTTTAAGGGATTATTTGAAGTCCAAAGTGTATGGAGCAATTGAAAGTGAAAACTTCAATTCGACAACATTCTGCAAACATTTTAATAGTTATATTCTTCGAAAATCTTGTTGTGTTTGCATCAATGAAAAAAATGGCCTGTATGAAAATACAGGCCAAAATCTACATGACATTATTTTCGGAACTGACAAGCTTTCGAAATAACGACGCAGAATTCGTATTCCTAGCTCAATTAGATTTTAAGTTATAATTTGACCCACACTGTAAAAAAAATCACTGAAGATCACTAGAATTCAAAACATCAAGATACCACAAATATATTCATTCGAAAAATCTCACCGATTTTGTAACAATTTAAACCAAAAGTTAAAAATCTTCTTTTTTTTTAATAAAAATGTGTCTACCAATTTAGTAAACAAAAAGCCTTTAAAATTCCATCTTCATTCCATCACTTTAGAATTTTATCGACTTTATATTTGTATTTAAATTATTTAGGTACATCGGAATTCTTTTAAAAAAGTAGAAAACAAAAATTTAAAAAAAAATTTGAATAAATAATGCCTTACCACATAATATATAATTCAAGCAATCTCTCTTAGGTACATACCCGTACCGTACATATCCTGGAAATGGAAACCAACCGGCTGACCTTTGTCTCACGAATTTTGGTGTACCACCAGGACAAGGGCCAATACATACCTACTACATTTATTATATTTTTTGGACTTTAGTATTTTTATTTGTTTATATTTAGAAGGGAAAACGGAAATGGAAATGGAAAAGTTAAACGACCAAACAAATTTGTGTCTTCGTTTTTTGAGTAGTTTTTCTCTGTTTCTATGTCTATGTTATTATTTTTCTATTTTTGAAAGCAAACATTTTAAAAATTTTGTTCGTTTTCATCGTTGGACTAGTGTACCTATGGATGTCCTGTATGCAATAATCTTTATTGTATATAGTTCCCTGCATATCTATGCCCCAGCTCCAATCTACCTTACCTAGTTATTTGCAACTGCAACATCAACAGCTGCAAACTTGTTCCCAAATGAAAGTTCGGTCTTTTAAGTGCATGCAACTGGTCGACGACGACGAAGACGAAGAGGTAGATTTGTATATCTAAAAAAGACTTTTTTTTAAAACTTTTTATTATATAAAAATATATACGCATAGGTATGTATGTATATGTTTGTAGCATTATAAAGGGAAATCCTTTTCCGCATTTATTTATTTGTCCACTTCTGTTTTCTGGTTCTGTGTGTATATTCACTTGTGTTTACCTTTAATTTGGTTTGCAAATTTATTTTGCAGGACGATGAAGATTTTAATTTCAAACAGACAAACTACAACTGTTTTATATGAGGCAGAGAGACACGACTGCATTTTATGTACCGTTGTCAATCTAAAGGAATTTTAGGAATAAGTTTTGTATGAATTTAATTGTTTTTTCCAATTCCAAAACGACAAAACTGTATACGAGTAGGTATACTGATGGTATCTAGGTAATGAAAATCTAGCAGGACACCACTTTCGATTGTTCTTTCTCTCGCATAGAACAATGATAAAGATTCATTCATATGAACGAGTGAAGAACAATTCAGATTGATGTCCTTGTCCGCATTGTTTTGAAGATTTGAGTCGACTTAAAAAAAGCAAAGGAGAACTTTTGCGGCTTGCCACTTAGATTGCGTAGCCAAAAGAAGAAATTCAAAAACTTGGGATAGTGGGAGTAGCTTCCCTCAACAACACCACCCGGCCCGCCTGCCAACACCAACACCAACGCCACACCTTCGTGGGTGAGAGATTTTATTTGAAAAGTTTTCGACAATGTCAACAAAGCGAACAACAAATGAAATTTTAGCAGAACGTTTGTTGTGCCGGATATAGCAATAGCAAATGTGTGGCAGGGAAGCAATTGAAAAACGGGTTAGTTTTGAGTTCTAACACCGCTGCCACTACCGCGCGGCTTAAGGTTTACCTTCATCTTCATCTATTTCAAAAACACACTCACAAAGCCACTTTGGTTCTTTTGGCTGGGTTACACACTGGCTGACTGACTGACATCTCAATTTCAATAAAGCTTGTTGGTTTAGTTGTTTTGGTGATGAAGATGATGGTGCTGGGGCTATATAATAGGTAGGTATAAGGCTGGAACTGAAGCTGAAGCCGAAGCAAAAGCCGAAGCTATAGGTTGCTCAACTGAATGGTTGTGTCATCAGTGTGAGAGCAAAGAAGTTTTCTTTTTTGTGTTTTTTGTTGGTAAAAAACTTTTCTAACGGATATTTGACTTTGAGCTCTGCGGGAAAATGTTGAAAAGGAATTAAATATTGAACGAGAGTGAAAATGAAAAGCATCACATAGAGAACGTAACCTGGAAATATAGGGTAGTTAAGTTATATACGAGTACATACGAGTATAGTGTATATGTAAAGGTAGATATTATAAAACCTTAGATGAAAAAGTATATAAGGTTAATAAAGTTAGTTGCATGTATGTAGGTAGGTATGTTTGTGTTGTTCAAGAAAACAGGGTTAGAGCAAACACAAAAAAGTGCCAAAAGGTTAAGACTCAAGTTTAAAATACCATTTAAGTTTTGATGTGTACATAGTTTTATAAATTCAATTTTTTTCAGAAATTCCGGAAGTGGCTTTAAAATCAAATTGAAGTCACAGATTGTATTTCATATCGTAAAAATAAAAATGGGTATTGTAAAGAAATTGGAATACAAATTTTGAAGAGGTGTTTCTCGTATGTAAAATTACGGGTTTTAAAATAGGTACCTATTAGATTTCATTTTGTTATTAAAAGCAATGAGTATTTTTAAAAGAGAAATCAATTAATGTTTATTCTATTTTAAGGATAAAAGTATGTCATTTCATTAATAATGGAAAATGATATCAACCAAATAGCAGCTTTTAGAAAACCAGTGTCTAGTGACTTACAACTCTCAACCATTCCTATGTGCGAGTAATATCGAAAATGGATGAGACCTACAGTTTTCATGTCAAATCCGAAGGCTAATTTGAGAAAGCACTTTTCTTAACAAGAATTACTTTTGGAGGATTTTGTAACACCTCGTTAGGGGTCTGTACCCTTAAAAAACCTTAGAGTATCACAGGCAGAAATTGAACCCAAGACTTCTGGCATGAAAGTAATACGCACTAACCATCACGGATACGGGTGCAGTACTAAATTCTTTTTATTAATTTTTCTATGACCAATTTGCAGCTGTATTCGACTATTACTTCCCGAATTTCATCGTTTTGGTCTGCGGAAACGATTGAGGTGCATTGGAATTAGATCATATCGTTCACATAGCCCGAAAGAAAAAGTCTAAAGGTGTTAAATCAGAATATCAATTTGAGATCACTTCTTGGAGAAATCATACTGTCACGACGTTTTTCTTGCGAAATTACGGTTGTTTCGTTGCTAGTTTTCTTAACAATATCTAACAATTCTTGTTTTCGTAGGTTTTTTGTGTTTTGTTACAAAAGTTGTCAGTTGAATTATTCTTAAAAATTTAAAAATTACCAAAAATATTTTGCATATAATGAAATAGTTTGATTTCAAAATCTATTTTTGTTAACGAGATTTTTTGTCGAGAACCAATTTTTACAAATTCTAGTAGAATTTCTTAAAAGTTTTTATTTCTTATACAGGGTGTCCCGTAAGTAATGGATAACCCTGAAATGCCGCATAGTAGACTTTATGACCGTCCTGAAAACTGATTAAAAAAAGTTCTATCCCAACCACGAGAAAAGTTATATGCATTTTTTTGTTCAGTGCACTATTTTTTTTCTTACTTTACATTTTTGAATACCACGACTACAAGTGAATGAGTTCCATAATTTTTTTTTTGCAGGAATATTCTACATTACTTTTGCCAACACATAAGTAGAAGAAAAATATTATAACAGTTGGACTTCTTAGAGAAAAAAATTATTTAACATTGAATTTCAATGCAAAATGTGAAAACAAATAATTTTTGAAAAAGTTAAATCATAGCTGGTATAAAAAAAATGCATGAATACCTGAGTGGCCAACTATTTTAAAAATATGCGCGTTAAATGCAGATTTAAAAATGGTATTACTTATTATTATATCTAGAGTCAATAGCAAGTTATTGGTAAAAATCTGCAATACTAGAGTAAATTTAGCAAAAACAAAAGTTTTCAAAATTAGCACAGTAAACGTGAAAATAATACCAAGCGTTGAACATAGCAGATTTTTGATTTATTGGCTGTTTTTACGATGTTGTCCTAATGATAAATCCAAGCTTTCAACTTCTAGGGCCGAATGCATTAATGATAAAAATGTCAAAAAAGTGCAAAAAACGGTTACATTTTCGAACTTGTTTTGAATTTTACCTGTTCTATTGGGCTTTAACAAACCCATCAAATATTTTGTTGGTTGCTATTAGAGATACCGAAGACTTAGTGCTTGCGGAATTTGACCGAGATCCTACAGTATCAATCCGAGCAATAGCACGACGCACTGGGATCGGAAAGACGATTGCGCATAATGTGCTAAGTAAACATAAATATCATCCCTTTCACCTAACACGGGTGCAAACTCTCCAGCCGCAAGATAATGATAATGAAAATTGAAGAAGATCCGCAGTTTTTTGAAAAAATTCTTTGGAGCGATGACTCGACATGGCTACACTAATCTCCATAATCTCCACTTCTGGGCACTACAAAACCCAAACATCATGAGGGAAGACAGGTCCCAGTACCAATTCAAAATAAACTATTGGACTGGGATTCTCAATGGGAAAATAATTGGACCCTTTGAGTTGCCGGGGATTTTAACTGGCCAAGGTTATTTGGAATTCCTCCAAAATGATCTCCCAACCTTGCTGGAAGAAGTGCCTCAAGAACTAAAGGAATCCCATTGGCTTCAAAATGATGGTTGTCCAGCACACTATGCTGTGCCTGTGCGGGCATATTTAAATGCCAGATATCCAGGCAGATGGATAGGACGTCTGGGACCAATTTTATGGCCACCCCGTTCACCAGACCTAAATCCACTTGATTTTTTTTATTGGGGATGCATTAAGGAAATCGTATACAGCAAGCCGATCAGGTCTTTAGAGGAGCTAAGAAACCGTGTGGAGGCTTCTGCATTACAAATTTCTGAGCAAAACCTTGCACGTTCACTAAGACGTTAATTTATTCGGAGGTGCAGACCCTGTATAAGAGTGGGTGGAAAACAGTTTGAGCATTTGCATTAAATAAAAAAAAATTAAAAAATTATCTATTTTTGTTTTCTAACTAAGTGATCATGTGATTAAAACCTGGCTCAAAAACTTTTTGTTTAGATAAAATAACAAATAAACTAAAAGCAACTAACAAACTATTTGATGGGTTTGTTAAAGCCCAATAGAACAGGTAAGATTCAAAACAAGCTCGAAAATGTAACCGTTTTTTGCACTTTTTTGACATTTTTATCAATAATGCATTCGGCCCAAGAAGTTGAAAGCTTGGATTTATCATTAGGATACAACATCGTTAAAACAACCAATAAATCAAAAATCTGGTATGTTCAACGATTGGTATTATTTTCACGTTTACTGTGCTAATTTTGAAAACTTTTGTTTTTGCTAAATTTACTCTAGTATTGCAGATTTTTACCATTAACTTGCTATTGACTCTAGATATAATAATAAGTAATACCATTTTGAAATCTGCATTTAACGCGCATATTTTTAAAATAGTTGGCCACTCAGGTATTCATGCATTTTTTTTATACCAGCTATGATTTAACTTTTTCAAAAATTATTTGTTTTCACATTTTGCATTGAAATTCAATGTTAAATAATTTTTTTCTCTAAGAAGTCCAACTGTTATAATAATTTTCTTCTACTTATGTGTTGGCAAAAGTAATGTAGAATATTCCTGCAAAAAAAAAATTATGGAACTCATTCACTTGTAGTCGTGGCATTCAAAAATGTAAAGTAAGAAAAAAAGTAGTGCACTGAACAAAAAAATGCATATAACTTTTCTTGTGGTTGGGATAGAACTTTTTTTTATCAGTTTTCAGGACGGTCATAAAGTCTACTATGCGGCATTTCAGGGTTATCCATTACTTACGGGACACCCTGTATAATATAAAATTGAATTAAAGTCTCTAGTGTTTTTGGTTCGTGATATATTTGGGGTTAACCAAAATTTGTACCTGTTTTTTAAATTGCTATGGTAAGAAAATCACCCGCGCAATTTTTTTGAGAGTCCTTTCTTACTCTGTCTGAATTATTATCTGTATAACAAAATGTATTTGAAGTCGATATCACTACTGGTTCTTGAGCTATGAACGACGAAAAAAACATCGGGAACGAACTGACGTACGAACGTACGTATACACGCAAGCACAGACATCTCTCTAAAAATCTTTTATTTCGACTTTAGGGACCTTGAAACGTGGAAATGTCAAAATTTTCAATTCGACAAATCGGACCGATTGCAATAACTTCCTATGGGAAGTTAAAAATAAACAGCAATGGACCAAGGTGACTTCCTTGAGGTACACGAAAATTGACTGTTAATTTACATAAAGGGTTACTACTGAACATGTACATGACGCTATAATATCTATTTTTAAGGTATGATCAAACCCACATAGCTAAACGCTCATTATCCGCAATTACTAAATAAATTAGTAATTGTGGATTTTTTTCCACAAACCCATGTTAATTTCCAATTGCTAGAGCAAGATTGGCGTCAGGCATGAAAATTTCCAAAGATCGAAAAAAATTCTAATGATTGGTTTCAATGATGAAAACCATTGATAGCTATAATTTGTCCTTTTTTTTAGATGGCGCAACAGTCCGTTGAGAACTAGGACTTACGACTTTCAACCATTCCTGTGTGCGAGTAATGTTGTCAGTTTTACAGTTTTAAGCAGAATCAGAACGGCTAATTTTGAGAAAGCCCTTTTCATGACAAGAATTACTCTTGGAGAATTTGTCAATTCCTCGCAAGAGGCAGTACCCGTGAAAAAAACTTTAGATGGCACAGGTAGCGATCAAACCCAAGACCTCTAGCATGGCAGTCCAACGCACAAACTATCATTCCACGGGCACTACAAAACTTGTCCCTTAGACCCACTTATAAAGAAGTCTGATGATTGGGTTGAAATTATGTTGCGCTAATGTATATTTTGCAGATAAAGTTATTTTGAAAATGTCCTGTTTGTAATTTTTAACTAAGTTGACTATTATTAAAAATGTGTGATTTTATTTTGCTGTAGTTGAGCAAAATTCTATCAAAAATTAGACTTCATCATCGAAGTAACTGTTTATCAATTTTTGTGGTAATTACCCAATCATATTTGTAATTTTTACTTCTTAATTTTCTTAATACAGTTTGCGAATAAATTAAGAATCGTTATAATATAAGATGTTGAAATAGAAATAGTTATGATCACAAAACAGGATATACACAGCACGTGGCAGGACTTTCCCTTTTAAATAACCTGAAGGATAGGCATATAATTTAGCTTTTGTTTATTTACACTATTCTATTTTGTCCATGTTTTTTTTTCTCAACATAAAACATATGTACACACAAATGTACCCACACAACAAAGTATGTGGCATTCAAGCCCCGCAATATTGTCTACACGTAAATAATTAAGAAGAGACACATTTCATTTCATATGTATGTCTACACCTAAACATTGTACTATCATAATACCTCCTATATAAGCTGGTACTCTCCTGTTTCATATATTTACATCAAGTTCCTACAATTTGTTGAACATTGATTAGAATTGATTTTGCCGAGGCATCAGGATATCCGGCTGCGGCTCATATGTATAGGTACAGATGCTGAACCAGCAATATAAAGTTAGCGAAGCAATTTAATGTGTCGTTGGTCTTGTACATACATATGTACATATATATTAACAGTAAACGTCAAATGAATATCCTATAAATGTACAGTAAAACTCGCGTAATTGCCTCCTCCTTAAGTGTCTAACCCGCATGTGTATCTTATATTTATAAGGATTAAAGTTCTGAGGATATTTTGATATAAAACTTATCTTCTAGGTACTTTTCGCTTAACTATGAACCTGTCCCACTTTATCGCATTTTATATTGTATAATTTTAAAGAATTTTGTTTTAAGAACATTTTTAATATCAGCTGAAATAAAAACTTCTTTTCCCTCAGAGATTTCCTGTGTTTCATGCGTTAAAATTAAAACTAAATTATCTAAATCTTCTACAATGGTGGATACATTATCTAAATTTTTGTTTTTATAAATTAAACATTTGTTTCTATAGGATAAAGGCGGGTAGATTTTGTGTGCAGATGTCGTGTCTTTCCGTTTGCTGTGTGCGTCCTGCTAGAACCACATCTCGTCTAGGTCCATATGGTTCAATTTGGGCCATACGAAATTAGTTATCATCCCTATGTAGCGCTTGTTGTTCACGTTGACCACCTCACTAACGTCGTTTTCAAAAAAGTACGGACCAATTACTCCGCCGGCCCAAAATCCATTCCAAACAGTAACTTTTTGAGAATGCATTATCATCTGGTGAACCTCGAGTGGGTTGGTGTCGTCCCATATACGGCAATTTTGCTTGTTAAGTTAACACAGTCATTCATCCAAAAATTCACCAAAATTGGGGTCCTCTTCCAATCGATTCGAAGCCCAGTCAGCGAACAAAAGGCGTTGGCTATGGTCATAAACTTTGAGCTCCTGGGTCAGTTGGATCTTATACTGGTGTATGCCCAAGTACCGACGCAAAATTCGTCAAGTTGAAGCCTGCGAAAGGCCGAGTTCTTGTGCAAGGCGAGGAATAGACTAACTCGGGTTCTGCTGTAAACTTTCAAGGACGGCGGCGATGTTCTCGGCCAAATTTGCGTTCCTTGAACGTAGGGGTGTTGGTTGTTGTTGTTGATTGTTTACTGAACCGGTCGTCTCAAATTTGGCCACCAAACGTTGAAGACTGTGAAGGGCCACCATGTCTACTGTGAAATGGGCTCAATGCGCGCATTTTGATAATAAAGTTTTATCATTTAAACTTGCTGTTCAATCGTGTAACTTGCCATGATGATTTGGCACAAACAACTGAATAATAAACAAAAGATTTGACAGATTTCACCAAACAAAATTGGCCGCCACGGCGCACCAAAATCTACCCACGCCAATTTGAAAACCTTATATTATAAAGCAAAGAAACATCTATAATTAACCCCTTATCCGGGTTTTACTGTATGTGTTTGAGAATCATGGATCATTGTTGTTTTTATTGTGTGCAACTTGAATTGAGGGTGTATTTTGTGTTTGTTTTACAGTTTTGATGTGATTACTATTAAAGGAAACTATAAGAGTATAGGATGATGACACTTAGAACAACAGACGATGACGACAACGAATGTTGAGGAAGAGAAAAAAGGACGAGAACAAGGACGAAGACAACGCACGTCGACAACATGTGGTATTTCAGGCATATAATTAAGAAAATCGAATCCAGGATGCACTGCACAGCACATCCATTAAGCTCTCATTCTATCTGTCTCTCTTTATTTTATCTTTCTTCTGTTTTTTTTTGTATTTCTCTCTCTCTCTCTCTCTATTCGTCATATGTATGTAGAACATAAAACAGAATCTGTGTGTGTTACAAATATGTTACAAAAGACTTTTGACACAACATTTTGCAATTTCCTTGCAATGAAAATTCAAACGAAAGCAATTTATTGTTATACTAAAGGCTCTTTTCAACATACGACATTCATCACTTTTCACTTTTGATCCTTTTGTGTGTTTTTAGTTTTAACTTAACCCAGTTTAAACTATCATCAGTTAAGGGATAATTTGAAATCGATTGAAGAGCTGGTTGAATTGATGTCTTTTGTTTTGAGCTTGAAAAGTTTAATTTTGAAATAAAATTAACTTTTTTTGAATGAATTCCTTCAATCTAAAATGGAATTTTTGTTAAAAATTAAAAATGTGCACATTCGATAGTTTTACATATTTTTATGATTCAACCTGCTTTAATGTAAAAATTCTAAATTCAAATTCGATGATATTGGTCTTCAGTGCTTGAAGTTCCACACAAAGGGGTCAATTGACAACGCTAAGACGATTGATATTTGGTGCCCAAAAGTTGGATTGTAACATTATTGTGAAATCTATACCTTGATTTTCATCTAGTAAAAAGTTGACTAATATGGCTCTGTAATGCCAATCGTTGGCTGAAACGTTGACCTCGGCCTGATTTTCGAAGAAAAGTGTTTGAATGATGTTACTAAACTCCACACTCTACTGTCACTCTCTTTCGGTGCATTGACTTCTCGAAACATTGTCAAGGTGGGCGCCTAGATGAAAAAAAAATCTCTTCAGTAAAGATGATTTTTCGCCAAAAATTCAAATTTGCCTATTTCAAATGGCTCTTAGGAGCAAACTACGAAACGATTCAGAAGTAAATGCTCTTGCGCCTTCAATGAGCGAATAATCCGAATCTTCGAGACACTAATAGTCGTATCTATTAGATTTTCTTAAAAAATCTCTTGAGTACAATTATTGAAGTATGCTTTAATATTCAAGTTGTCCTTAAATGACGGAACTTCAATTCTTATCTATAACGGTCGTTTTTGTATGTTGTTAAGAGAGCAGCGAAAGCCTGAAAGTATAATTATTCTGAAGCTATTCTTCCAAGCCCCAGAACATCTTTTAGCAAGATTGCGTGTAGTTATTTGTTCGATGTTATATTGTTCTTTAGTACGGGTTGGATTGTTAAGTATTGAAGCAAATAAAGTATTGGAGCACCCACAGCCTCCATTGCCCAATAAAATATCTTTAAATTTGCCGTTAACGAGCTTTTCATTATTGTGCTCTCTCTAAGAATCCTGGAATCGTGATTGCTTCCTCTCCAATGCAAAAGATGTCACGGATTATTAGTGTGGATTCACAAACCACCTTGGTATTCAGCGAATAGCACCCTTTTCGGTTGATGTAGTGCAACCCCACTGACTTCCTATTTTACACTTAATTTATTTGTTTCGACACCAAAACAAAAAATATTTATATCTCATTCCGGTCCAATATCTTTTGAAAGCCATTACTTGAAGATCAGCGGAGATGTGACCACCTCTAGATGAACCCTTATAATCGCAAAGCACATCGCTATCACTTTTATCATATTTTCTTTTCAAAATCTGTATTCCGTCAAAAAGAAACGTTTTCTAGATACATGGGGTTGTATCGGGTTTTATACATTTTGATAAATGAAATGAAATAAAAGTCCATTCTCATTTTATATTTTTAAAAACATTTATTTCAAACGGTAGAAAGAAAATAATTTTACAATTTCAGACTCCAAAATAAAAAAAGAGGCTGGATGCGACCCACACTGATAACTTCCCATCCCGTCTGTCGATTTGTCTTGCTTAAAAGTTTGTAGGTTTTTGTGTTTTGTTAAAAAAGTTGTCAGCTGAATTATTCTTATAAATTGAAAAATTACCAACAATATTTTGCAAATAATGAAATAGTTTGATTTAAAAATCTATTTTTAGTCGAAAACCAATTTTTACTTATTTTAGTAGCATTTCTTAAAAGTTTTTATTTCTTATATATGTAAACAAATACAAATTGGATGAATGAAATTAATTTGAAGTCAATATCTTCTATTGTTTACGAGATATCGAGAAAGGAACATCAATTTTTACCAAATTTGCGTACAATTTTTTGTAGATTTTATTTTTTTTATGAAAAAACGGACTGTTGGATTATTTTACAAAAATTACTGAATGTCGAAAACAATATTTTCTGTGAGATAAAATTAGTTTGAAGGCAATATTTTTAATTTTTGAAAATATATTTGAGTCGAAAGTAAATTTTTACCAAGTTTTAGTATTGTTTTTTTTTTTATTTTTTGTAAGAAAACTGTCAATTCGATTTTTCTCAAAGTTTACTGAATGTTTAAAACAATATTTTTTTAAGACAAAATTAGTTGAAGGCATTATCTCAATTTTTTCAAAAGACATTTGAGTCGAAAATCAATTTTTACTTACTTTTAGTAATGTTTTTTTTTAGGTTTTTATTTTTTATAAAAAAAAGCTGTCAATTCTATTTTTCTCAAAATTGTACCAGATATCAAAGACGTTATTCTTCGTTGCACAAAAATATTTTGGAGGTAAGATCATTTTTTGTTCGTAATTTATAAAAAAAACGTTAATTGAATTTTTTTCCAAAAATATATTTATTTTAAATCACGGTACAATACATGATATAAAATTTAATTCAAGTCCTTAGCATTATTGGTTCGTGAGATATTTAAGATTAGCCAAAATTTTCCAATTTTTTTTAAATTGATATCGTAAAAAAACCACCCACACAATTTTTTTGAGAGTCCTTTCTGCATCTTTCTGCATTATTATCTGTATAAAATAAATAAATTAGGTGGCACAACAGTCCCTTGAGAACTAGGGCCTAGCGACTTACAACTCTCAACCATTTCTGTGTGCGAGTGATCTTATCAGGGATGGAAGGAACCTACAGTTTTAAGCCGAATCCGAACGGCTAATTTGAGAAACCCAAGAATTACTCTTGGAGGATTTTTCAATTCCTCGCAAGAGGCAGTACCCGTGAAAAAAACTTTAGATGACACAGGCAGGGATTGAACCCAAGACTTCTGGTGTGACAGTCCAACGCACTAACCATCATGCAACGGGTACTACAAAAAACGGACTGTTGGATTTTTAAAAATAATTTTACTGAATATCAAAAACAATATTTTCTGTGAGATAAAATTAGTTTGAAGGCAATATTTTTAATTTTTGAAAAGATTTTTGAGTCGAAAGTAAAATTTTACCAAATTTTAGTAGGTATTTGTTTTTTTTTTGTAAGAAAACTGTCAATTGGATTTTTCTCAAAGTTTACTGAATGTTGAAAACAATATTTCTTATAAGAAAAAATTGAGCCGAAAATCAATTTTTACTAACTTTTCAACATTTTTTTTTAGATTTTTATTTTTTTATAAAAAAAACTGTCAATTCGATTTTTCTCAAAATTGTACCAAATGTTAAAAGTTTTATTTTTCGTTGCACAAAATTATTTTAGAGATAAAATCATTCATTGTTCGTAAAGTTTTCGAGGTGACAAATATTTTTTTTCAATTTATAAAAAGAACAGTTAATTGAATTTTTTTCCAAAAATATATTTGTTTTGTATCAAGGTAGAATATATAATATAAAATTTAATTCAAGTCTCTAGCGTTATTGGTTCGTGAGATATTTTAGGGTAACCTTTATACCTTTTTTAAATTGCTATGGTAAAAAAACACCCACTCCTTTCTGCATCTTTCTGCATTATTATCTGTATAGCAAAATTTATTTGAAGTCGATATCACTACTGATTCATGAGCTATGGACGACAAAAAAACTTAGCGAACGACTATAGGGAGCTTGAAACGTTGAGAAATGTCAACATTTTCAATTCAACAAATCGGACCGATTACAATAACTTCCCATGAGAAGTTAAAAGAAAACAATTGATAGGTCAAAATAAATTAAGTGGATGTTAAGAGGCCTTCAAATAAAGTTACTTAAATTTAAAAAATTGATTATTTATACGGATTTGGCACTTAAGAGCTACTTAGAGGTATTTTAAAGTTATCAAGGCTTTAAAATTTCTTTATAGATACGGCTGTAAGTGGTGCCTGAAGTATTACTACAACATTTTTACGAACGTTTTGCACAAAGCTCAGCAGGCTAAATTTCGGCCAAAAGTTCTTTTTACAAAATACCAGTTTGGGCTTCGCACCACTCAATTTGAAAGAAAGTTTTCAATACTTCGAGAAGTTGGTCAAGCGCAAAGAAAATCACTTTGTTCCACTGAGATTTTGTAGTAACTTTATGTCAAGTGTCAAACAGCTGTCATTGTAAAAACATGTATGATTTAAAATCGAATTCACATTGTAAATGTTTTTCTTAAGTTTATTCTATTGAAGCAAACATATACATACATATCAAATGTGAAAGTATTACATTTTCGGACAGAGTTTGGTATGACATACTGCGTCATAATCATTAAAGAGAACTTCCATACACATGAAAGCTATAACAAGTTTGTTATATGCATTAATTAACACAATAATCACAAGGGCTTTCTAAGGTAGATAGATAAATCGAACACAGTGAGTTATTCCACAAAGTCAATAATAATAATGCTCATCCTTGTTATGTGTCCTTATATAGTTATATGACTTACAAATTCTGGCACTTAATCATAACCATTCTATTGGAATACATAGGGATACTAATTATTATAATTCTGAATATGTAGACAACTCTCCATGGAAAAAGCTCTATGCCTCTAGCTGACATAATTGGATTATTTATATACGCGCATAGCTTAATATACTCGCTCCATATAACATTTCAAATCAGTATTTACACTTATTCTGAGATTTTCTAAAATCCATCTTTATCAAAATCAATAAATTGTTCAATAGCTTCGAAAACAAACTCCGGAGTCAGTCCGGAAGTGCGTCATCAAAATAAGAGTCTGTAGTTCCTAAAGACGATGTAGAAAAAGCAACACCAAACTTTGTCTGTTCTGATCTTCTTTTTTTCGTCCTCCCGAAGCAAATCGCAATCTATCCTTTCAAATTAATTAATACCAACCGAGTTATCTTCACCTCTGCAGGGATATGCAGTTTAGTTAGAAGAAGAAAAGCGGACTTGAAGTAAAAAATCTTAAAAGAATAATAACTTTCACTGAAAGACTTTATCTTGTGATACAATCCCGTTTGCCATGGAACATCAGCCATTCACACTTTTAAAGATTAATTAGCACAACTGCATGGCAATAAATCATTCTTCTTTCATGGAAAATAAACATGAAAACTGTTAAAAAAAGATTGTGTGTTTGAAAAGGAAGTGGGTTGTGGGACTTGACTAACATATCTTTGACTACCGGTACCGTGCGATGGTGGTATATCGCCGCTACTGCCATGCCGCCGCCTCTGCAAGAGCGGGAGCGGTTACATGAGGTAGGTGCATATTTTTACAAAATTTATGGTTTCCTGCCGAATAAAATATTCAAAAGCTGCGCCGCACCACCACCGGTACCGGCACCGACACCGACACCGGGTGAAGATAATCCTGTTTTTTTTCTTTTACATATTTTTGTCTATGAATAGTTTCACTCTCTCCTCTTTGGCTTACATCATTTTTTCGTTAAGTATATGGGTACATATTGAGAAAAGACCTTTCTTCACTCTTAGCGCAAAAGTTTTGAATAATTTTTGTCGTATATAAGGTGTTTTTTTTTACATGTACTTTAACTATAAAGTTTTGTAAAAAGGTCTTTGGAAAATATATATCCTGCTTAAAAGTTTAAGAGTTCATTGTTCGTTCAGTGAAGAAGGTTAATGTTAGTTTAAATACTTCCTTAAACTTTTACACTAATTCTTTGTATGTAACTTATGATGTAAAAATAGGCAGTTTTTCGAAGTTTTAAAACAATCTGTTTATTATAATTATAAGTTTATTGATTATACTTCGCTCATAGTGAATGTTTTGTTTTTTAGATTTCTATAAGAGTGGACCATCGCCATAGAAAACAATGTACCCACTTTATGACTTTCGACCAGTTACATCGGAACCCCAGTGGACATCTGTAAAGCAAAACAAAACTTTATTAAAACATTATTATTAATGTAAGTTAAACAAAACCCTTTAAATTTCATAAACAACAAAGAATGTGTTTAGCTGTTACAAAATGCTGATAATGTGGATGAGACCTAAATTTCGAAACAACATGAGAGATATAAGATAACTCAGGTTATTTTATAACCCTGGTTATTGTTTGACCCAGGTTATTTCGAAACCTAGGATATTTCTTAACCCAGCTTATTTTTTAACCTAACTTATTTGTTAATCCAGGTTATTTTAAAACCTTCATTGTTTTATAACCCTGCTTATTTCTTAAGTCAGGTTATTTTTTTAACATATGTTATTTTTCCACTTAGGTTATTTTAAAACCCAGGTTATTTTTTACCCAGGTTAGTTTTAACACTGGTTATTTTCTAACACAAGTCATTTTCTAACGCGCCTCATTTTCTAAACCAGGTTAAGTCCGTAAAAATTCCAAGTGAACATGAAAAGTTATTAAGGTTTTTGTCTCTTCCTTTTGTAGGCCTTGACGCAGATCCCTTAAATACATATGAAGAAAATTAAACTATAAAGTATATCAAACCAAATTGTATACAAGAACTTCTTAAGGTTTTCTTCTTTTAGGTGACTTTAAAGGGTCTCATCAGATGATGAGTCTTACTTAGAACCATCATTGAGTTCGTCTCTACAGGAGCTTCTATTGTGATATCATATTATCTCCACGGACTTTCAACAAGTTAGCTGTATTAAAAATTCTTTAAATCGACAACTCGATTTATTTTTTTCATCTGACGCTATAAGTTCGGCAGTAGTTCAATCAAACTCTGCTATATCGAATATAGATAAATATCATCCATCCCCCACTTGAAGTTTTTCTTGACTTGGACGGTCATTTACTAAAAAATAGTTATTCGTCATAAAATATCCAAATATTCCAGTTTTTGTCATCCTTGGTATACGAAAGAGCTTAAAATGCTTCGAAACAATAGAAAGAAGGCTGGGAAAAATCTTATAAAAAGCATGTTAGATGAAGATCATGTAGTATATGTTACCCGCTTTGAAAAGTTTTAATCTCTCTCCAATTATTTGCATGCTCAATTTCTTATAGATTTGGAAAGTTCTTTTAAGCTTAACCCTAAAAGCTTTAGAAAATTTGTTAGTATAAAACGGAATTTTAATTCTTAATAATATAAACAGTAAATTTTACTTATCTATACTATTATATAAAAGCAAAACCATTTTAAAGTTTGTAACGCATGATCTCAGAAAGTAGTCAACCGATTTATTTGAAATATATTTTATTATTTTCTATATTGTTATAAGAGTGTTTATGGCTTTAATTTTTTTTCATTAATTATTTGTCAAACTTAAATATTATTAATTTTACTTTTTTTGTCCATTTTTTTCATTAGTTGACTTATACCACCATTCATATCTTAAAACATATACAATAATCGACAAAGATTAGCATTGCTTCATAAAGTCAATATTGTTGCGCAAATTTTAAGTCTAAAATCACTTCTAAGTTAATCATACAACCTGAGAAATAAATAAAAACAAATTATAAAATTATAAACTTTTTGAATTTATTTTATCCAGGAAATTAGATTCCATCACAATCGCGAGGTCGCTACTTTGTTTCATTTCATTATCATTCCAACATTTTTAATTTTCTTTTCTTCCCATGCTCTTTCTCTCTTAATATGTGTTCCATTCCATTTAATAGTTTCGTTTTTTCTCTTACCTACCTACCTCCATATTCAATTCTTCTGTATTGTATAGTTCATCAACTAACCTACACACACACATTATTTTTTGTTTCTCTAATTCTATTGTCACATCGCTGAGCAGTGTGGGCTCTTTTTTTTTAAGTTATCTACTATATACATTTAATTAACTACAGTGCCGTGCACATGAAATGCCGATTTATCTAAAGATAAATTAGATCTTTTTTATTTTTCTGGTTCGAGGAAGTGAATAGATTATAATTCTTCCAATTTAAAAATAAAAAAAGTTCTATTATAATAGCTTGAGTTACCAATTTTGTATCACTTCCTCGAACAATAAAACTTAAATTAAGTTAAAATTTTCTTTACAAATAACTCAAAGAAGGTACTTACAATGACGTCGATGAAAAGAGCACACAAATGTGGGTAGGTTAAGTCAGTTGCACTGCACTGAACATGAGCAGATGAATAAAAAAATGTGTCTATGGATATTTACACACGCATACCTATAGATGTATGAGAACATTAAAAACACAAATTTGTTTTTTTTACCGCAAATCTATACTATTATACAAAAGCGAAACCATATGTACATATAAGCTAAAATTAATATTATTGTGTAAAATATGCTCAGTCCCATTGATAAATTTTTTCATATGCTAATACTAATATTCAAAAAATGTTCGTGGTTAGAATTTGCGAAGCAACGCGGGCACGGGTCGGCTAGTAATAAATACAACTTAGTTAGTACTTCAGAAATTTGTAAAGCATTTGCTTAAAAATTTCAGCAATCTTCCATTGACACTCCTGTTAAAATAGATGATAATTTCTTTTTATACTTGCAAGACTGTCCCCAGACTACCTTTAATAATGTTCAAATGACGTTAGACAAAATCTTGCATTACTTATCATTACTTAAAGATGATTATTCTTCTAGTATAGATGGAATTTCTCCAATTGTCTTAAAAAAATGTAAGTCAGTAGTGACATCCCCCCTTCTTCGCATATTTACACTATCTCTAAGCTCAAGTAAATTCCCAATCATATGGAAGAAAGCATTTATTATACCAGTCTTTAAAAAGAGTAACAAGTCTGACATTAGTAATTAATATTATAGACAAATCTCTAAGCTGTCCTGTAACTTTTTGAACAAGTGTTTTTGTGATAGTTTAAATTTTAACTGCAAGAACATTATATGTAAATAACAACATTTTTTTATAATTGAAAATTTAGAATGAAACAACAACAACTTGCGTGTGCTACCACCAAGTTCATAGGCTGGAGTTATAGCTATTTCACGGGGGCCAACCCGATCATCAGACTCCTTTAGTGGTGCTTAATCGCTTTTATGTTCAATTTAATTTTTTGAAGAACTTTTGCCCGAGCTGGGCTTGAACAAGCGACCTAGCGTGTGAGGAGCTAGTGCACTACGCACTACGCCACCGCACCCACATGAAAGCTGATGCAAGCCAATTACAGGTTTTTTGTTCTATCGAACTATACTGAACCGATTAGCATTTTTCTAAGTACACACAAGTAATTGTTGTTGTTTATTCAGGTTCTTTCTATTATCTCCTCTCTTTTCATAAGCCAACAATTCGATTGGATTCGTATGAGGAGGGAGATGAGGCGAAAGAGTTTGACGCTGGTCAAGATTTTAATTTTTAACAATTCTAAGGGGTTTTGTATGAAATTTTATACTCGCAGTTTAAGGCAGCTGCTTGCCGGAATTACAATTGTTTTATGCAAAAATGTTTGACAATTACTAATCTACTGGCATTTGTGCATAATTATTTAAATTCCCTAGAACTTGGTCAAGAGCTCGACTGTTTACACTGATGATTCTAAAGCCTTTGGCCAACATTCTCATGATATCATCACATTTAAGCTTAAAGCAATGCGGTTTCATCCTCAGTTTATTACACGGATTCCATCTTATCTTCAAAATAGGTTTTATCAAATTAAATTCAAAATTTCCTTCTCTAACCCTTTCATTGTCAAATCAAGAATTCCCCAGGTTAGTCATTTAGGACCTCTTCTCTTTTTCTTAGCTATCAATGATGTATCCCTTTGTGTAAGATACAGTAACAATTTAATCTATGCGGATGATATGAAAATCTTCGAAAGCTTTAAGTCTATAAACGATAGGTTACAACTTCAAGAGGATATTAACAGTCTTGTTATTTGGTGTAAAAACAATTGGCTAAACTTTAATCCAATTAAATGCCTGGAAATGACTTTCTCTAAAAAAAGTACTTCTAGTTCATAGTTTTGAAGATCTAGGAGTTCTTTTTAATTCTAATCTCGATTTTACGGAACATAATAATTCGATCGTTAGTAAAGCCAACTCTATGTTAGGATATGTTAAACGTTGATCTAAAGAAATTCATGAGCCCTATGTTACTCTCACTCTATATACTACTTTAGTCAGCCCCCCCTCCTTGAGTACGCATCCCAGGTATGGACTCCTCTTTACGAGATCCACAAGAATAGGATAGAATCTGCTCAACGCTACTTTAAACGTTTCGCCTTAAGAGGGCTACCATGGTCTGATCCTTATAACCTCCATCCTTATGAACATCGGATAAAGCTTCTTCAAATGCAGCCTCTATGGCAAAGGAGGCTTAATAATGATATTGTCTTTATTCATTAACTTTTGACTGGTGTAATAAATGCACCTGATTTATTATATTATTAAGTTCAAACTACTATGGAAGTTACTACAATACCCGTAGTTTCTAATTAATGCATTTTTCTCAACACCGCACTAATTATGGCATGCATAAGCCATTAACTCCGTGTCTAAGCTAAGGTTAGGAAATACAAATTTAGAGAAAATTAAAAAAAATTCTATCGTTTCGTTTTTGAGAAAATTCGAATTTGAATGGGACTACTGTTATATTTCATATTAACAACAACGCCTTATGCGTAAAAACTTAATTTCCATGTTTGAACTCAATCGATCCAACGGTTTGGGCTGTAGAAGCAAGAACAAACAGACAGATGGAGGGAATCGGGTGACCCACTTTGTACCATCGTTAAGTCATGTTTGATTAAAATTTTGAGTTTGAAATTTCTTACGAATGCAATACTTGATATACAGTTCCTATATTTAGCAGGTATATTGTACATTGGGGCGTATATGTAATTTGTTTTATATTTGATAAATAAAAATAACTTATGTACTTATGGCACCTATGGTCATTTAAATAGCAATAACCCGTATTTTACATAAATTTAACACTCAGTAATCATTACTATTGAAGGCATACTCAGTTTTTTTAAGAACTTCTATTTTATTTTAAACCAAACCTCTTGAATTTTGAATATTTAGTTTTTGATATTCTACATCATTCAGGAGTGTTGTAAATAAATTGTAGCAAATTTATAAAGCATCATAAGTGTTTCTTGTAAATGATAACAAATACAAGAAATGCGGGCGAATACCACGCCCCCGTGTGCAATCACAGTTTTTTTGCCTAAATTCTTTTGTGTCATCACCACTCTACTTGATTTCATAGTGTAAAAAAAACATAAGAGGTGATTTTAAAACAAACCTTGTATAGGAAAGTGGTAGCACGCTCCCTAAATCAAGGAATACATTTTCACTATTTCTTGTTTTTACGAAAACATTCAACTATTTATTTGGTTTTAATTTAAATTAAGAATAAAAACATAGCAGTCTATTTAAACGTATTATAATGAAGTCCCCGAAATAACCCTACTACCTTTCTGCTTTTTGATATTTGGATCTGCATATTCTACAAAACTTACACTTTATCCCCTAAAGTGTACTTCACCACGCTGGTTTTATATGTTTGGTTTCCGATTTTGAATTCTAAATAAACAACACTTCTAAACAATAAAATTTTATACTAACGCGCGACATAAAACAAACTCTTTGTCCATACGTATGAAAAACATTCCCCCAACAACTCAAGGGTGTCGTACCCTCTGTGGATAGTCGACACTCATCTGGATGTGGATACGATTTAGAGGCACTTTTATGTTATGAGGACTGCAATTTGTCTTTTTCTGTGTGTAAAACACGACACAGAATTTTTCTATTTCCAGGACCACAACAAAAATAAATAAATAATGAAAACCAAAACAGAAAAAGATTAAATAAAAATAGTTAAAACACTTTTTACATTCATTCCTTTTTCCTGTTTGTAAAAATATATAAAACAGGCACAATATTGTTGTGTTGTTGAAGGGCTTTGGGGGTTAGAGATGTGTTTACTGATGTGGCGCTTCAGAATCTCTTCCCATCAGAATGCAGCTGAAATGCTAGGTGCATGCCTGCAATTCATCGCATTAATGGGATTGGTTAGGGGTGAAAGCCAACAATTTTGCATTGTCCTCCCAGCATCATTCAGCAGCCTCAACATCAACTCCCCTCCTACACATGGCCACATACACTTACACACACACTAAACAAATAGTGAACATTTAGCTCAAAGCACTGTGTACTCGTAAGCATAGACAAAAAGGATATGGAAGGATAATGCGAAGTAATAGTACAACAAGGGCTTATCGCTAGCTATGGCTATAATGCCAGAGAAAAATGTTTACATAGTTAAAAACCATTTCGCATATTTAGAATCGCTTGATGCATTTCATTTTTGAATTTTTATCATTTGCCAATGTTGAGTGCACATTCAGCGCTAGTGAGTGTTTGGCGGTTATATGGGGAGGCGAGAGAAGTCAAAATTTATGTAGAAGATATTTTTATGCCTACATTAATATATTGTTTGGATCTATGACTGTGAGTTTTTAGGTGGTTTAGTGTCCTAGTTTAATTTTTATTTTTAAGTTTGAAGTTTTATGTTTTTGTTCTCAAGTGTCAACTAAGTCATACACTTAAAATAAAATTTTACATTTTATTTCAATTCGAGGGCTTCAGTTGGATTTATTCATTTTAGAAATACAAAATTAATACAAATGTAAATGCTGTCCTAGAATCTTTGCCAAGGGACAGAGGTCACTTTGAGCGTACGACCAACAGAATTGAAGTTAAAATACATACATACATACATGGGAAACAAATGAAAGGTTATCACTACTACATTTTTTACTTGCGACTTATTGGAACTATGTCTATGACAAGTATTGCATTCGTTACAAATTTCGAACTCGAGATTTTCTCAAAAACAAACCGATAGATTTTTATTACATTTTATCTCAAAAAATTTCTTGACTTGTCCTCTTTTAACAAAATAAAAAAACATATTTTTGTATTGCTTCAAAGAGGTACTCCCCATAGAACCGTTTTTTTCTGCACAAGGTGATTCCTTCTCGACTGTCGTGTGCCATGTGCTTCTTGGTCGACCAGCTCTTCTTCTTTCTTGTGTAAGCGGATTACACTGCATTGCTAGGCCGGCAATGCAGTCGTTACCTTTTTGAAGCGAATGTCCAATCCATTTCCACTTACTTACTTAAGGTGGCGCTACTGTCTTGTGTGAACTAGGTCCTCAACCAACAAACTTCTCCTTCTAGCTCGGTCTCTATAGCTCCAGTTTCGCGCACCAAGTTGAGTGAGGTCACTTTTCACTTGTGCGCGCCACCTGATCCGCGGTCTTCCTCTGCTGCGCTGTCCTGTGGGTGTGGATTCGAAGACTTTCCGGGTCGGAGCATTGGTTTCCATGCGCTCTACGTGACCCAGCCATCTTAGTCGTTTGACTTTTACTCTTCTGGCTAAGTCTACGTCACTTTACAGCCCGTACAGCTATTCGTTCCATCTGGTCCGATTCGATGTTAGCTCCTCGGAAAGTTCGGACATCAATGATGATCGAAGCGTGTCTATCTTTGATCGAAATACGGTCAATCTAGTCGACGGTAGATTGATCTGGAGAGCTCCAAGTTCTTTTCTGGATGTTGAGGTGTGGGAAACGCGTACTGGCTACCATGACGCTTCGCCCCGCAGCAAAATCGATGAGCCTGAATCCGTTGTCGGAAGTGCTGTCGTGCAGGCTGTTTTTCCCGATTATTCCATCAAAGATGTCTTCCCTTCCTAGCTTGGCATTAAAATCGCCCAGTAAAATTATAATATCGTAGCTAGGACACTGCTCATATGTTTTGTATAAAAGAGGGCGTGTGCGCAAATTAGGCTTATGTTTCCAAATTTATCCTTGATGAGGATGGTCATGAGGCGCTTGTTGATGCACCTATAGCTCAAGACTTGTTGCCTAAGTCTGGTTCCAATGACAAAGCCGCATCCAAATAAGCGTTTTTTTTTTCTTGGTAGCAGTGACCTCTTTTTGCCCGGCCCATCCCATCGTATTTCCTGGATGGCAGTGATGTCTGCTTTATAGCAGTCTAGGGCTTCCGCTAATTCTTCGGCTGCACGTGGTCTATTAAGGGACCTAAAATTCTACGTGCATATCCGAAGTTCGTTGTCCTTAATTAAGTTGTCAACAGTATATCCTACAGTATCCAAGGCTTGGTGGTGCTAAGCAACTGGGTTTTCTTTAATTGGTCAGGAAGTCACCCTGACGCATGACCTTCAACCTGAAGGACCAGGTCCTTGATTTAACTCCAAGGGCGAGAATCTCTGCCGTCTGGATGAAAGGAGAAGTGCCTTTGTGGAAACACCTCTCTCCCCTCTCACGTTTGCTACCCCTAACAACTTTCCACTGGGGTTGGAACCCAATCTCCAGTTGAGGTACTAGGCAACCGATGTTCACCACGGGGAGGTGAGAGTAGGAGTTGATAGACGGAGGTGGGTTTTGAGAAAAACCTGTGGACGCTTGTGTCCTCTTGAATGCACATGTCTACCATTTGAACACCACCATTTCCATTTACGCCTTCGTATAATAGAGTATATAGGTTCCTGACTTGTCCTTCTATGAAGGACCTCATTGGATATTTGGTTTGGCCAGAAAATCCTTAGGATGTTGCGAAGTCAATTATTCACGCAGATTTGCAGCTTCCTTGTAATGGCTGAAGTAACCTTGGAGGTGCTGCACCCATAAAAAAGTAGTGATTCGACATTTGTGCGAAACAGTCGTAGCTTTGTTCTTAAGCTGATGGAGTTATTCCTCTAAATTTTCGAAAAAATACCGAACGCTGCTTTATTTTGTTAAAAATTAGTTCAACATAAAATTATGACATGTGAAGTTGATGAACTGCAGAAGGACATAAATTATCAAATGGTTCAATTATCAACTGGTTCAAAGTATCAAAAGGATAACCTTTCAATCAAAAATACACATGGCTCAAAAACCTACTTGAAGATTTCAAAATTATATTGTACTTATATAAAATGAATTAAAACTCATGATTGGAATTACTTAAATTGGGAGCGTAAACCTCATTCCTATGTCTATTGAAACGAAAACAAAAAGTTAAAAATGGGACCCAAACTATTGCCAACACTTTTATCGTGAATTTTTTGTGTGTCTCACTTCATATCCAAAACCAACAACGGCAGGACGATGACGATCTCGTTGAAGAGAAGTTCAATTCATTTTTATTTTTAAATTTTTATTCCTTTACCAATATTTGCATTTCGGAGACACATAAAACTGCAGTAGCCTAGCCAGGAAAATAGTTTGAGAAAAAAAGAAACAACACCAACAAAAAAAAGAAACTCAGAATCCTTGTTGGTGGTTTTGTATAGGTGTCTCTTGTTTTATTTCCTTTTTGGCGTGGCGTCCTTTTTTCACCATTGAAGTTGGTTTGTTTTTGTTGTATAGGTGGTACACATTATTCTTGATGCTGGTTTGTTTCTGGTTGCTGTGTGTCCACATTATTTAATGGGAACATATTTGAGGAGGAAAATGGATAAAAGTCCCCGGCTATTTGGACTTTTATTTTGTTACTTTTTTCAGTTTTATTTTTGTTTTTCCTATTTTTTTAAGGACTCAGCATAGTCAGTGCTCTGATGGCTGAATATAGTCGCGATGTGGTTTATGGTATAGAAGTATGAGCTTGTGGCTAGGATAATGGATGCACACGCTTTTTATTTTCGTTTTTTTTTTTAGTTGCCATTATAATGCAGTAGGACACTGCGGATTATGAGAAATAATTGAATGGACTTCGATTTCTGGGTGTTTTTTTTTTTTTTTTATTTTTTCATTCATCACATGATAGGAGGTAGTTCGTCCATGGAAAAGAGGTCCTTGCACTCAAATTGAACCGGAAAAGATGATTTAACTTGAAATAAAAAAGTTTCAGACTGGACAAAAAAAGTATGTACAGTCAAACTTCCCTATAGCGAATTTGCACGGGACCAGAAAATTATTTCGTTATATAGAAAATTCGTTATACAGAAATTTTTTGTTTTTACTTTTATTTAAAGAAGTCAGTGATTTTAGTTTGGATAACATTCTTCCATTTTTCTTTTTCAACAAAATCGTCTAATAAATTGAGAGATTCAAATAAATTAGTCGGTACGTTACTCTTCATCTTCAGACAGGTTCGAAACACGTCAATAGCAATATCTGTTTTTTTTAGTCAATCGTTCTTCAACTTTATTAATTATCAACAACTTTTTCTCAAGAGAAATGCTACTTCGAGACATTTTCAATTATATTCACTGAAGCCTGAACAGTGAGCATACGTAGAATGCTTGCATTTAAAATCTTGGGGAAATCCCCTTATAAGGTTTTTTTTCTCTGCATGCTGTTGTTTTTAACAGAAAATTATTTGAAAAAATTCGTTATGTGGAAACAAAAACGTATGAGATTTGGATTTCTAGCAACAAAATTTGTTCGTTGTAGAGAAAAATTCGCTTTATGGAAATTCGTTATAAGGAGATCAAAACAAACCAAAAAAGTAACCAAAAAGATGTGTACTCAAAATCAATTCTTAATAGAGGGATCTTCGTTAAGTAGAAGTTCGTTATAGGGAAGTTCGACTGTATTTTAAATTTGAAAAAAAAAAATTCTCTATAATCAGTTTTGCTTTTGAAGGGCTAAAAAAATACTTTGCGGTATAATTCAATCATAAAATTGAAAAGATTATTTTTTTGTTCATCTGAAAAAATATTTTGCAGACATTTTTTTATTCTCCGCTCCCATACTACATACATATATATCGGAGATAATCAAGGGAAGTTAAATGCCAATAATTTAAAAATGACACACATAAGTTGAAGTTTGTATATTTTTACAGTTAAAAGTACGTTAGGGTTTTAATCTTTGCTTTTCGTGGATGCAGTTTATTTCAAATTTTCTGTTTTAACTGCAGGTCTGTCTTAAAGTATAAAGTATCCTAATCTCTCCACAAATTACAAAAAAAAAACAGAAACAGATGCCATCCATCTCTTATATCTCGAATGTTATCCCTAAGCTTTTTCAAAATTTACCGTTGACGATATATAACAAGTTCTGTACTTTGGTGACTGCGTTGAAGGCAATGACTGATATCGTTGTGAAAAATCTATCGTTAATTTCCAATTTTTAATTTCACATTGAAATTTATTTTTATCTGTCCGATTTACCGAATTGAAAATCAAACTTTTTTAAGGTCTCTCGAATCTATTTCCATAGTTCTCAGAGAGATGTCGATTGTATGTTCGAAAAACCTTTTTCGTGCCCCATACCTAAAAAACGAGTAGAAATATCAAATTCAAATAAGTATTTTCTTCTGCAAATGATAAAATCAAAATGTTCAGTAAGAATTAGTGGGTGTTTTTTTTTAGTTTAGTAATTTAAAAAAGAAAGTTAAAAATTGTGTGGACCTCAATTATTTAACAAACCAATTTTTTTGAGAGTTTCTGAATAAAAAATGTAAACCAACAATAAATAAAAAAAGTACTTCAGTTCAAATAAAGTGCTAAAAATAAAGATCTTGAGTTTTGATACAAAATATTACAGTTGATAATAAATTCTGAAAGATTAAAATTTATAGTTATTTACAGATACTCTTGTTGAATCTCTAACAATAGTATTCAACCAGATCTTTGAGGAAGGAACCATCCCATAATAGTTCAGCGATGCCTTAATTTTCCCAATCCACAAGAAGGGAAGCACTGAAAACTACAGAGGAATCTCGTTTTTGAACTCGTCACATAACTGCATAAGATATTTACATCTATTCTGCTCAGTCGTTTAAATGAACGGATAAATTCTGATAATCTGCTCAGTGAGTTCCAAGCTGGCTTCAGATCGGGATACTCCACTGCCGATCACATTTGTGTACTTCGGTCGATTGCTGACTCGTTTCTATCGAGAAATAAGAAACTTTTTGTATTTTTCGTTCATTTCAAAGCTGCTTTCGACACCGTGGATCGCAATGCCCTATTTTGCAAGCTTTTCCAATTAGGAATGTCACTTAAATTCGGTACAGTATTGCAAAATTTATGCAACACTACCAAAGCATCAGTGTGAAAAGGCCAATGCTTGTTAGAGTAGTTCCAAACGAAATCAGGATTTAGACAGGGCTGTGCACTCAGTCCATGTTTGTTTGCACTCTTCATTGAAGATATAGTCCAAGCATTACTAGCAGGAATAGAGTACGCAGGCGTTAACATAAAAGCTCTCTTTTTCGTTGACTACATTGTCCTTCTCGCGTATACTCCGCAGTCCCTTTAGCTAATGATAAATAAGATTGCTGAATATTGTAAAAGATAGAGCCTAGTGATAAATTTAAATAAATCCAAATGGTTTTTAAGAATGGCGGAGTAGGTTCGTTTGCAAGTGAGCAAGTGGCACTATAACGGTGAAAGAGTAGATTTGGTGAAAGAATAAAATAAAATACCTAGGTGTCTGCTTTACTAAGAACTTATAAATTAGGTGGCGCAACAGTCCATGAAGAACCAGGGCCTAGTGACTAACAACTCTCAACCATTCCTGTGTGCGAGTACTGTTGTCAGGGATGGAGGGGACCTACAGTTTAATGCCGAATCCGAACGGCTAATTTGAGAAAGCACTTTTTCATGACAAGCATTACTCTTGGAGAATTTGTCAATTCCTCGCAAGAGGCAGTACCCGTTTTTTTTTTTTTTTAAATTAAGGTGGCACAGGCAGGGATCGAACCCAAGACCTCTCGCATGACAGTCCAACGCACTAACCATCATGCCACGGGTACTACTTACTACTACTACTACTACTTACTAAGAACTTGTTAAGGTAAAAACAGCTATACACGTAGCATGGAAGCAATTCTTTAATAATAAAAAAATTACGCATACCAATAAATTCAGGGTCTTCGACGCTGTATCGGAATCAGTTATGTTTTATGCGGTGTAAGCGTGGGGTGGTCGGAAATATGAACAAGTGGAAAAACTGTTTAGATTTTACATAAAACGGATTTTCCACCTTCCTTCGAGTACGCCAAACTACATGATTATGTTGGGAACGGGTTTATCGCCTTTATTCATAAAAACACTCAAGCTGCAGGTCGATTATATCCTCAAAGCTCTGGATATGCCAAGTTATCGTCTTCCAAAGAAAGTAGTCCTTCAAACAATCCAATCCCGAAATGGATGGTTTAAGGACTGGATAGAACTAGCCGAGCAGGTGGATGTTGACCTAAACTTTAGTAACCTTGCCTCATGGAAATCAACTTTATATCGCTTAATAGCTCGTCTGGATGAAGCCTCAAGAGAACAATAGACGGAGCAAGCTAAAAGTTCACTGCACCGTATGGTTTGCAGTAGGCTAGACTACGATCTCCGGGAAAGAAACTACTTCCACGACAAACCATCAAAAAATTTCGTGCATGTTCCGGCTAAGAGAACTTCTAAATGTGAACTACATTTCCAACCGCAACGACCTGCAACCTGGTGAAACTTGAAAGAGCGCGATTATGTTTTTCATTTTGCTGGACGATGTGCGACATTGAGAGCAATAAGAAGACTTATCCTAGGCAGTGACTTTCTTTCAAATACTGAAATCATAAGCCTTCTACAGAAAATGGATATCACAAAGTTATATGCATATTGCAGAAAAGCACTTAAACTGCACTTTTTTAATCTATATAACCAAATTATTGTTAAAAATGTATGTTTAAATAAAATCAACCTAATCTAAATCGAATCTATAGTTATTTTTACAAGAAATTAGAACTTGCTAAAAATTAGTATAAAATGATTTTTAAATCAAATAAGTTAGACAAAAAATTATTGTATTTATAAAGGGGGTTTTCTTAGATTTCTGGCATATGACCGCCACGGCTGGCTCGAATGTAGTCTAATGTGGAGGTTCAATTGTCAATGTTTTTTCCAATATTTAGTGTTGTTTATTGGCAATAACGCGGTGAATGTTGTCTTTATGTGGTCAATCGTTTCGTAGGCGAGCGACTTCAAATATCCTTGCAGAAAATAGTTAAGTGGCAATAAATACACTATGTTGTAGCTTAATTCATGGGTCAATTGTGAGGTAACCAAAAGTTTCCTTCAATTAATTAACTGTGGCAATCAATTGTTCACGGTGTGGTGGTGGTTAAATTGATGAACGAAAAAGTTATAGTTATCATAGTTTTATAGCGTTCATCACTGAATGTTAAGTTCTGGCGGTTTTTAAAATAAGTACAGACTAATTATTTCTCAAATCCATAAAGCAAAAGCACACAGTCAGTTTTTTTGTAGATACAATTTGAAAGCTTTTTTTCAAGCGTCAATCTATTTACGTTGAAAAGCCAAAATGATTTAAGAATAAATAGCTGTGTTCATTGACGCTGTGCTAGACTGTTCTAGACAGAAAAGTACAGCTTTTTGCTGTTCATTGAGGTTTTATCTGTGCTGAACTGTTCTACTTTCCTGTTCATTGACAAACCTATAACAGTTTAGAACAGGATTTTCTGTTCTTGCTTTTGAGTCAGATCAGGTTAGAACAGACTCGTGAAAAATGTCAAAATCGAAGTTGTCATTTTTTTTGTTTACGTTTTGATTTGGCTGTGCTTTGTATTTTTTTTTCTCGTGATTTAAAAAAATTAAAATAAAGTTATTTTGCCAATTTGTTGAATTTATTTAATTAAATAATTATAAAATAAATTGAAAAAAAAAAAATGCATCAAATTGAATTGACATCCGGGGAAGGATAGACTGTGGTTGTGCAGTGTTCACCATCATCATCTGAAGAGGAAAAATCACTATCGGTGTCTGAACCACAATGAAAAAAAAATAAGCAAGAAACGAAAAATTCACACAATTTACAATTTGTTTTGTTTTTTTTTTGACAACTGACGTTTAACTGACTTTTCTAACTTGATCTGACGTTTCTCACGAAACTGTGCTGTCCTGTGCTGTTCTGATCTAGACAAAACCTCGTTGAACACAACTAATGACTTGACAGCTGACAAAACGGCCGCCATTTAAAATAGTGCTGCCAACTTCAAATTAAATAAAAAACAAACTTTATTTTTCAACTTGAATATTTTACTAAATAAAATGCACGACTGGTTCGCCCAAACTTGCTCATGTATAAGAGCTTGTATAGAAAAAAAAATATTAAAATCGATTCATTAGTTTTTGAGTAATACTTAAAAACAAACAAACGATTCTATGGGGGGAACCCTTTTGGAACGATACAAAAAAAAGAAGCCGAGTCAAGAAAAAAATGTTGAGAAAATTTAATGAAAATCTATCGGTTCGTTTTTGAGAAAAGTCGAATTTTCAATTTTTTGCCAAAAAATTTGTATGGGGGCTACTGTTATTTTTCGTCTTAAGAGAAATGAAAAAAAAAAGAGGCTGGGATGCGACCCACACTGATAAATTAACATCCCGTCTGTCTATTTATGTATCTTATTTAAAAGTTTGTAGGTTTTCGTATTTTGTTAAAAACGTTTTCAGTTGAATTATTCTTTAAAAAAAGCAATATTTTCCATTAACGAGATTTTTAGTCGAAAACCAATTTTTATTAGCATTTCTTAAAAGTTTTATTTCTTACATATAGGTAAACAAATACAAATTGGAAGAATGAAATTAATTTGAAGACAATATCTTTTATAATTATTCACGAGAGCCGAACATTTTTTTATGAAAAAACTGAGTGTGTGATTTTTATGAAAAATTTACTGAATTTTGAAAACAATGTTTTCTGTGAGATAAAATTATTTTCAAGAAAATATTTTAAACTTTTGAAAAGATATTTGAGTCGAAAGTAAATTTTTTACCAAGTTTTAGTGTTGTTTTTTTTTAGGTTTTTTTTTCTTTTGTAAGAATACCGTACATTCGATTTTTCTCAAAATTTAACTGAATGTTGAAAACAATATTTCTCATCAGACAAAATTAGGTCGAAGCCATAATCTCAAAATTCGATTTTTCTCAAAATCTTACTGCATGTTGAAAACAATATTTCTTATCAGACAAAATTAGTTTAAAGCCATAATCTCAAATTTTTGAAAAGATATTTGAGTCGAAAATCAATTTTTAACAACCTTAGTAGTTTTATTTTTATGAAAAAAACTGTCAATTCGATTTTTCTCAAAATTTCACCAGATTTAAAAAACGTTATTCTTCGTTGCACACAATTGGAGATAAAATCATTTTTTGGTCGTAAAATATATGAGGTAACAAATATTTTTTTCAGTTTTTTTGATTTATAAAAAAAACGTTAATTGATTTCTTTCCAAAAATATACTTGTTTGGTATCACTTCACAATGTATAATATAAAATTTAATTCAAGTTGCTAGCGTTATTAGTTCGTGAGATTTTTTTGAGAGTCCTTTCTGCATCTTTCTGCATTATTATTTGTATAACAAAATTAATTTGAAGTCTCTACTGGTTCTTAAGATAGGTATGGACGACGAAAAAAAGCTTCCCGAACTTACGAACGAACGAGCGTACGTACACACGCGCGCACAGACACCTCTCTAAAAATCTTTTATTTCTAGTAAAAATTTCCGTCAGGGGGTCGTCTACCTTCGCGCTCAAATTTTGGGCCTATTATTCAAGGATGGATTGCAAAAAAACTACAAATGATATCTAAACAACATTTTTTTATTTGATTAGTCAATTTTTGAACTTTAATGAATAACAAAAAAGTATGATTTTTTTAAATAAAATTCCTTGAAACAGCTTTTTTGAATATTAGAAAATTTCACAAAATATGACCATGTTTTTCAATCTAAAAAAGACTGTAAAATTTTGTATTTGAAAAAGCTTGCGTCAAGACTTAGCGAGGTGTTTTGTGAATAAGTACCACTTTACAGATTTAGGATATTTTCTATAGTTTCGTGAAAATCGTGCCAACAGTTTTGAAAAACACTACTTTTGGGAAAACGCGTTTAAAGATAGGTAAATGTTACAATCTAAACCACTATGCTTTCAATCAAATCCTTCACAGAGCATGTTTTTAGTTATGTCTACATTAGGAATAGGCACAAAAAATCGATTTTTCAAACCGCGAAGGCCCCCTTAACAAGAATGAAAATCTAAGAAAAATACCAAACAAATTGAATGAAACGCTAAGAAATAAAGATTTCGGCTTTAAAATTATACCTTATAAATAATAATAATATTTCGCACAATTACAAATTTTTCAAAAATATCTTGACAAACAGATTAAGCTTCAATTTTAATTGCATGTTATTTGAAGTTGCTTAAATAACAGTTTAGCCTATTTCAAAAATTCATTTTAAGAACACACTAATGAGAAATTATCAATATGGGTTGCATCGCAGTCTCTCTATGGGTTACCAACTTTTTTTTTAAACTCAAATGACAACATATTAAAATGTTTTTTTTTTTTTTTTTTTTTTTTTTATTTTGGAACACTATCTACGAGTATAATGAATTTCAACTTAAATATCATTCTTTACTGATAACATTTCAGAATTAAATTAATCACCCACCCTTTCACATATCACATACAAATGTTAAATTTGATATTATTCAACAACTTTATGTTATTCTTTATAGTTATCTAAAAAACAAAAGAAATAAAATATTTCGAAAAAAAAAGAACTTAAAAATTTGTTCGTATAAAACAAAACTTTATCCTAGCTTAACTAATTTAAAGTGAAATCTAAACTTCTTTCTAGCTTTTCGTTTGCACTTAAAACAAAGAAAAACTCAATTACGCTCAATTTGGTGTTCGTCCTTTGTGCTAAACAATAATTCTATTTTTGTTATCCTTATACCATTTTAATTTTTAATCTTTGCACGCAACAACACACCAAACATACGCAGAGAGAAAGAGATATATGTATTGAGAGTGTGAGTGTGCAAACGTGGAAATTAAATCGTAAATTAATTATTTATATATATTTTTTTATTAAATTTCAAGAATTTTATTTTAGTTTTTGTTTTCTGTTTTATTCTAGAGAGAGGTGTGAAAGAGAATTATACTGTTAATAGTATAGGGTGATGCCACTTTATTGTACCAGTTTATTTTTCGTAGTCCTGGATGGTTTCTTTTTTGGTTGTTGTTGTTGCTGCTTAAATGTGTGCGGTACAATTTCATTTGATGATGCTGTTCTTTGTTTTTGTTGCTATAACAAAGTGTAAAACTTTCGAAACCATTATCCTGTGCACTAGGAAAACATCAAGTGCGGTGGAAAGTGAAGATACATCTACACCTTCCTACCGCACCGTGCCAACCAGCACAATGCTATAAAGACAGCAAGTAAAATTGAAACGAAAATAAAAGTAAATTAAGGCAATTTGAAAAAAAGAGGAAACAACAGAAAAAAAGAAGACACAAAACTTTCCTTAAGGACATAACAAGTATTAAGTTGTAGTACCTATACCTACCTACCTATCTACCGCGAGTGTTTTCAGAGTGTAAGAAGGTGTACTTGTATATGTGTATAAAACATACATTAAAGAACGGTATAAATTTAAGGATATAACCAAGAAACCTAAGTAAAGTAGGTACAAGTACGTACCTACCTACACCTTCAAACAAGAACATGATGGTAGCTGAGTTGAGTAGCCTAGAAAGCAGAAGAAGAAGAATAACTGAAAACAGTTTGTGCAACTTAATAAGACAGAAACGGGTGTTTTAGTATTTCGAGTAAAAATATAAAAAAAAAGTTTAAAAACAAGCGAACAATAAAGCTTGCGTGTGGATTACGAAAAATATATTTCAACTTTGTAGGAAAACTTTAAAATTCTCTTCTTGAATATCCAAGTAAAAGAGATGGATGTAAGCTATGGGGTTTCGAAAATGTCTTAAAAATATCGAAAGTAATATCGTAAGTTTATGATATCTTTTTGTTTTTTTTTTTTATAGATAGAAATAAATAGTGATGATGTTTATATAGGAAAGGATCTTTTCTAAATATGTAATTTAATATTTGAGATTGTTTTTGAATTCTGCTAATTGCTAATTCTGCATGTTTTAACTCCTGTCTTACGTCAATAGGTAAATACTTATCACATGGTTGTCAAATACCAGCTTAAGCCACTTTGTTTATGCTATTAAAGGTTCTTAGTATATATGGCGGGAAGTAAAGATTGCCATATCTAAGCTGAGGTCTAACAAAGCCGCTGTAACAGATGGCTTGAATGCCGAGCTCTTCAAAGCAGCTGGAGATAATTTGATTAGGAACATGCGCACCAACTTATCTGTAAGATATGGTCGGAAGAAAGCATGCCCGATGAATGGAGCCATGACTAGTTTTGGCATCCCTGCCAAACTCGTCCGTTTATGCAGGAATACCATGGAGAATTCACGCTGCTCCATAAAGGTTGGAAACAACTTAACCGAACCTTTCGATGTCAAAAAAGGTTTTAGAACAGCTAATACGCTGTCTTGTTATTTCTTTAAGATCGTCCTTGAAAGAATAGTGCAGAGCTGAGAGCTCAACACCAGAGGCACTGTCCAATTACTGGGGTATGCTGATGACATTGACATAATCGGAAGAACTCAGAGTGATGCTAATGAGGCTATTGTGAGTATTAAGGCAGAGGCGGTTTGACGATTAATAAAGTCAAAACAAAATATATGCTGTCGTCAAGAAGGGACTTGCAACATCGACGACTTGGTCAAAACGTCACCATCGACAGATGTAACTTTGAGGTAGTTAAGGACTTCCGACGCAAAAAACAACACCAGCGCTGAGATGAAACGAAGAACAACTCTTGCTAACGCTATTTCTATGGGCTAAGAAAGCAATTGAGTAGCAAAGCCCTCTCTCGAGGGACCAAAGTGTCGCTGTATAAGACCCTCATCATCATCCCCGTCCTGCTATATGGTGCAGAAGCATGGACTATGACAAAGGCGGATGAAAGCACCTTGGGTCGTTTCGAAAGAAAAGTTCTTCGTGCGATCTACGGTCCCGTATGCATAGAAGTGGAGTGGACCGCGGATCAGGTGGCGCGCAAAAGTGGAAAGTGACCTCACCGAACTTGGAGCATGAAACTGAAGACATCTAGCAAGGGACCGAGCTAGATGAAGAAGTTTGTTTGATTAGGCCCTAATTCACACAGGACTATAGCGCCACCTTAAATAAGTAAGTTAGTAAGCAGTTTATGGATTCGTATTTATCAAGTTCGTCATTCTGTAATGAATATTGACAGTTGAGAGCTGCCATGTTGTTGAAGCTACATCTGTCAAATAAGTTGTCAATTATTCCGTGTACAATAATATTTACTCAAGTTAATTTATTAAATTTATCTTGGAAGGAAGGAAGAAGAGCTTTTAAAATGATTGGTAATAATATAAGGTTTTCTAATAGGGGCTTAATAAGTTTGAATTTAATTTTTGAATACACTCTTCCACTAATCATCGAACTGTCATTGCCCATTTATTCAGTAAACTCAACATTTTTATCATGGTCAACTGCACCAACAAGCAATGTCGACAAACATCTTCAACCAGAATTCAGAATCTATCACAACATCTTTGGGAGCGTTAACTCCAATTTCCGGTCTTAATTCTCGCCCTAGTAAACAGGTAGATATTTGTTGTGTGCTATTGCCGTGACAGTGAGACAACGGGTTGGTCGAAGTATTAAAAATATCGCTGACGTCCGTAGCAAACAATACAAATTCTACGGGCTTCTCAAGAATAGGGCATCGCTCGTTCAAGATCAAACTGACTCACGATTTGAAGCGATGTATGTACATTCTCCGATTGGGCAATTTGTGAAATCCTCATTGAAAAACATTTAACATCGTTGATTCATTAACGTTGGCGTAGTTTGAAAACCGTCGTAATGTCGCTTGTTTTACTATTTTAACCATAATTTAGGTTAATTATGTTCTAATAAGGTAGAAAGTTGCATTTCTTCCCTTAGGCCTCTTTCACACGAGACGGTTTCGTCCGTACGGTTAAAATCCGTTCGATTTTTTTCCGTACGGGCTTTGTTTTCACACATAACGTATTTTCCCCGTGAATCGTTTACGTTTGGTTATATTTTAGATATTTTTCTTTAGTACAAGTGACCACAAAAACGGACGTCAGACGATGTGAAAGAGGGCTTAAGCAACCATAATGCACGCTCCCCCAGAAATTCTCATAACTCATCAGTATACCCTCAAGCCCAACGTCGGTGAATCTGTCAAGAACAGATATTCATTCTTTAGCCGTGCTACACGAATGTTGGAATGCTTTATCACCTTCTGTCTTGTCGTGTCATTAAAATATTCGGAATTTCCAAATTAATATGCTACGACACCTCCTTGCGAACCCTTCCTAACTTTTAAAAAGTCTGCATCAACGGTGAGCGCTACAGATTAATTTTTACCAACTTCTTTTGTCTAAATGTGGTGGCGCTAAGTGCCACATAGCTTAGAACTCTTGAGCGATTCGAGGAATTGAACTGAACTGTCTACCGAGATAGTTTGATTTGAAGTTATTATACTTTTCCAAGGCTATTGTTACTCATTGATCGATTGAAGTGCCAAAGTGATGAAAAACTCGATGTTTAAAATGAGGTTCATATAAGGAAACAACAGTGGACATTTGAGCTATTTTTAGTTCCCTAAAAATACGGTACGGAGCAGCTTTTCAAAGGCATACAAGATTTCAATGAGAATATGAGAATATTTCAACAAAAATAAATCTGTAATCCACTTTTCTGCATTTCAAGTGATTAGGTGCTGGATTTCCAACAGTGCAGGTATAGCCCCTTCACATTTCGTCGAAATAAATTAAACCATTCCTTACTTTTTCACTATATCCCTCAGAACTTATTCTTTATACTCTATTATTCATTCTTTCCCATAATCGAGTCCTTGAAATAACATCATTCAATTAGACTTAAAAGTTTATTTATCAACCAATAAGTCTTCTTTACTCAAAAAACATTGGAAAAATACTTAATTCAGGTTGTCATATAAGTAGGTACAAGTATCAACTACATCCTTGAAGCAATCTTTGACAAATTGATTTTGTCTTCAGTTTATTTTATTTTTATTTTTATGAAAAATTGAGGTGGGTAAAGGATACAAACTTGAACATTATCCTTTCGAATAATGTATCAAGATGATAAAACAACTATGGTAAGAAAACGGCATGGGAATCACTATACTTCGACAAAAACAAAAATTCTGGAGAATATCTATACCACAAAAGACGTCCGATCAAGGAATATGCAACTATACGGCTTAACTGAGGCAACAGCTCCACACACAACGCCATCATGTGAGCAATTCTTCTATGCATCGAAAAGATATTCATGAGTTTTTTGAAAATTCATTCAAGAAAACAAAACAAAAAACTTAACAGGACAAACTACATATATGTATGTATGTATGTATGTACGAGTACTAACAACACCGACACCAAAACTACTCGGTAAGGACGACGACGATGACGCTGCATGCATATACTGTTCATAATATGGAAACTCACTCTCTTCCGTCTCGACGTCGCTCGTCGTCGTTATCCACAACCTCGGATGCCATATGTATCCTCAGTATATGCGAGCGACCTACAGACAGGATTCAGAATAAGGATGAGGATCTAGTCGATGGGATATCTGAAGGAAGGTGTATTTTCGGTCGGTTCGGTTGCATCAACTCTCTCACCGTTGCGTTCTAGAGAACCTCCAGCAAAAGCAAAAATGCCTCCGCTTGTGTTTTCGAATCCTGCTAACTTGTTAGCTTATCCGGTGATTACATCGATACGTGTGTTTTACGGATGCTACGTGCACAGTTTAAAGCAATACAAGGGAGATGCCATCAGTGAGAGGCAGGTGTGCCATGTGAGACGGTAACTTATTCGCCTTCTTTTGGAATTTTAGTTTCATTCCAGGGAATTCAAAATAAAAACAAAAACAAAAAAGAAACTTGAGAAAAAATTCACATTGAATTTCCTGTCCTCGAGAGTGTACTCTATAAATTTCCTGCATTTCTGCCCGAACACAGGGAGCAAGGATTAGTTTTCTTTGTTTGTGTGTGTGTGTGTGTGTGAAGGTTTTAGATATTCTTTCCTATTTGTTTGCAAATTTTGCTGGCAATACGAACTTTCATGCAAATTTGTATTTACTTTTTTCTTTTTGAAAATCTTAAGTTCATGTTAAATACACAAAAATCAATGAATAGGTAGGTATATAGTTTAAATTTTTAGACTGAAGATTTTAAGGTATTTAATTCCTTATAGAAAATTTCAAAAAATGTTTTCTATTTGAAAACAAGCACGAGCACCTAGATATTTATATTCACGAAATGAACGTACAATTGCATACAAATTCAATGAAGGAACTAATTTCTGGATTCAAGTCCGGCCTTGAAAGAAGTTAATCTTTCTGTAAATTCTTAGACTTTTTCAATACATAATTTTTAATTTACGACGATTATGATCTCTATCGTTTCTTATGTCTTATCACCCAACGACATATAATCGAAATTATAAAATGACCTAAAGCCCAAAAAGAGAAACGTCTTAAAAAATATCACTAAGAAAAAATCACAGTGATCAAATAAAATGTCGAAACCGTGAGGTAGTTATCTGCATCTCCCCTGCTTGGGCTCACTATAGGATTTGGGGTAGGTGCGATGTGAAGTTGGGTTTAAAGAATCTTTGCAGAAAAACTCAACCTCGCACTTCTCCAAACCTCGCAGTGAGCCCAATCACGGGGACAACCATCGTAATGTCGCTTGTTTTTCTTCTGAAAAAGTTTTTAGGTGGTATGACATTTTTAATATCTTGGGGTTGTTTTATTAGGCAATATTACCAAAAATTCTTTTCTGTTAGGAATTTCATAAAATCAAACAAAGTTTTAACACCCAATGAATTGGTGGTATTGCTCAAATCGTACAACAACAAAATATTAATACGATTGGGCGCTATGAAATTTTTAGTTTGGGCGATATAGTTTTGGGCGAAAGGACCTGATGCCGTCGATATTATATAAACATATGTTTATATCTATACAGTAAAACTTAATTTCAAAATAGTGTACCGCAGGGTAGCCACGTTGGTCCAGTATTATTAATATATTTATAAATAATGATGTTTTGTCCATTTCAATATGCTTCTTTTATAAGTTGGAATTAAAATTTCTCAAATCCTACTTTTGCAAAACATTTAAAGCAAAACATGTAAGACATTAACTTATTGGTATTCAGTTACTGGACAACCGAAGGAAGATGTATGCGATAACTTTTATTCATGACATCTTACCTTACCACATGGACTGTCGTTTTTTATTAGCTCTCATAGATCTATACGCTCCTTCACGTGGTTTGAGAAATCGTTTCTTGTTTCACTTAAAATCCTCTACCCACAAATGCAAACCAAAAGGTTCTGCGAGCTCTCGTTTCGCAAAAATTCGTCAAAAAATAAAATTACAGAATTTCGACCGACCCAGCCCATCACAAATTATCTTTCGATTGCTCTATTTCCTCAACCAAGCCTCCAAACAAGATGCGGTTTTCAATAGGTCCACTGGTGATCTCATGGTTTATCTCACGGAACAGTGGAACTAATCTATATATCGTTTTGAAGAAAGTAAGATTATTGCACTTGATATTTCAACGGCATTTGATAGAGTTTGCCACCAAGGTCTCTTATCGAAAATGCGTGCTTTTGGTATTGATGAATCTCTTCTTCGTTGGATTAGAAATTATAATCTTAACCGTTCAATACAAATTGTATTAGATGGTTTTCAAGTCTGAAATTCATAAAATTGAATTTTGGTGTTCCCCAGGGCTCCGTTTTGTCTCCGACTCTCTTTCTTATCTTCGTAAACGATCTTTTTTCTGACACTTCTAATCACATTAAACTATTTTGCTGACGACAGTACTCTCAGCTTTTCATATTCGTTTTTAGATTCACATCCTTGTTTTTCCAATGTGGAACTTCAAAGCCAGCGTATGTTAAGTTAAGCTCATTCAATTCCGACCTCGACAGCATTGTGCAATGGGGAATTATGAACCGTCTAGAATTTAATGCTTCAAAAACTCAATGGTGTCTTCTGTCGTTAAAGTTTAAACCACCCTCGATGCGAATACCCATGAGTGACATTTGCATCCAGCAAAATTAATCAACTCTCAGTAATCGGTATGTGTGTCACAGATCACCTCTTATGGAATAATCCCATATTCGATATTGCCAAAAATGCTGCTAGGTGCTTAAGATTTCTCCGACGACGGTGAAAGAAATGTTTCACCCCTTTTGATCTGGCCGTAATTTACAAAGCCTTCATTCGTCTCAATTTTGAATACCTACTTATAACTCGCATATTTGGACAGGTTTAAGTTCTTTGGACAGGATCCAAAAAAGAGCTTTGAAAATGATAGGCGATACAACTATAACCGAAACAATCACGTCACTCGAACGCCTAAGCAATGTTTCGTGCCTTTCTTTGTTCTACCGGTATTTTTACAAACAGTGTTCTGTCAAATTATCCAGTTACATTCCCCTTCTAAGACAGTTCAGTCGTAATACTCGCATTTCTAGGAATGTTCATCGGAATGTTTCGGAAGTACTGTCAAGTATAGAGATTCTTTTTTTAACCGCACATCGAGAATGTTGAATGCTCTACCCAACTCTGATTTTCTCTATCATTTTGATATTCAAAACTTTAAGACCAATGCGCACCGGTATCTATTTTCCTAAAGCTCGCATTCTGTTTAAACTTTAAACATGTTAAGGGTATTAATAACCCCTTGAGTGCCCGTTAATTGGTTTTCAAATAAACTTAAGGTGGGATGCTACTTTTTTTCTTTGAGAAAATACTTTATCCAAATGATAATGGTGTCATTATCACAATCAATAGTTCAAGGCTATTAGACTAAACTGATTTTTGATTGCGATACAATTTTATGCAAAATATTAATTTGTTGTGTTAACTGTGCCGGATATTTGATGTACGAGAATATCGGTATGATATTCGAACAAAATATCCTTTTTTTAATCCATCAACAAAATTGAAATTAAATTAAAAAGAAAAGCATTGGAATTTCAATTATTTGCATTGCATCGCAACAACACCACAAGAACAAGTTGCAACATATAAAATTTTATACGTATGACGCACTAAGTGCTTGCATAGGTTCACTGTCGTGACATAACTCATTTTCAATATGACATGCATTGTTAAGGACTAAAAGAGGGATCACATCATCCGTATTATCATCATCATCATCCTCGTCATCATCGTCGTCGTCATCATCTGCATTCACATCATGATTCCGCATGCAACCGGTAAAAAAGGAAACTATTATGGGGTAGCAGAGAACAAGTACATACCATAAACATACACACATGAAAAAGGACTTATAGAGAAACATTTTTTCCTATACCTACAGAAAAATAATCATAAATAAAAATAAAAATAAAAACAAACAAGAACAAAATAACCGGAATAAAGGATAAAGAATTACAATGCTTCATCATGTGGGCTGGGCTGTCCTATGTTAGTGATGGCTCGGTTGGAAAATGGAGCGAACAAATCGAGAATTCCATCAGATTTTCCGTATAGTTATATCTCTACACCTACACATCTACATTCATATACCTTATGCCTTATGCCTATATTATTTCTGTTAGCATCAGTTTTTTGTTGTTGTTTAATTTTCTTCCTCTTTCCCCGTACCCATATGTGTACCTATTTTATAGTGGGGCAAATATATATTCCTTTGAAATATTTAATGCATCCTTCTATGGTTGGTGCACTCTATGATGTTTTCCCTTTCACCGCATGTTCCATCATCAACGAAAACCTCTTTAATTCATTTCGGCCTCCCCGGTATAGGTACATATTATGTCTATATGGATATGTTTGCAGATGTATGCATTGCTACTACTTAAAAGTTATGCAAGGATCAAAAAGGATATATTCAGAATAAAATAAAGAAAGAAAAACAAATGAGAGTTTTTATTGTCTCATATATGAATCACATAAGATAGATTTTGCACCCCATGTGCTTTAGCGAAAAATCAGAAAAACAAAATCACATTTTATCAAGAATACCAATCTTGTAGTCCAATGTGATGCAGCTCTCACCTCATCTGGTTTTGACAGAAAGTAGGTCTTGCTTTGAAAGAATATTTTCCAAAAATTGGGTAAAGTTGATTGAAAATAAATATACAAAAATTAAAGTGGGAATATGACAGAGTTGTATACTCTTACTGTGATAGCTTATGTATCTAGATTGCTTCTTTTCAGTGACTAAAGACTGAGGAAGACAGTAAGTTAGCATAAAACTGCCAATTTTTGACAAATCTGTGGATTTGTTTTTTTTTTTAACCTTTTTGGTGTATGAGGGTTTAGACTAAGATACGTAAATAAAATTGAGAAAGAGGCTTGAAGAGACCCTCACTGATCTCCCAATAATTATTTGTGCATTTAAAAATTTTCAAATTATATTTTTTGTAATAAAATGAATTGTGGTATTTTATGAAGTATGTAAGTATTATTTGCATCGATTGAAATTCAAGCTGTTTGATCTGTATAGATAAAGGGTCTTTCAATAAGGGCGGGTAGATGTTGAAATGGAATAAAACAAGCTGTGTGTGAGGTATTAAAAATTACTTTTTTTTAATTTGAAAGGCGCATGTATGCGGCAGGTAGTGCCGCACCGTCCTGCTGGAACCACATGTCGTCTAGATCCATATGGTTCTATGGGTCATAAGAAATTAGTTATCATCGTCATGTAGCGCTCGCTGTTGACGTTGACCGCCTCACTAACGTCGTTTTAAAAAAACTACGGACCAATTACGCCGCCACCGCCGGCCCAAAATCCACTCCAAACGGTTACTTTTTGAGGATGCATTATCACTTGGTGAACCTCGCGTGGGTTGGTGTCGTCCCATATACGGCAATTTTTCTTGTTAACACAGAAATTCATCCAAAAATGAGCCTCGTCACTAAAGATGATTTGTCGGCCAAAATTGGTTCTCTTCCAAACGATTCGAAGCCCAATCAGCGAACAAACGTGTCGTTGCCTCGGGTTCTGCTGTACACTTTCACTTACCGCGGCGATGTTCTCGGCCGATCATGAGTTCCTTGAATGTACGGGTGTTGGCTGATTGTAAACTGAACCGGTCGTCTCAAATTTGGCCACCAAACGTTGAAGAGTCGAAGTCGACTGTGAAGGGCCACCACGTCTATAGTGTAAAATGGGTGCAATGCGCGCAACGTTTGCGTTAACGAATACTCATTTTGTTAATAAAGTTTTATCATTTGAACATGCTGTTCAATCGTGTAACTTACCATGATGATTTGGCATAAACAACTGAATAATAAACAAAAGATTTGACACATGTCACCCAAACAAAACTGTCAGTTGAAAAACTTTTAAGGAACATCTTATATATGTTTAATAAGTATTTTATACAGGTTTTATCATTTTACGTCAATTTTTTCATACTGAATACACTAACAATAGCTTTGACACACGAAAGAAGAAAGTTTTTGAAAAAAAATTTCAATTTTTCGAAACTTTTATTTTTATTGTTCCTAATTGTTTTTTTTTTTGGATTGTGCAAGAATGTTTCTTTACAAAATTATTTTAAACAAGGAACTGAAAATGAGAAAATTGAATCCTTGAAATGTTTTAAATTCCATCTCAATTAAATAAAATGCAGGTGATGGAGTCAGTAATCAAATAACCTAATAGGAACAGTGGATAAAATAGTCCAGTCTATAATTGAAAATTCCAATTAATAGGTTCGTTTAAGTTTGTTTTCTGTGTCTATTTTTGAGAACTGTCACTGATTATTAGACATGTTTGGAAAATTAAAATATTCGAAATTAAATTGAAAGAAAAGTGTGAATCTTGTGCAGGTGTCGGCTCATATGATGAGTTCTAAATTTTTCTTCATTTTGACCAAAGTAAGTTGCACTTATTTTTAATTTATTTATTCAGCTTAATACAAGCAAAAACTTAACTTAACTTAACTTAACACTAACTTAACATTTTTTTTTTAAGTTCTTGTTATCAGTTTTCAACATTAATTCATAAGGCCCACTTTATTACTTATTAAAAAAGCTAAAAGAAAAGCAAAAACTGCTTTATTATCCATTTGGCGTGTGCTTTGAAATAAAATATTATCTACATATAGGATTTTTTAAAATTTTTGATACTCAATAGGTAAAGGAATCTAGTTTAGAGAACTTGATTTTGACTGTTAAATACCTGATATAACTAATAATGAGTAAATCAGTGAGGTGTCGAATACTCAAGTCTATAGAAATTTGCTTTAAACGACTCATTTACTTATATGAAACTTTAGGTAATGTCTATTTTTACGTTAATACAAGTTCATGATTCATTAAAGGCCATTAAGTTAAAGTTTCATAAAAAAATTCGAACTCGAGATTTTAATCAAACATGACATGACGATGGTAGAGAAGATAAAATTATTTTAAAGCCAATATCTCAATGTTTTGAAAACATATTTTAGTCCAGATTCAATTTTTAACAACTTTTATTAATTTTTGTTTATGTTATTTGTTTTAAGAAAACTGTCAATTTGATTTTTCTCAAAATTTTACCGAATGTTAAAAACAATATTTCTTATAAAATAAAATTAGTTTAAAGCCATAATCTCAAATTTTTGAAAATATATTTGAGTCGAAAATCAATTTATAATAACTTTGGGTAATATTTTTTTTAAGGTTTTTATTTTTTATAAAAATAAACTGCCACTTCTCAAAATTTGACCACATGTCAAATTATTATTTTGGAGATAAAATCAATTTATGTTCGTAAAATTTTCGAGGTGACAAATATTTTTGTAAAGTTTTTTTGATTTATAAAAAAAGCCGTTAATTGGATTTTTTCCAAAAATATATTAGTTTGTTATCACGGTACAATATATAACACAAAATTTAATTCAAGTCTCTAGCGTTATTGGTTCGTGAGATATTTAAAGTTAACCAAAATTTTCACCTTTTTTACAAATTGCTATGGTAAAAAACACACGCAATTTTCTTGAGAGCTCTTTCTGCATCTTTCTGCAACATTATCTGTATAACAAAATGTACTTGAAGTAGATATCTTTACTGGTTCTTGAGCTATGGACGACGAAAAAAACTTCGCGAACGTATGTATGTACGTACACACGCACGCACAGACATCTCTCTAAAAATCTTTTATTTTGACTCTAGGGGCCTTGAAACGTCGAGAAATGTTAAAATTTTCAATTCGACAAATCGGACAGATTACAATAACTTCCTATGTTAAGTTAATAAATCCATAATTGGTCATATTGTGTGCTTTGTTGCCCAGTCTTCTTGAAACTGCATATCGGAGACGTCTTGCTATTCAATAGCCGGGCAGGAGGTGTCAGACAGCATTTAATTTCTGCAAATGCAGCAATATCGATAAATTAGGTTCTTCTTATGAAACTTCATATGACATCTGAGTTTGACAGGTGTTAAGTACCAGTGCTTCCGTCGAATTAATGACCAGTTTTATTTGTATTAGCGGAAAATAAAAAAAGATGCGAATTGCATTTTTTGTTTGTTGGTTAACAAAATAAACTATAGTACCCGTGATTATGATTAGTGCATTGGACTGTCATGCCAGAGGTCTAGGGTTCAATCCCTGCCTGTGCCATCTTAAGTTGTTTTCACGGGTACTGACTCTTTCGAGGAATTGACGAATTCTTCTAGAGTAATTCTTGTCTTAAAAAGTGCTTTCTCAAATCAGCCATTCAGATTCGGCTTAAAACTATAGGTCCCCACCATCCCTGACAACAGTGCTCGCACACTGGAATTGTTGAGAGTTGTAAGTCACTAGGCCCTTGTTCGCAACGGACTGTTGCGCCACCTAATTTATTTATTTTAGCAAAATTTAGCATTTATTGATTCCTGGCAAAAAATGTTAATGACGTCAGAAAGCTGTTGATTTTATGTCAATATTATAAATTTAAATTCTGAAATACTCATGTATCTTTTGAGAATCCTTGAATTTCACTGCCTTTTAACTGTTTAAATTGTAGGTTTAAATCAAAATTCCATGCCCACTATATAACTTCTTCAATCTACAAATTCTTTTTATATAAATTTTCTCTAGAACCACCTTTTCCTTGGAATGTACCAATTAAAATACTACTATCAAAAACCTTATTTGAATTAATTTTATTTTCGACTTATGTAATTGACCTAGTCGTGATCAGATTAGCAGGAATTTCAATAATTAATTTTCATTGTATCTTTTGCTTGGGTTGTTTTTTTTTTGTTTTGGTAATTCTTCGTATCAATTCTCTTGTATTTCCTCTTTTTTTGGTAGAAACATTGATAAATAATTGAGACCATTATAATACCATCCTTTAGGTACATATGTTTGTAGGTACATATAAATCTAGAGCATTTAAAATATTCTGTTCTGATGAGTATTTCTTCAAGAAATATGTACATCTTTCAAATTGATAAGCCCAATAGTTCAATTCAAAAACTCTATGATGATGGTACAGAGGAATAAAAAGATTTATGTACATTGAAGCCATCATTTGATGACTTGATATAAACATGAATTCAACATTGATTTCCCTTGTGAATTGCATGTTCTTTTTTGAATTCTTAAGAAGAACTTTTATAACCAAATGGACTTATGTAGTATTGAAAAACTTCTATCTACATGCTGCATATTGTATTCAAAAGCAACCATCCCATAACCCCAAACCCTCATTCTAACCCCTTTTACACTTTTTGATGCACTTTTACTCCAAATCAAGTAGATTTCTCTCTCTCTCATATAAAACACACAATGACCTTTCCTTTAGCCTTTGCAATTGCAATATGAACTGTCTCTATGTACTCTTCCTTACTTGTGCTTTTTCAATATGACCTTCCACACCATCATGTTCAAGTGCCTCTTGTTCCCTATTAAGCCCAACCGATATACTCACTCATTGATGAGGATTATTGTTCCCAAAGTTCAATCGGATAATATTGTATCTAGATCTATCGTACATATACATATATATGCCAGCATACACAACATATACATATGTATATTTATAGACAAGAATTTCTACCGACACTCCCGCATAAACAGGGATGGTTCAGGTTTAACGAGGACATAGCTCCTGTCCTTGTTCCTTGCTCCTGGTTATTCCGATGTTCCTTGAGTTGAGTGTGAATAAGAAGTTGTTGGCTAAATGGATGCATCCATCGTCATAAAATCGTTCGCAATCGAATTGAGTCAGAGATGTTAATGTTCGGTATGAGCAGGGAACCGTTACACTTAGACAGTTGAGGATAAGGTCAGTTATGGAGCCCAAACTAGGAGATGTTCAAATGTTCTAACTTCAAAATAAACTGAAAAATAAGAAGAACAATGTTGAAAGAAGTGGAGTATCCTCCGAAATTGAAAAATATCCTTGTAGCAATAAAAAGTGTTTCATCAATATCAGCGCCTTGAAAGATTTTTCGTGTCTTTTATCTGTTGATCCACCCCTGATCTCAGGCAATATATGAATGCATCTTTGCCACCGATTCATTCTCCCCCTTGCCTTGAAACAATCCACCCATAGCATGGCTACGTTCGGAAGAAGGAGCCCACATCACTGATGTGAAATGTGTGCTGTGAGGTTGTTAGGTGTTAATGGAGCGTTCAGTCTAAATGGGTTCCGGCTGCAGAACATGCATGTGGATATGAATACATATCGGCTTAAATAACGGCTATACCATGGAAGTAGCGGAAATCAAATCGATTTTCGGTTTTAGTAAAGATTATCGCCTGGTCAGCATATATACAGATGCAGACATAAATATACATATACCACGTATAATGCTAAGGAAGAGAGGGGTGAGTACGAATAGTATCTATGTATCTACATACACAGTTGATTGGAGGCAAAACAAGAAGGAAATCGACTTTAAGTAAAAGTTGTATACGAGTACATATATGTATGTATTAAATAGGATATAGAATTAGATGATTTTATAGGTAGTTAAAGTTAGTTTCCTTTTTGGGGGCTTTCAAGCAAGTTGAAGAGGATATTGCATGTGTGTTCAATTTTAACCCAATTAATTGGCCCATTACCGGTGATATGGTGACCAAAAGTGTAACTTATGAATGTCTATGGTGGAGACGGGAAAACTGTTGTTTTCATATAATTTAGAAGGTCCTTAAAAGGTGTTTATAGGTTTTGTTTGTGAATAAATTACTGTCAGTGTCATTTTAAATGTTATAAGTATGCATAGTAATTATTACAATTTTTTAAACTGTATGCATATCAAAAGCGACTTTTTTAATATCTTCCCGTGAATATATGTAACACGTAAGTTCGTCAAACAAACAAACAAGTTGTATGTCAAAAGGAGTTTTAATACTGAAGAATATTATGTGGGACATATCCAAATGGCAGAGATTTTTCCAGAAGAAGGCTAAACGAGAAATTTTGAAAACAATGGGGTGGAATTGCATTTCATACATTAAGCTAAGTGACGGCAAATTGTAGAACACAAAAGGACAAACACAAAAGAAATGGCAAATTAGCCTAAAGTCCTGCCTGAATAAGAAGCTATACAAAATATACAAATTTGTATACAGGTTTATGAGTTACAAGCATTTCAACTCCCTCTTCTTTTTCTCAGGCTGAATTAGCGCTACAATGTTGGTGTTAATAATGCCCCGATGAAAATTTTAAGGACTTTGAGGTGGTAGAAGACTTGAACAAAAGAGCAACATTAAGTGAAAGAATTTTTTTATAACATAAGACATTACCTTTTTTTGAAATTCGTATTATACTAGAGAATTTAAATGACCTAACAATAGTAAGAAATATTAAAATTTGATAACGACACTTTATGAGGACTTGAACTATCCGAAAAGTTCACCAAATTTAGATCAGGATTCATTTGGATACATTATACTTACACATACTGCATAAAACCGTCGTGCGAATTCGGAAGGCTTTACCACACTCTGTCTTGTCCAGTTATTGCTATATTCAGAAATTCAAAACCACTGTGCGCCGACACTTCATTTCAAACCGTTTCACTTATTGAATTTTACGAACTAAAAGACTTTTATTGTATAAGAAAATCTGAATTTTTAAGGCGTTAGATTTTGACTGCTTATAATGAGGATGAGATCAGAAGTGACAAGACTTAAGGTTGCTCTAGGGATACCATTTGGTATTGATAGTGCCTTTTCTGCAAAATGACGAAAGCCTTGAATAAAACTTTAATACTCCATCAAACTTATGAAAAGTTTCAGAGAGAATGGTCACATCAATTGATTTTCAATAAAAAGAGACTGGGATGCGACCCACACTGATAACTTCCCATCCCGTCAGTCGATTTGTCTTGCTTAAAAGTTTTCTATATGTATCAATTTTTACCAAATTTGCGTACTATTTTTTGTAGATTTTATTTTTTTATGAAAAAACGGAGTGTTGGATTTTTATAAAAAAATTAATGAATATCGAAAACAATATTTTCTGTGAAATAAAATAAGTTTGAAGCCAATTTTTGTAATTTTTGAAAAGCTACATGAGTCGAAAGTAAATTTTTACGAAGTTTTAGTATTGTTTTTTTTTAGGTTTTTTATTTTTTGTAAAATAAAAACTGTCAATTCGATTTTTCTCAAAGTTTTTCCTAATGTTGAAAAAAATATTTCTTATAAGGAAAAATGAATTATAAGCCATTGAGTCGAAAATAATTTTTACCAACTTTTGTTAATTTTTTTTCTTTTAAAAAACTGTCAATAAGATTTTTTTCAAAATTTTACTGAATGTTGAAAACAATATATTTTGAAAGATAAAAGTAGTTTAAAGCCAATATCTCAATGTTTTGAAAAGATATTTGAGTCGAAAATCAATTTTTACCAAATTTTATTAATTTTTTTCTTAGGTTTTTATTCTTAGTAAAAAAACTTTCATTTCGATTTTTCTCAACATTTTTCAGAATGTTCAAAACAATATTTCTTATAAGATAAAATAAGTTTGAAGCCATAATCTCAAGTTTTTGAAAAGATATTTGATCGAAATCCAATTTTTACCAACTTTGAGTAATGTTTTTTTAGGTTTTTATTTTTTAGAAAAAAAAAAAAATGTCAATTAGATTGTTCTTAAAATTTTATCTGATGTCAAAAACATTATTCTTCGTTGCAAAAATTGTTTTGGAGATGAAATCATAAAATTTTTGAGGTGACAATTTTTGTTTTCAGTTTTTTTGATTTATAAAAAAAACCGTTAATTGGATTTTTTTCCAAAAATATAATTGTTTTGTATAACGTTACAAAATATAATATAAAATTTAATTTATGCCTCTAGCGTCATTGGTTCATGAGATATTTAGGTTTAACCAAAATGTTCAACCTTTTTTTTTAAACTGCTATGGTAAAAAACCACGTACGCAATTTTCTTGAGAGCCCTTTCTCCATCTTTTTGCCTTATTATCTGTATAACAAAATTTATTTGAAGTCGATATCTCTTCTGGTTTTTGAGCTATGGACAACGAAAAAACGTCGCACACACGCACGCACATACATCTTTCTAAAAATCTTTTATTTCGACTCTAGGGACCTTGAAACGTCGAGAAATGTCAAAATTTTCAATTCGACAAATCGGACCCATTACAATAACTTCCTATGGGAAGTTAAAAAGAAATAAAATGCACGACTTAGTCGCGTGAACTTGCTGATATATTCAAAGAGTCTGTTTAAAATTATTTCCAATATTTTAAAACTTAAAAATGTACCTGCAAAAAATCTTAATTTTTTAAATCAATTTTGTATATACAAAATTTTGCAGTTTCAGTTTAAAAATATTGTTAGTATCTAGTTACGTAGACCGTACTAATATACATACCTCTTACTTTTAAATTTCGTAAAAAAATAACGACACATTTTGGAGATTTTTTTTTAATCAAAAAAGTAAATTTTAAAATTTTTTATCATAGGATGCTTCGAGAGAAAAATTCTTGGGGTGATTCCGCTGCCACCGTTGATTCCATCTCGGGAATTCGTCCGCTGCCGTCTGGATAAGGAAAAGTGACTTGAGACTTAGTGGAAACGCCTCTCCCTCTCTCTCTCGTTTGCTGCCCCAACAACTTTCCACTGGGGTTAGAACACCAGCTGAGATACTAGGCACCCGGTGTTCACCGCGGGGAGGTGAGACTAGGAGTTGATAGACAGAGGTGGGTTTTAAGAAAAACCCTTAGGCAACGACCTAGTCACTGATAAAGCTTCGGTTCCCATCGATCACCGAAATCAAGCATCAGTGAGCGTGGTTAGTAGAAAGATGGAGGACCGTCTCGAAACCTACCTCGTGCTGTTGTCATGTGTTTTATTTCTGTCTGTTCGTTCTTCTTTCTTCTTTCTCCTCTATCCTTCTGTCTTGTATTAATGTCTTGTGTTGTTATCACCTTATATAGTCTTATCGCTCAAGGTGCTGTGTTCTCTACTCTGTACATTTATGTGCTGAGTAGTGTGAAATGTAATATAATGTAATGTAATGTAAGAAAAACCTGTGGACGCTTGTGTCCTCTTGAATGCACATGTCTACCATTTGGACATCACTTGAAGTACTAAATAACTGCTTACCAAAAATTCTAAAAACATAGGAAAAATCCTCTCATAACCAGCTTAAAAATTCTTGCCAATAAGACTCATACAAAAAAATACGTATACACCATGGTGAACCAAATTGATTTCAAACAAATTTAACGTAATACTTCCTTTGTCATTATTTTTTTTTTGTATTTTTATTAATTTTTACAATACATGTATTTTGCTTTAATTATATAAATAATATTTACAAATAATTTTTCGTAATAATTAACTTAACAATATTTTCATGTTTTCTAATTTATGTAACTTATAGACATTTATTTTATTTTAATTCTAGCTTTTTATTCATATGCTCAGTTTTCTTTTTCAATATAGTTTGTTTTTTTCTTGTTTTCTTTTTTTAATTTTGTATAAACGCTTAATAATTTAATATTTTCTAATGACACAATAGTTGTTAATCTTTTTATTTATTTTAAAATATTTTTATTTGTTTTCTTGTTTTTTTTTTTTTTTATTTTTGTCAAAATGCCTTTTTATATTTTACTAGCTGACCCGGCGAACTTCGTACCGCCTAACAGTCAATGAATGTCGTGTTACTTTTTAGCTGAACTAATTTAAGCTTTGATGAACGTAAAACAATGATACAAAATAATATATTTGTATAGATAGAAACAAAAAAGTATTTAATTATGATGAATGATGATGAAAACATACATATAGATTGAGAATAAAAATTAAAAAATATAAAAAATAATAATTAAGTACATACTTCAAACTCATGTCAGAAAAAAATGATTGAAAACTATGTTGTGCAGATTGGGAAAAAAAAATAAAACTCGGATTAATTCATTAAAAGGATTTTCATTCAAGCACTTTGTGGTAAACGACATTCTTTGTTTTTTGGTCAGGCGCAAGAACAAATAAGCCGGATGGTTTGCCGACACGTGAGCTGAGCATGCCACGTTCAATTGACCATGAGAAAAATATGCATTTTCTAGATTGAGGCCACAAATAGTCAAGGATTTGCCCTGTGATTTGTTGATCGTCATGGCGAAGGCAAGACGAATCGGGAATTGAATTCGTTTAAACTCAAAGAGCATATCCGTTGGGATCATCGGAATCCTTGGAATAAGAACTTCCTCATCTTTAAATTTTCTTTAAATTTTCCGGGTGAATCACATTGCTCATCAGTTTTCTTATCACCAAACGCGTTCCATTACACAGTTTTGGTTGGTTTAAATTTCTAAGCATGATGACTACCGAGCCAACTTTAAGTTTTAAATTGTGCGGTGGTAAACCAGGCACATCCAAGGAGTATAAAAATTCAGTTGGATAATTTGTGGCTTCTTCTTCGTTTGTTACACAGTCGATAGATTTGAATGAATACAGAGTACCTACGATTTGATTTTGAATTATAAAATTGAGATCATCTACATCTTTATTTTTAGCGGCCAAAATTGCTCGCTCACTTAACCATTTAGTATTTTTGTGGTTAGCAATGATATCCGGGAATACTTTGTTGATAAGCTCGTCTTTTGATGATACGAAATTGCAAAAATTTGGAGGAAATGAAATCAAACCGCTCGATTTGTCAACAGGAACACGGCCATTACCGATAGTCAGCAATTGCTTCGAGAAATCATCAGCAAATAGATCGTTCAACAATGCAACTCTCATATTTACAGACAGTGTTCCACAGGTCACGTGGGTTCGATGGGAAGCATGTTGAAATGATGATAGCAAATAATGTGCGTATCTGACTTGGAGATGAAGAAATAATTGCTTCAGCGATTGTCGTGTCCCAATGAGTATCGTTTTCAAGCAAATTTAGCTCTTGACATGCTGCACGAAATGTTGGGCACACGATACCATTAACAGTTCGTAGTGATTCAAAAACAAACAAATATAACAGTACCTGAACTTTGCAGACATTTTACAAAAAATAAATTTCTGAACGCACACGTGATGTCTTCAGAAAAAAATAAAGTTGTGGCTTTAAGGTCTCAGCAACCAGGCCATAAGCTCAAAAAAAAGCAGTTGTTACACTATTTGACAGGATTGGACAACAAATGTTTGACATGTAATAAACAAATCAGCATATATTGAAATGATTAAGTATTCATTACACATATCGAGTTTTCATTGTTTTTAAGATGTATTCTGCTATTCGGGACGGAAACAAATCCAACAAACCAAAAACCATGGCAATCGGTCCAGCCGTTCTCGAGTTATAAGTGTTGTAACAAACACGACTTTCTTTTATATATATAGATTATTTTGTTATAAGTTTATATTTTTAATTTGTATTTGGTACGTATATTTAGTTTTTGCAATTGTATTGAAGCTTAAAAGTGATGCCGATTGAATAATTATAATTATTAATAAAAAAGGATTACAACACAATCAAAAAAGTCTGTAGAATTAGTTAAATATAAATTGGCAGCACTTTTAAACAATTTTGGCACATTTTATATTACATAATTATATAATGTATAAACTTAATTATATTTTTTTATTTTCTTTCGTTTTTAGAAATCACTTTTATAAAGTTGATTTTAGAAATAAATAAAATTGATTATTTTAAAGTAAACAAATAAGAATGAAACGATTAAATGCAACAGCCAGTTAAGTAGGTGTATTTATAAAGATTTACAATTTTTGTATACTTTCAATTTAGCTGGCAAGTAATAATTTATTTGTAAATGTCATGCTGTAGAATACGTTAGTATAGCTTATTTACAAGTTTTTTTTTTTTTTTGAAATTTGTTTAAATATATTTTGTACATTTATTTACAAAAACTAATAGAGATAAAGATTTAAAAAAATAAACTAAAAAAAAAAGTTTAAACTTCAGCTATAATTTTTAAATGCAAAGATAAGTTTTTTCTTTTTAATTAATTTTTTGATTTTCAGTAAATATTATTTTTTTTTAGAAAGTCTTAACCCAAATGCATGGAAAAGTCTGAATAGAAGACAATTCTCTTCTTTTATTCAAAAACAACTTCATAGATTTTAGATAGTAGCTTTTTTGAGTTTCTGCTATAAATTTTTATTTATTTTCAATTTTAAGTTTGGTTAAAGCCACAATTACTTCCATTTTGTATTTAATTTTATTTTTAATAATTTTCTTGTTTGTTGTTCATAGACATAATTTTAATTTGATTATCATTCAATGATATATCTACAAATAAAAATAAAACACATTATATTATTTCCAAACATAAAACTTATATCTTCAAAAGTTTCATTTTTAATTTGTATTTTATTTTTGTATTTCTTTATAAATTTTTAAATATTTATCTAACGAGGTAACATTTAAATTTTTTCGCTTTATCAATTAAATATTTTTTTGTTTTTTATTTTGTTTTTGTTTAAATATATTTAGTCTAATAATTATAATTATTATTTTCTCTTTGAAGCTATAATAAGTAACGTGACCGTTTTATGCTTAACCATGATTGCAGTAATAAAACCATAAGGGATGATGTAATTATCGTTCTTAGGGGTAGTTGATGGATATTTTTCGTACTACCATTGTAAATTCCTGGATCACCACGTTCTTTATAGAGGCGGCCATTTTGATTACGGGAACCATCTTCACGACGATTTTCATTGAGAATTGCATCGTTTTTCTTCTGGAACAAAGGGGAAGTTAAGTATTAGTGATATTTTCTTCTGACATATTTGAAGATCATGTTAATTTTCTCTAGGACATATTCAAAGTCATATTTTAAACTCGAATTTATTTGAACTGGAGTCTAAATTTAACATCAAGGTTTTTTTTTATAATTTACAGGCACTCAAGGGGTTATAAGTACCCTTTATATGTTTATATTTAAACACAGTGCGAGCGTTAGGAAATTAGGGAAGGATTTAAGAGGAGATACCGGTACACATTGGTCTTAAAGTTTTGAATATCAAAATGATAGGGAAAAATAGAGTTGGGTAAAGCATTCAACATTCTCGATGTGCGGCTAAAAAAAGAATCTCTATACTTGACAGTACGTCCGAAATTAAGCTAGAGGTTAAACTGATGCATATTCCTAGAAATGCAAGTATTACGGTTGAACTGTTTAAGGGGAGGAATGCAGGTGGATATTTCTCTTGAGGATAAACCGTTAAAATAACGCTAAATAAGGGTGTGACAAGAAACTTTACGACGATTTTCAAGCAACGTTAATAATCTTATGATGGTATTATCAACAATTAATTTAAGTGCTATACGTTCAAAGCTGTCCAAAAGGCTTAGGTAAGTTACAAGAGCACCAGCCCAGAGATGAGAGTTATACTCAAGCTATGGAAGTATTAAAGTTTTGTAGATAATAGCCAGATCAGAGGTGGAGAAAAACTTCTTGCATTGCCTTAGAAAACCCAAACATCTTGCAGCATTTTTGGCGACATCGCCATTGAAACAGCTACAGAACCAGGGGAATAAAAACAAGAAATTGTTTATATTTTAATGAAATGAAAATTCTTAGTGCCTTGATTAAAGAAGGCATATTAGTTTTCAGAAGTAATTCCTGGAACCAAAAACTATTAGGAATGGACACATATAGGAAACCATTTTGAAATGTAGTAAAAGTGATTAAAAAACGTATGTTATGATGTCGGCCAACGAAAAGGGAAATGCACTGGCTGAAACATTTTGTAATAATCAATTGTTAGCTAGCAGCACTACAGGTAACATTACTGTTGAATCTCTAGTTTAAAACTCGATGATAAACACTAGTGCTGCTAAGAATAATATAGATCAAGTGACAACTGACGATATAAAGGGCATTTTGATTTCTTTGAAAATACGAAAGTCAGTGGGTTTTGACAAACTGAAAAACGTGAATTTAAAACATCTTCCAAGATCATTATTTAGATTTTAACAATCGTTGATTAACTAGTGTTTTCAGCTTGGGTATTTTCAAAGCGAATGGAGAGTTGCTAAGCTTATTCCTATGTATTTTTAAAATAGGAACAAATTGCAACTACGCCGGTTAATTACAGACCAATTAGTTCACTAATCTCCTTAAGCAAGTGCTTTGAAAAAATAATTAAAATAAAACTAATGATCTGTATTGACCGAAATAATATTTTATCCCCCGAACAGTTTGGTTCGGGCCTTCTCATAGCACTGTTCATTAAGTCAATAGTATTACAAACCATATCAAGAGAAATGTTTGTATTCGGAAAAGTACAGGAAGAAATGGCATTTGATTCTGTTTGGCATGACGGACTTTTCCATAAAATGTTTTCTCTTAATTTTCCCATGTACCTGATAATTGATAAATTGTAAAGTCCTTTTTGTACTCAAGAAAATGTATAGTGTCTGTGAACAATTTTGTATCTGATATGTTTACTTGTGTGGCAGGTGTTCCTCAGGGTTCTGTTTTGGGCCCAATTCTTTGCACTGTTTTCACTCATGACTTTCCTAGATTAGCAAACTTCGATTTGTTTTGTGTGCCGAAATATTTATTTCAAAATCAATATATCCTTCGCACGTATTGCCAACGAAATTTCAACAGAAAAACACCAAGAAAATACAAAAACTCAAACTGGCGCCCAACGCGAGGCAAACTGCAAGATTCCGATTGCAGCCACAACGTTATTTCGTAAAGAAACATCCATTTAAAAATGAACACTATTTTTCTTTGAAATTCAAGCTTTCATTGAAAAAACTATGTAGGTACTTAAAGTTTTCAACTAAATTTAGCTTATCGGTAATCTACAATCAAAATACAACTTCTTTACGTTTAATTCAAACTCTTTAATATCTTCAAAAGTTAATCAACAAACAATGTAAAATTATCTCAAAGTATGTACACTAACCCTCCTATCGCTTTGAATTAACTTTTCAAATTCCTCAAAAACTCTTATTTGCAAAAATAAAAAAATACAAAATTAAACTGAAGAGAAAAAACTAATTGCGTTCTTGTTCAAACGCCCCGCTAATTACCACATCCAATAAAAAAAAAACCATGATATTTTTTTAAAATTTTATTTCTGCTTACTTACCGCAACTTCATTAGCTTCATCATCCCTTTGCGATTTTCCTTTGGGTCTTTCCATTTCTATTTCAAAAAGAAAAAAATAGAAGAAAAATCGAATTTCAATTTCACTGCGAACGTTCAAGTGTTTTTTTTTTGTTTGCAAAAGAAAAACAAACAGAACATTTTTCTTTCCTCACAAAAGCAATAAAAAGACGAAGAAAAACCTCACCATAAAGTCGAATGGTACCCTCCGTATCCCCGATGCTATTTTTCGAGATACACTTGTAACCACCAAAATCACTGGTCTGCAAACGCCTTATGTGCAGTACCATTTCCATGGCATACATTGAATTTTCCTTTTCCGTTAGGTGATATCTCTCACCGGCAATTATCATCTCACCTGAAAATACACATACAAAAAAAGAAGAAAATGAATTAAGAAAACAAAAAAAGGACGAAAATTGCAAACAAAGCAGGATGGAACATTATTGGCATTGTTCATGATGTTCGAGAAGTTCTATACCGCCTATACAAACTGTGCTCCTTGCCCCATCTATCTCTGAGCTGTCACGTATCTAATACTCAAGCTGTCACCTCTATCACTCTATCTGTCACTTGAATGCCAATAAAAATAATCGCATCTCAAGCCATATACATGACTAACAGAGATCAACACAGAAGGCAGATTGGTGGTTGTTGAAGACCAAAAGCAGTAGCGAGAGTTAAAAAGAACATCCATATCACCAGACACACAAAAACAACAACTGGACATTATTTGCGGTGGGAGGTGGACAAAGATTTCAATTTGTTTTGTGTGCCGAAAGATTCCTTCCAAAATCAATATATCCTTCGCACGTATTGCCAACGAAATTTCAATTGTCATTTAAACAAGAAAACAAAAAATGCAAACTGGCGCCCAACGCGAGTGCAAACTGGAAAATTCCGATTGCAGCCACAAAATGTTGGTTTATTTTGTACTTTTGAAAGTTCTCTCTAACTTCCCAGCCAGCTGCTTCGGTTGTAGTTGTATGTATGTGCTTTGTATGCTGGAGTATTGTAATGCTAAGGCAAGAAAATTTACTTTACTTTGATACTGACCGTTTTCCCGTTGCCAATAATTTATCGCCTTTGGGGATGCTTCGACATTGCAAATTAGTGTGACATCTGTTAAAACCGGAGCTCCCACCAACTGGTTGGGCACTTGCACCAAAGGATGAACTAGAAGAAGACAAAAAAAAAGGAGTAAAGTCAACAAAAACAAAATACATCCAACAACATCCTTGTTGAACAAATAACAAAATACATCACAATCCTTTTTCAATGGCAGACTGTTTCAATCAGGACACACAGACACAGGATGGCCGAGCGAGCGAGTAGTATAGAAGTTGTTTGGGGGGAATGGGATCATAAGTCAGTAAGGATAACCCGAAGGATATTAAATCAACTGTACCAAGAGTTAAAGGATATGCGGGATAGTTCAGAAGCCAGATCACTCTTATCTTCGTTGTTATTCGATTTTCTGTTATCCTTTAGTTTGTGTTTTTGTTTTCTTTTTTTTCTTTCGTTATATGGCCTTTTCAAAGGGCTTTGTTTGTTTGTATGTATGTGTGTGTGTAATTGTGTATGTGTATTAGAGGTCAAACTGTGCATAGAGAGAGATACAGTAGTGTAGTGAAGTTTGGCAAATCTGCGGTCTGATGGGTTTTTAATTGAAAATGGATTACTTACTTCACTTTGTCTGTGGGAAAATGGACGAGGATGTGGTTGAATAGTGCAAGGATACAGACCGGATAGAAAAATTGTACTACAGCAACAACAACAAATTCAGGAAACACAGAAAAAAGTGTAGCTATAAGATTGCGGGCAGTGATTTTTGGACTGTAACGGCATGTTGGTTTATTGCTGGTCTTTTTCAAACACACACACACACACTTGCCGAGGGACATACATATAAATATGTATGCGATACAAGTCAAGTAGGGGATGAAAATAGATTTTTGGTTTATTGGTTTTTGTGTAGCTTTTGTTGCAGATGGACTGGATGGGTCCTCCTTGCCCGACTTGACCAACAGACATCACTGATGATGGTTTTGGTGATGTTGATGGAAATCCGAAAACAATATGTTTATAAAATTGCTATGGAAAATTAATTTCAAATTACGTACAGGATATGACGACGACGATGATGATGAGGACAATGACAACGGATGTCCGGGGTGATGAAAAAGTCAACAAAGTACTAGATGTAGATACATCATACATTTATACGTAAGTTGAGGGTATCCTTAGAAGTTTGTCTCAAAAGACGTGCGTTGCTGATGGCGTCATGTTTGGCTACGGGTGTATTGTTAAGAAGTGACATGCATATTATATGAAGAAGAAAGGTTAACAGATGTTTCAACTTGTCGAACAAGTGATGTGTGAGAAGATGTTGTACATTTATTTGAGAGCAATCAATATTTCAATGCAAGATAAATTTATAAAAGGGTATGATGAAGAAGAGCTTTGATTTTCGAAGAACATTTTAATGCGTTGAGTATGGAAAATAATAGTGGCTCTGAAGAATGTAATGTTTTAATAAAAATTGAAATCGGGGGACAAAAGAGAACTTCATGTATTGGAAAAAGTTCTGGCTAATTTTATTTCTTTTTTCTTTTTAGAGTTTCTAGACCCTAAGGATTGTGTCAAACTAACTTTTAAGACTCCAAGGCATGATGTTAGGAACATTTAAATCCAGAAGTCTTTTCATCAAATAGCAACATGCATACATTAAGACACCTTTAAAAAGGAAAATAGACACCACAAGCCACAATTTCAAGTTTTAAATTCGCTCTCCTGAATATTGCATATTGTGACTTAGGTGATATTGGATATTGTGACTAAGGCTTTTTTGCATTAATGATCATGAGACGAAGTGTCCTGTTGCAGTCTTAAACTTCGTTTGTTAGATTATTGTGTAGCTTAGTTAACCAGTTATCGTCTTAAATATCGTAATGCCATCTTACAAGCCTTTAGTTTTCTTGATAGTTAAGTATATGTATAAAAGTTGATCAAATAGAAATAATAGTTCTTACAATTGCTATTTTCAGGAATTTCCAAAATTAAGAAATACGTTCATCTTCAAAGTGTAAAGCCAAATTTTCTATTTTATCGCAGTTGTAATTCAGGGCGTAGTATAAATTCGTCGAAACATGGAGAAGTTTGGGTGTAAGCGGTCTATTTGGAAACCTAAGCCATCAAATGCTGTTGTTATGTAGAAGAAATTTATTTTTGAAACATCAACTATTTGCAGAAGCTGATTATAGAAGTGAATACAATTCAAAATTGTTTGAACCAAGCACCAACATAATTATAAGGTACAGTTGTTTTCAAAACTTTTTATTTCTGGAACTAAACTGTTAATAGAGAAGTGTCGTCAAGTTCTTTTTTTGGCCAGATGATTGGTGATGAGATCATTTTACGGCGATTATTGATCAATTACACTAGTCAACAAAATTATTTGTTTTTCCGTATTGTGGTTTACACAATACTTACTTTTTAAAAGAATTTGTTTTCCGAAATTCTTCTCATCATTTTTTAATTAGATCAAGGTCCTTAAAGAAGACTCTCTCAAAAATAAAAAATGGCGTTAGATATTTTCGCTCAAAACCAACAAACAACAAACAATTTTACTAACATTTTGTTGTTGTAAAATTTGGGCAGTATTACCCAACCTTTGGGCGTTAAAACTTTTTTGGGTTTTATGAAATTCTAATTAAAAAGAAACTTGTGGTGTTATTGCCCAATAAAATAAGGCCAAGATATTAAAAATGTCACACCATCCAAAAATGACTCTATCGTTTAAAAACTTTTTCATAAGAAAATTTTACAAAGCCCAAAATCAATGTCATATTGCAAAAATCAATTTTTTAAAAATCATAACGCCCAAATTACTAATTGACATATCGTCCAAAAGAAATCATGTTTTTCAACATTTTTGGCATTCTGACAAATTATTGGTTAATTTCAGTTTTAAATTGTATTGCCCAAACGCAAACATTAAAAGAAAAAAATGTCAGATCGCCCAAAAACTCGGAACTTCAAGAAAGCTTAACAAATATGTTTGGCATTATTTCACTTTCACAAAGTGAAATAAGTCCAATTATCAAAATGAAATCGTTTGCTTGCTCACAGTGCTAGCACCCAGTATTATGGTGTGTGAACAGTGAAATATGTATGGGGGCATGTCGCCTTTCTGCAATCCCCATGCTTGGGCTCACTATAGAATTTGAGGTACATAGGTGTGAAGTTGGGTGTATGGTAAGTATCTTTGCATATAAAGAAACTTTGCATACAGACAACCTCGCACATACCCCAAATCCTGTAGTGAGCCCAATCAGGAACTACCACTTAGTTTTCCTTATTTCTTACAAGTTATGAGATGACTTATGACTCTTAATTTGACTCAATTCCATGTTTTTAAAAACCTTGAAAGTAATATTCTAATGGTGTTGAATAATTAATTATAGAGTTAATTTGTAGTGCTGATTCCAGATCCAAACTGCGATAAACATAGGTAATACATGTTTAAACTCAGAAATACCCGTTTCCAACATTTATTAACTTCCCATAGGAAGTTATTGTAATGGGTCCAATTTGTCGAATTGAAAATTTTGACATTTCTCGACGTTTCAAGGTCTCTATAGTCGAAATAAAAGGTTTTTAGAAAGATGTCTGTGCGTGCGTGTGTAGTGTGTACGTACGTTCGTACATCCGTACGTTCGCGACGTTTTTTTCGTCGTCCATAGCTCAAGAACTAGAAGAGATATCGACTTCAAATAAATTTTGTTATACAGATAATAAGGCAGAAAAATGCAGAAAGGGCTCTCAAAAAAATTGTGTGGGTGGTTTTTTTACCATAGCAGTTTAAAAAAAAAGTGAAAATTTTGGTTAACAGTAAATATCTCACGAAACAAAAACGCTAGAGACTTGAATTAAATTTTATATTATATATTGTAAAGTGATACCAAACAAATACATTTTTGGAAAAAAATTTCAATTAACGGTTTTATTTATAAATCAAAAAAACTGGAAAAAATATTATTTACCTCGAAAAATTTACGAACAAAAAACGATTTTATCTCCAAAACTATTTTGTGCAACGAAGAATAATGTTTCTAACATCTGGTAAAATTTTGAGAAAAATCGAGTTGACAGTTTTTTTTATAAAAAAATAAAAACCTATAAAAAACATTACTCAAAGTTGGTAAAAATTGATTTTTGGCTTAAATATCTTTTCAAAAACTTAAGATTATGGCTTCTAACTAATTTTTCTTATAAGAAATATTATTTTCAACATCCGGTAAAATTTTGAGAAAAATCGAATTGACAGTTTTTTTTACAAAAAATAAAAACCTTAAAAAATATTAATAAAAGTTGGTAAGATTTTATTTTCGACTCACATATCTTTTCAAAACTTTGAGATATTGGCCTTAAGCTAATTTTATCCTATAAGAAATATTGTTATCAACATTCAATAAAATTTTAAGAAAAATCGAATTGACATTTCTTATCCAAAAATAAAAATCTAAAAAACATTACTAAAACTTGGTAAAAATTGACTTTCAACTCAAATATCTTTTTAAGACTTTAAGATATATGCTTTAAAATAATTTTATCTTTTAAAAAATATCGTTGTCAACATTCAGTAAAATTTTGAGAAAAATCAAATTGACAGCTTTTTTTACAAAAAAATAAAAACTAAACAAAAATTAAAAAAAGTTGGTAAAAATAGATTTTCGACTCAATTATCTTTCCAAGACTTTAAGATATTGGCTTTAAAGAAATTTTTTGTTTTGTTTTAAATATTCGGTAAAATTTTGAGAAAAATCGAATTGACAGTTTTTTTACATAAAATTAAAACCTAAAAAAAAACAATACTAAAACTTAGTAAAAATTTGCGTTCGACTCAAATATTTTTTCAAAAATTAAAAATATTGGCTTCACACTTATTTTGTCTTACAGAAAATATTGTTTTCGACATTCAGTATTTTTTTTTAAGAATCATAAAAAAATAAAATCTAAAACAAATAGTACGCAAATTTGGTAAAAATTGATGTTCGGTTCTCGATATCTCTTAAATTAATTTCATTCATCCAATTTGTATTTGTTTATATAAGAAATACAAACTTTTAAGAAATGCAACTAAAATTGGTAAAAATTGGTTTTCGATTAAAAACCTCGTTAACAAAAAAATAATTTCGAAATTAAACTACATATTTCATTATAATGCAAAATATTATTGGTAGTTTTTAAATTTTTAAGAATAATTCAACTGAGAACTTTTTTAACAAAACACGAAAACCTACAAACTTTTTAAGCAAGACAAATCGACAGACAAGATGGGAAGTTATCAGTGTGGGTCGCATCCCAGCCTTTTCTTTAATATATTTTCATTGATTCAAAAACTTGATGTTATTACCTAAAGTCTTAGAATTTGTAATAAAAATGAGTGAATGTTTTGGTGATCTTTTCAGTTTTATGTATGGCAGGTGAAGAGTTACAACTAATAAGGAGTTTTTTTTTAATACAAACAATAATTGAAAATATTAAAAAACAATATTGAAGTAGGTAAACAATTTTAGACTACTTCATGAATTTTAATATCTCCAAAAAGTCTTATATACACTTTTTTTTGGAATTATGAAAGGCTATGTCTAAAAAATTGACGTGATATGTTGACTTTGAAGTTTTTAAGGTTTGAAACTCTAGAAAAAAAGTTTAATGTTTAAAAAACGTACTTTATGATCAAATTTGAACAACATTTTGAGCAGAAATAAATTAAATACAAAAACACTTAAAATAAAATTACACTTTATGATACAGTAATTTTGATTTTCATTTACATTTAACAAACACAAAATATGAGACTTATTTCTAAACACTTACATACACTCTCATTTTTAAACTTCTGTCAATCTATTAACTAACACGATTTTTCAGATATACTTTCCAATCAAATCACAGTAATGACATCCCGAGTTCCATCAGTAAAATCAGATTGTCAGCTATCAACAACCAAATCAAAGCAATTCACTTTCGTTACCAAACACTCACACACACACAGACAAATACAAAGACATACCCATATTACTATATTTTCTTGTTGGGTTTGTGTTTTCTGTTTTCATTTTCTTTTTTTTTGATTACTCACTCACCACAAAGAAATTTTCCATCGTCCTCGTGCGGTAACAAAAGAGCTCTTAAGTCAAAGATGAAAGCATCCACAAATGAAAATGAATACGAGCACATCATTCCTGCACAAATAGATAAATGGATTGATATTACCTTCCCACATAGAACATGACACACCAACAACAGTCCTTCCCTCTTATAACCATCTAAACCCAACTCCCTTCCCCTCCCCCATCATCTTCATACATTCTTTCCCAACAACAACACACTCTCACTTAAAATAAATCACTTGACTTTCAAACACGCTTTCGATCTACCATCATCAGTACACCTGTAAGCATTTTATTCCTGCGAATCTTGAGAACAAAAGTAGCAAAACGAAAATAAAACCATAGGTAAGGTATGTGTACAGTAGGGGGATGGTGGTGTACAAGACGAATACAGGATATTGAATTTTTATCTAACAGGTGGTGTCTCCTTCGTCAGGTACTTTCGACCTCTCTACGAAAATGAACAATAACACATACTGGCAATAACCAAAGGTGATACTCTGAAATGTGTCAGAGAACATTCAAGCCATGCCAAGCCAATCGATTGGGAGGAGATGATGATGGAGAAATCTCTGACGTACGATATATGTATGTAGGTGCTACCACCACAAGCCACACAATTTGACGCCATAACCACCCAACATACCCACACACTCATACCTCCATTTTCCCACACCACACTGACCTACTGCATACCCACAAAATAACTCCGTTATTGTTCACAACCGGAAACAAAGCAGGAAACTTCAATAGAACAAGAGCAAGAGACAAACCTGTGTCCTTGCAGTGTTGCCAAACAAACTAAATTACTTGTCTTTCGTATATTAAAAAACGACATACATGGAAAACTAAATTATTTGTTTAATTTCCAACGAACTTATGAATAGAAGGAAAACCAGAAGTATTATAATAATGAAATCTAGGAATCACATAGAGTCTGAATTATTTTTTTAATTACATTCGAATCCTATTGTTAAATGAATCAAAGGAACTAAGTGGAAAAAATGGTTTGAATGAATCATAAAAGAATTAATTTCAAAATGAATCCTTGGAAAGCTGCTAGTTATTACCATAATGACAATCAACTTCATTTTTTGAAAAACTTTTTAGCCCAGCAGACATTTCACAGGAAACACTCTATAGTGAACCACTTAATTAAAAACATGGGAATTGTTGGAAATTGAAAAATTAAATATATAGTAGTTTTACATATTTTCCAGAAAGTTAATTTAGTTATACTTGTCTAAAGAAGTATGCATGTCATTTATGGAAGGTAAATTACAATTGAGTACTGAGAAATAAAGTGGTTGCTGAACGCCAAATTTATGTGCGTATTTTCAAAAACGTTTAGGTAGTAGTTTCCCAAAAATTATCAGAATCATAATATAAATCAGAAGGTTGCGTGTTCAGATCACGTCGGGGTCACCAATGTAATGTTGTTCTAATATAAAATACTTTATTAATTAATAATATCGTTTGTACAAATCTTAACTTAAACTTAATATAAATTTTTACTTCACGATGCACTCACTGCAACCTTTCGTGTCAACGTCTCTGGAAAGAAGGGCAGAAAGCAATGTCTTTTGATGACAGCTGCTGTTAAGCTTGCAGTAGGTGTGTTTGTTTTATCATGTTTCTTGTAGTGCGTTCTTTTTATTGATACTTGTCGCTACAGCACCAAGAGCTTACAGAAAAATAACTGGTATCAAAATTGAGAGGCTTAAAATCTTTTTAAAAGTGGCTTCTAAATAGCTTCTCCATTCATTGTCCAATATTAAAAAATTAAAAAACCTTTTTTTTTTAAATAAAATAATTTAAAAAAATAATACAAAAATAAAAACATTCATCAATAAATAAATAAATTGATTATTTAATTAGTTCGTTAAAAAAGAAAACAATTTTAAAATTTAAATTTTGTGACAAACATGTAAAAAAAGTACACAACTTTTTTTCGAAAAGAAATTTTATGGTTGTATTTTAGCAACCGCTTTAAATTAACATTAATTTTAACTTTCTAGTTAACTTCCCATAGGAAGTTATTGTAATGGGTCCGATTTGTCGAATTGAAAATTTTGACATTTCTCAACGTTTCAAGGTCCCTAGAGTCGAAATAAAAGATTTTTAGAAAGATGTCTGTGCGTGCGTCTGTACGTACGTTCGTACGTCCGTACGTCTGTATACGTTTGCGATGTTTATTTCGTCGTCCATACCTCAAGAACCTGTAGTGATATCGACTTCAAATAAATTTTGTTATACAGATAATAATTACGAAAGATGCAGAAAGGACTCTAAAAAAAATTGCGCGGGTGGTTTTTTTACCATAGCAATTTAAAAAAAGGTGAACATTTTGGTTAACTCTAAATATCTCAGGAAACAATGACGCTAGAGACTTGAATTAAATTTTATATTATATATTGTAACGTGATACAAAATAATTGTATTTTTGGAAAAAAATCCAATGAACGGTTTTTTTTATAAATCAAAAAAACTGAAAAAAAATTTGTCACCTCGAAAATTTTACGACTAAAATATGATTTCATCTCCGAAACAATTTTGTGCAGCGAATAATAATGTTTTTGACATCTGATAAAATTTTTAGAAAAATGTAATTCACAGTTTTTTTATAAAAAATAAAAACAAAAAAAACATTACTCAAAGTTGGTAAAAATTGAATTTCGACTAAAATATCTTTTATAAAACTTGAGATTAAGGCTTCAAACTTATTTCATCTTATAAGAAATATTGTTTTCAACATTCTGAAAAATGTTGAGAAAAATCGAATTGACAGTTTTTTCACAAAAAATAAAAACCTAAAAAAATTAATAAAAGTTGGTAAAAATTGATTTTCGACTTAAATATATTTTCAAAACTTTGAGATATTGGATTTAAACTACTTTTATCTTTCAAAAAATATTGTTGTTAACATTCAGTAAAATTTTGAAAAAAAACGAATTGACAGCTTTTGTACAAAAAATTAAAAACGTAAAAAAAATTTAACAAAAGTTGGTAAAAATTGTTTTTGACGTAAATATATTTTCAAAAATTTGAGACATTGGCTTCAAACTAATTTTATCTTTTAAGAAATATTGTTTTCAACATTCGATAAAATTTTGATAAAAATCGAATTGACAGCTTTTTTTTACAAAAAATAAAAACCTAAAAAATATAGCTTTTCAAAAATTAAAAATATTGGCTTCAAACTTATTTTATTTCACAGAAAATATTGTTTTCGATATTCAGTTATTTTTTTTTATAAAAAACAGTCCGTTTTTTCATAAAAAAATAAAATCGACAAATAATAGTACTCAAATTTGGTAAAAATTGATACATATAGACAAACTTTTAAGCAAGACAAATCGACATTATCACTGTGGGTCGCATCCCAGCCTCTTTTTATATTTAATTATTTTTCTAATAAAGGAAATTTCGTTAATCTTTTTCTAAAGACTTGTAAAAACCAGGGAAAAAACTGCAGCTTAAGAATTTTCAATGGTAAAGTTTTTATAACAAATCGGGTATTGATGATATCAATTTAAAAAAAAGCTGGATTCTTATGATAACTTCAAATTAGACATTTCTAAAGCCAAATTATGATTTGAACAATTTATATCAATATTGGATGCCATAATTATTATAAGTGTTAATTTAGCAGTATTTTTGTAGGTTTTAAGTTTTTGTAAAAATAAGGATAAATCAGATGTTTTTTTTGTCAAAACTTCATCAGATGTCAAGAACGTCACTTGAATTTCAATTTTATATCAATTATATCATCATCATTATTATCATCGGCTCGACAACCGAGATCCGAAACTGGCCTAATACAACAAATCTCTCCATTTATCCCGGTCGCGAGTTTACGTCAACCAGTTGCGCACCCCAAGGCTTCGGGGCTCCTAGTCTACGCCATATCTCCAGAGTAAGCAAGGTTTGCGACGCTGTCACCTACTATGAAATGTAGCTAGGTGTCCATCCCATCGGAAACTACCGAACTTAAATTTTGTCACAATATCAGCTTCGAGGTCTATTGCACACAGTTCTTGATTGTAGCGTCTCTGAAATCGACTTTCTTAGCATAAGGGGCCAACAATTCTCCGCAAGACCTTCCTCTCGAACGAGCCTAAGAGGTTGGAGTACCTTTTAGTAAGCAACCAGGTCTCAGATCAATATGTGAGTACTGGCAGAACCATCGTTCTGTACAACAGCAGCTTGGAAGTTATGGTAAGGTTTTTCGATTTAAAAAGCTTTGACAGATGGAAGTATAGGCTCTGTTAACTTTAAGCAACCACACGCGTATTTCTTTTTCCATGTTGTTATCGGCTGAGACGGCTGCTACTATTGACCAAATGTCTTAAAAGAATTGCACAATTTCAAATTCATGTTCCGCTACACTGATTGTTTTACCAATTGTTCTTCTTACTTTGTTTTTTCTTCACTAATGTGAAGCCCCAGATTTTATACCGCCTCCTGCTTGATCTGAAGGAATCGTGTACAGCTTGTTTGGTTCTGCCGATGATGTCGATTTCGTCTGCGTAAGTCAGTATCTGGCTGGACTTGTTGACGTGCCAGATTCACGGATTGCTTTTTCGAACGGCAGAGAAGGCAGTCTAAACAATCCCCTTTTTGGATTCCATTGTAGATGTTGATTCGTCTGGTTAGCAATCCGGCTATTTTAACTTGGCTTCTTATATTGGTCATGGTCAACCTACATAGCCGTGTCAATTTGTTTGGGATGTCGAATTCTCTCGTTGGTGACCTTTAAGTCTATAAACGTAGGTGACCTTTAAGTCTATAAACAGATGGTAAGTTGGAATATTAAATTCTAGACATTTTTCCATAGCCTACTTATGGGTAAAAATCTTATCGGTTCTTGATTTGCCTAGGATAAAGCCTCACTGATTTTGACCGACCGATCGATGATATACCAATTTTGTATGATGTAATGTGTAAAATAGAATAACTCCTTTTCTAGAAGTTCTAACAGGGCTTAGATGTCATGTTGCAAAGAAAATTTGTTTAAAAAAAGGGGTTTTTCAATAAGGGTGGGTAGATGTTGAAATGAAATAAAACAAACTGTGTGTGAGTTATGCCATTAAGTATGGAATATGACATCATTCAAATGCCCACCTCAGCTTCTTACGGTGGCACGAATCCAAGTGGTCTAGCGGGGTCAAATCGCACGACCTTGGTGGCTAATTCACATCACCCCTGCGAGAGATAACTTTACCCTCAAATCGTTCATGCAAAATGTTAATCCTTCCGTTTGCTGTGTGGCAAGTAGCGCCGTCCTGCTGAAACCACATGTCTTCTAGGTCCATATGATTCAATTTGGGCCATAAGAAATTAGTTATCATCCTTATGTAGCGCTCGCTCTTGACGGTGACCGCCTCACTAACGTCATTTTCAAAAAAGTACGGACCAATTACGCAGCCGGCATAAAATCCACACCAAACGGTAACTTTTTAAAGATGCATTATCACCTGGTGAACCTCGCGTGGGTTGGTGTCGTCCCATATACGGCAACTTTGCTTCCTAACACAGCCATTCATCCAAAAATGCGCCTCGTTACTCAAGATGATTTTTCGGCCGAAATGGGGGACCTCTTCCAAACGATTTTTTATTGAACCGGTCGTCTCAAATTTGGTCACCAAACGTTGAATAGTCGACTTACATCTTATTTATTTTCAAAAAACCCGAATTAGTTGTGAGTCTTATCCTGTTATACGAGGTGTGTTCAAAAAGTACCCGGAATTTTGGTTTTTTTCAAAAAAATATTTATATATTCGTTTACATCAATGTGGTCCCCTTCAAAGTAGTCCCCTCCAGATATAATACACTTATGCCAGCGTTTTTTTCCAATCTTCGAAGCACTCTTGATATTCACTTTTTGATATGTCCTTGAGCATTCTCAGCGGTTCGGCCTTTATTTCTTCAATCGAGGAAAAACGCCGTCCTTTTATGGGTCTCTTCAACTTTGGAAACAGGAAAAAGTCGCACGGAGCCACCTCTGGTGAATATGGAGGTTGGAGCATGACTACGGTATTGGTTTTGGCCAAAAAATTACGAACAAGCAACGACGAGTGAGCAGGTGCGTTATCGTGGTGCAAAAGCCATGAATTGTTTTTCCATAAATCTTAGCGTTTTTTTCGGATTGCTCCACGCAAACGTCGCATTACTTAAAGGTAATACTCCTTATTAACCGTACGACCTTGTGGTAAGAACTCTTGATGCACTATGACATTATAATCGAAGAAAACAGTAAGCAAAATCTTCACATTTGATCGAACTTGACATTCTTTTTTCGCTCTTGACGTTAGATGCTTCCAGGTGGACGATTGTGCTTTGGTTTCAACATCATAGCCGTACACTAATGTTTCATAACCAGTTATGACCCTTTCAAGCAAACTTGGATCGCCGTTGACGTCATTTAACAGCTCTTGAGCGATGTTCATGCGATTGTATTTTTGGTCAAAATTCAGCAGTTTCAGCAAAAATCGCCGAGCTCATAAAAACACGTCGAAACTTAGCAACTACCACAGACAAAGTAAACAGTGAATATAGCTGAAAATTGCATCATACTTTAAGAGCATGTATACCAACACAATACAAACAAATTTTGACCTTCGGACTCTCCAGACCCGCGAAATTTAAAAATTCCGGGTACTTTTTGAACACACCTCGTACATAAACTTTAAAAGGAAATATAAAAATAATGTTGAGAACGGGATTTCTCAATCTAAGCACTTATAGTCTAAATCGGAGCTTAGATCTGGAATCAGCACTAAAAATTTACTCTAAAACGAATTATTAAAAACCATTAGAGAATTACATTCAAGTTTTTTCAAAACTTCAAAAAAAAGTCAAATGAAGACCCGTTAGGCATTTCATAACAAATGAGACATAACGAAAACTAACACTAAAACTTGTGTCTAGAAGATAAATTTGTGTACTCTGTGAAAACATCGTAAAATACTCTTGAGAAAAATTTACGTTGCGTTTTACACTTGCCTTAAAAGCAGAATATTATGTATTTTTTTGGATTATCAGAAAAGTACATTTAAAAAACGTGATCAAATTGAAAATTTTGGTGTGAAATTCCAATTCAGGACAAACAATTCTTTTGAAAAAGTATTATTTCCAAAACTACAGAAAAAACATAATCTTGTTGACCACTGATTTTGATGAAACCAGCAAATTATCATTCCTTTAAAAACACTTTTTTTCGAAGTCAATTTCAATTGTTGGCAACATTACACAATTTCCAAAATCTAGCAATAAACCAAAAACCGACACGGATACGGATAGGATAGGATGCATACAACAATTGGCAACCAAGTGTGTGTATTCGATCCGCTACCGGTTTCGGTGGTGGTCTGTGGTGAGATTTATTATACGAGTACCTTTGCCTTCTAAGGATATAGTTACTAGAATAGGGATAAAGGCTCATGAACATCGTACATACCTCCCAACATATACATAAAATGGAGTATTTGGTTGTAAGTGGAATAAGTGTATAAATTTTGTATTCTAAGGATGTGTACTTGCGTACCTCTCTAACTCAACTTAACTAAACTTGTTTTGCATGTTTTCGATGCTTAAGTCAAGGAACATGTTAAAGGAAACACTTTGATTTCCTTTTCCAGGACGATAAAGGACTTGAATATTGGAATTTATTGATGTGGCAGTCTGGTAAGATGTTTTATAATTTCAAATAAAAATACCTAATACTAATAATATTATGTTTTTATTTTTGTGTGTGTATAGGGTAATACTTACAGTGGACCTGTAGCTTCATGCGTTTACTCACTGACGGAGGTACTCCATTCGATGCTATGCACATGTATGCACCCATTTCCGATCGCGTGACTTTTGACAACGTCAGCATTTCACCTTCAACTGCCAAAGCTTTCAAATCGTCATGTAAATTGTTAGAATGCAAAAAGTCATATTTTTTTCAAAGTATTGTCGAGTTTTTGAACATGAAAGGAAAAAATAAAAAAAGAAGAAATTTTATTATTGTTGCAGGACTCAATTAAAATTTACTTAATTAAGCATGAAAGGATTGATTTTATTGTCAAATATGTTAATTTTGTTTTTATTGAATTTTAGGATTGTTCAGTAAATTTATTAACTTAAGGTTTTCACGAGCTTAAGAATATTTATAAAATTGATGTGAAACTTAAAATTCTATAAATAAGTACAACAGAAGACAAATATTATTTAGTTATTTATTCGAATGTTATGTTCGCCTACGCACACACTTCAAAGACCAAAATTGATATTGGAACAATATATTAATATATAATTAAGGATTTTTCACTGAATGATTCTTGACTTTTCATTTCCATGGTTTAAGCCGTTGTGTCTGTAAAATTTATGATGTCCAAACATTTATAGAAGTTGTAAGGAATATTTTTGTTTTTTTTTTGGGATTAGCCGTTGAAGTTTTAAAAACCGTAGGTCAGATATTTCTAGAACGTGACTTATCTTAGTATTGCATATCAAAGTCATTTACAAAAATAAAACTAATGTCTGCAACGCTTTCATTTTGTTTGAATTTCTATTAAAATTCTTTTTAAATTCTTCATCGTTATAACCATTAGCTGTCAAAATTTATTTTGTTAAGGGATTGTCAACACTTTAACAGAACAAAATGAAATTCCTATTTCTATGGTTTCACTTATTTACTCTGAGGTAGTAGGTTCCTTAAATATTTTTGTCAAGCCGCTACATATTAAGTATTTAAAATTCTCTTAAGTCTTAGCCTTTTATGAAGAAGGGCCTATGTCTATTTTTAGAAATACTTTAAAAGTTTAAAAAGTTGTTTTATTTGTTCCTTTTGACTTATCTCGGAAACTTTAAGTCCAAATCGAGAAAATTCTTTATTTTTGTTTTAAAGGGTGAAAAGGAGTCAAAAAATAAAATGCAGAATAGTGACACATTGATAATGGAAAGGCTTTTAAACAATCGATCTTTGATATTCCAAGCCCCAAACAAATGCAATCATTTTGCTAATTAACGTAGCCGTTAAGGTGAAAATGAGCGTAATTTTTAATTTTTGGATGTCAAAAGATGACAGCAGATGATAGGGGCTCGCAATAAAAGAAATTTTAAAAAGTTTGTAGAGATTGTTTCTAAGGGAGGAAGGACTGATATGGAAGTTAAAGGTGGTACCTATCCATGTTGTAAGCAAGGTACAGCATTCTTGTGATAGGTGAAGGCGAAATAGAGAGGCCTGTCTGATGTTCTTTTCTAGAAGAAATGGTGAGTCTATGGTACCTGTTAAAAGCTGGTGGTAAATTTCAGGTTAATTAAGAGCAAGTAGTGTAAGAAGTAATGAAGCTGCGTTTAAGGTATACGAATGAAAAAATTTCGGATAGATGAGAGAGTTAGAGCTGTTCGGGAAAGAGATTTTTGAAGAAGTTTCCAGGTTGAATGATACACACTTATGTCGGGTTCAAAAGCGGATTTGTTGTGGATTTTGTATTTAAGCCAGACTTGGGTTTAAATAGTGGGAGAAATTTGTAAAAATATTAATTTCAAGACTCCAATTATTTGGAATATTAGGCTTAGACTCCAAGTTGGCTTTCTCATATTGCCAAACGGTTCTCATATGAGTTTTTTCTTTAACTGGGTTTTTATGACATAAGAAATTTTCAGATACGATACAATGGTCTGATGTGTCTAGAGGCGGTAATACACTGATTGCGTATGTATTAGGGTCAGGGGTAAGAAACAAGTCTAAGGTGTTAGCGGATTGACCTGCAAAGTCATAGACAATAAGCTGGGGTGGAATCGGCTAAGGTGATTGTTGATTGTTGACAGTCAAAATAATCGAATTTGATCTGTGTAAGGTGATAGTCAAATTGATACCTAAAAAGCTGTCGCTAGAAAAATTTGATAGTCGTTTTCCTACAAACATGTCGTTTCTGATTAGAGCTACCAGACGCTTACAAAAAACGAATGGAAAATTTTTTCAGTTACCTTTTTTAGGTACAAAAACACATTCCTGTGACCGACAAAGCTTATGACATTCGAAAAAAGCAAGAGAAGTAAGAATTTTATTCAAACAGAGCCAATTTCATACTTTTATTTAGATATTTTATAGGAATGAATTCAAAATTTCACCAAGGCAACAATGAATTTTGACAATTTGAATCTGAAATTGTTCAATCGAATTAAATTGAGTTGAATCATCTTACACAGACGGAATGAAAATGATAGTCAATTTGACTATCAAAAAAATGATAGTCAACTATCACCTTAGCCGATTCCACCCCAGCATACCTTCCTTCAGTTATTGTCTAGCCACCAAATTCGTTAAAAGTTGAATTTATGTCCAGTTTGGACTTTGGCTAACCCATGGTGGGGAAAGAATAATTTCACTATGTTATACCCATTTATATTAAATTCCAAATGATCGGATCGGTGTACTGATCCGCCTCTGTTAAACTAGATCTTTTGTTTTGGAACTGATTAGGATTTTCATCATCTGAGGAGCCATTGATACGAGTACATTTGATGAAGATGATGGCACACAATCCCCCGGAATTCATTTAACATCAGGAATAGCTCTAAATATATATTTGAGAGTTTCACATCACCTACAAACTTATTAGCATTTTCTCTAAGATTCGTGAGCTCAAAATTGCCGATGTATTTCTTGGTGTCATTAATGAGAGAAATAATGGCTTGATTGCTTAGGGAATTCACTAGAGAAGTACTCTGTAGGTAAAGGTCTAGGTCTAAACAGGTAGAATTAATGATATCTGCTGAAGCGTTTAATTCTTTCGCATCAAATCAAATGGCTTATTGTTATTAAGATATTTAATTGGACAGTTAATCTCTTTAATCTCATTCTTTAATTAATTTTTAGTTTAATTTGAGGTATTCGATTTGGGTCACAAATTTAGATGCATCACTTATGTAAATGTTTATTTTTTAACGTTGTCAAATTTCGATCTGAACGATTTTGATATATGTATTAGAAAACATAGAGTGTAAGTCGTCGCTCAGTTTTAGTAAATCATCAACTTAATCAAGATCGGTGAATATTTTGCGACACTTATCATTCGATTCACTTATTGATGACTTAATCGTGTCACAGACCGCCAAACGTAACGCGATCGACATTAAAGTCAATTTACTCATAAGACATTGTTTATTTGAGTTTGAAAATGGGGTCGGTTAAAAAATTCATAAAATGTCAGTTTTTTTGCAACAAAAAAAGGGAAGTAGAGGGTTATGTGCAAAACAATATTATATTCTATATGAGAATTGAAATAAAAACATGTCTTTACTTGAAGACACGGCTTACAACATTTTTGAAATGTTTGTCATACAAAATTGCATTCTTTCAAAATCTATCACAAACTAATTTGTGATTATAATTTTGTTTAATTTTACCCCATTGCACCTTAAAAAAGAAAAATTGCTAAATTTCAAAAACACATATATTAAGCAAGCTCAAACCTTATGTTTTTTTCTTTCTTATCACTTAAATGTTTATTTTTTAATGCAAAACTAGTTTTGAGTAAATCGAATGCAACATGTTCAAAAAAATGATGTATCGAAATATTGGAGGATAGTCAAATTAAAATATTCATTCGGATTGTTTTCAATGCTTTATCTAATACAAATTTAAATAAACCTTTTGACAAAGATTAAGTCAGTAAACGATTTGTTTCAAAAACCAGGGAACTAACAACTTAAGGTAATATGATGTTAGTGTAAGTTATTCTTTTTCTGGATTTGTTCCCACAGAAAAAAGTCCTAATTTAAGGCACAAACAAAAAGGTTTGATATGCCAAAGAGGTGTTGATTTTGAATTCTCGAACATTGAAAAGACGAGGAAAAATATAGCTTGGTAAGCTACTCCACATTCGCGAAGTACGGCTAAAGAAAGAATCTCTGTAGTTTACGGTACGATTGAAGTTGGGCTCGATATTTGGTTAAAACTCTTTAAAAGGATGAATGCAAGTGGCTATTTCACTAGAGCAAAATCCGTTAAAATAACGGTAAGAAAGAGTGCGACAAGAAACTTTGCAACGATTATTGAGTGACGTGATTGAGTTAATGATGTTATTGTCACCAATTATTTTTAAACCTCTTCTTTGAAAACTGTCCAAGAGGCTTAAATAAATAAACCAAAGCTTAAAAAATATATAAAGTAAGAGGGTTTGCTTAGCAGTAGGTTAAAGTAATGAACTGTTACCCAAAAATAAGCTTTCAAAAAATGTTCGTTGATACAAATTTGTTTAAATATTGTATCGTTCGCTGGATTCAAGGATGTTAACGGTCAAAGTTTAACATATTCTATGAGATAAAATAGAGTTGCCTTATCACTTTTATGTGTCAATTTGTTATTTTCATCAAAACCATTCCAATATTTGCAAAAACATTTTTAAATTCAAAAACTGATGTTTTTACATTTTTAACATTACTAAAATTTGGAGTCTTAATTTTGTATGCAAAGTTTATTGTTATTTTCAAGTAAGTATCTAACCTACTACACACTTTTTGTAAACGTTCAAGTTTCATTAAATTAACATACGCGTTAAAATGTGAAAATAAAATCAACTTCACAAAGAAACAAAAGAAAGAAGAAGACATTTAATTTTTCTTCTAAGTACTTGAAAGTATATGTACTGTACGGTATACGTTATATGAAAGAGACTTTTAAACAACTTAATAAATAAATACTTAGACTTACCCTTAGTCTTTTGATGGGCACCATTGCGTGCAATGATGTCTCTGCCATCTTCACGACGCCACGTTATTTTTGGCTTGGGATGTCCTCGAGCACGACACACCAGCTTGGCAGAACCACCCTCTGGTACCATCATATCGCCGGAGGTTTCTTCATTTACAATGTCGGGTGGGATTACAACCTCTAGCCGAGCTGTCTTTGGTTGTTCGAGCGCATTATTAGGTATTTTTGTGTGTGTGTGTGTGTAGCGTTTGTTGTTTTTTAGTTATTTTTTTATTTTTTGTTTATATTTATTTCAGAGTTGTCGTCATTATAATCCATTGTTTTGACAGTTTTATTGTTAATTTTTGTTTTATTTCCACGAAAACGATGGTTGCATTTGTAGAACGATGACAGTAGGCAACGAAAACGAACGGAAACGGAAACAAGAAAGAAAAAAGGAAACAAGTGTAGGCCACAAAGAATGAATCGAATTCAAATAGAAAAATGTTCAGTATAAAAATAAAAAACAAAGGACGATGTTTTCTTTTTTGGTCCTTATTGTTTTTGCTATAGTTTGTTTGTTTGTTGTTGTTGTTGTTTTTGAACTTCACATAGAGACTAGAGAAAGAGAGTGCGGGAAGTAAGCATTTTATTTTATTGCATTTCTACACACCACCAGCGTAGCAGATTGGTGGGTGGGTGGTGTGGGTGTGGGAAGAGGGTGGTTTCTTATCCCTCGAGGCTGTGCTTTTTGTTGTTGCCTTATTTTTTGGGAGGCGTTTTATGGGTAAATATAGGCAGGCTCTGAGCACATCAGGAAGCATCGTTTGACTTTGGCTTTGACATGGTATAGTATAGGGTTTTTTGGGAGGAAGGAGGAATGCGAGAGGGGGTTGGATGAAAAATGTATTTATAAATATTCTTAAGTGGATAGCGTTGACAGTTGAAATTGTCACGAATTTAAACTTCTGAATGGTGGTTGTGAATTTTTATTGGCTATTAAGGCAAATTTATAGGTTGACGATTGTTCTGTGTGTTGAGTTTTTATTTTCCTTTTTTGAATTTTATTTTTGTTGGGTGTCTGCGCTATTTGCTGTGAGGTTGATTGATAGGATGGAATAACAACTATAGGGCTAAAGATGAGAGAATAAATTCATTCAGTAGGGTGAGACTCAGTAGATTAATAACTGACGGGTAGGTAGTTTTTTATCACATACTTTTTTATCAAGAGAAGGTATAGAATTGACATGATATTAGGTAAATTGACATTTTGATAATAGGTCAAAAATGGGAAGCCATTGATATAAATCTCTTTTTTTGATTGATTACATTGTTGATTTATGCTATCGTAAAATTGAAATAATTTTAATGTTTTTATTTGCATGGGTTTGTAGGCCAAAAACGATTAAAGGTAGATATAATTTACAGTAAATAACACTTCTTCTTAGTTTTTGGTAAATAATGAAAATCCTCATATATTCCTATGTGAATATATACAAGAGTGAACGTTAAATCCAAGAAATTTGTTTTATTTGTAAGTCAGTAATGGGGTTTCCCACAAAAATTGTGCTTATGGAGCTACAATTTTGTTAAAGTCACTCAAAGTTAATTTGCAATACTAAAACTAAAAATATCTCTTTGAAAATTAATTTTGAAAATGATAAGTTATGCAGAGACATTGGAATACTACTTCAAGTGTTGCATAGCATTGTACTTGAGTTCAATTTATTTAACAACGAAAGGGGTGAAAAGTAGTATTTTGTTAAAGTGATGGAAGCATATTAAGTATGAAAAGATAATTTTTCATTTTTGACTTCAAAATATCTTTAAAACCCTGATATAAGGTACATAATCTTTTAACTAATTATGCAATGTAAAAATAGGCACACATTTCTATTTACGATCAATGTAAAAGGAAATTCAATAACTGTACCCATGAGCTATTTGACCATTTTGAAAAAGAACTGAAATCTGCTAATGGTCGTTACTCCCACTTCTGTTGGAGAATAAATCACAGTAAAAAAAATAATCCCTAATATTTGTCGAAATGAAAAAAAAGGGCCAATAACATTAAACTGGATATGGCTAAAGACTAAGTTCTATTGTCCCGTTATTGTTTTATTTTTATTTGTTTTGTTTTTTGTCATGAAAAGCTTAAAAGCCCCACTTTTTAACGTTTTAACATGATAGTTTTTAATATCATTATACCATTTTATTTTGAAAAAAAATATTCTCGTTTGGATTATTTTCGTGAGTTTTTATGATAAGCCCGTAAAAATTCGAACACAAAGCTAAAATTCACAGCACTAACAAATTTACTCTGTTTTTGTATAAAATACCTTCTTTTTATTAAAATAATAGGTTTATAGACTTCTTGAATATTAACAAATAAAATTTCGGGAATATCGGAAATGTGGATATTATTTTCTTGTTCGCAACAAATTAAAAATTACTTAAAAGTAGGTTTACAAAATTTCAAAATTTGATTCGTTGGTGGAATTTTTAACTAAAATACATTTTTCAAAGACTTAAATATAGAAGGAATAATACACTTACCATAAAATCAAATTTTTGTACAAAAGTGAAAAAGAAGTGTATTTAATACCTTACGAAGGGAGATGAGGGAAATTGGACTTTTATTGAAATAAATAATACGCATCCGTCTTAACCTTATACGTTATGTACAAGTTTCAAAAGCTTAAGGGTGATAGTTTTATTTCCTTCTTAGATAACTTTTGCTTAGAAAGATTTGGCCTAAGGACTTGATAAACGGTGTTTTAAATTTAGGGGATGATTTTTAATTGTGAACCACAAATAAACGTTAAGTTTTGTTCTGCATTTCATTTGCCATTTCTCAATTTCAGACTAATTCAATTTGAACCATAGAAAGATACACAATCAAACAATACGTTAAAGATAAATAACTAAATTAGGTGGCAAAACAGTCCTTAGAGGACCAGGGCCTAGTGACTTACAACTCTGAACTGTTTCTGTGTGCGAGTCATGTCAGGAATGAAGGGGACCTACAGTTTTAATGCTGAATCCGAACGGCTAATTTGAGAAAGCACTTTTCGTGAGAGCAATTACTCTTGGAGGATTTGTATTTTCTTTGCAAGAGGCAGTACCCATGAAAAGGTAGGAATTAAACCCAAGACCCCTTGCATACCAGTCCTACGCACTAACCATCATACCACGGGTAATACACACACGTTAAAATTATCCAGGGTTATTATAAAAATGGGTGTTCTGTTCAAATCAAAATGCATGTCGTGGACCTCGTGATTTTTTCTGTCAATTTAATCGTCAAGATGTGAAAATACCAGCACATGGTCGTACTGTAGAAAATGTTGCTGCTGTTCACGATAGTCTGGCTGAATAGCCGTCCACCTCAACTCTTCGTCATGCCCAACAGTTGCATCTCTCACGCTCGTCATTGATGAACATTATATGCAAAAAGTCTTGCATTTACACGTTTACAAGGTGCAATTGACTCAAGAACTAAATCCTCTTGACCATTTGAAGCATTTTTAATGGTCAGAACGGTGGCAAGAAATGGCAACAGTGGATGATCAATTTTTGAAGGAAATCATCTTCATTGATGAGGCATATTTTCACAGTAGTGGATTCGTCAATAAGCAGAACTGACTCATTTGGGCGAATGTTTTCAACTTTAGGAAAAATTTTGAAAAAAATCGAATTGACAGTTTTCTTACAAAAAATAAAAACCTAAACAAAAAAATTAATAAAAGTTGGTAAAAATTGATTTTCGGCTCAAATATCTTTTCAAAACTTTGAGATATTGGCTTCAAACTAATTTTATCTTATAAATAATATTGTTTTGAACATTCGGTAAAATTTTGAGAAATGTTGGATTGACAGTTTTTTTTACAAAAAATAAAAACCTAAAAAAAAAACAATACTAAAACTTGGTAAAAAATTTACTTTCGACTCAAATAGCTTTTCAAAAATTAAAAATATTGGCTTCAAACTTATTTTATTTCACAGAAAATATTGTTTTTGATATTCAGTCATTTTTTATAAAAGTACAACAGTCCGTTTTTCATAAAAAAATAAAATCTCCAAAAAATAGAACGCAAATTTGGTAAGAATTGATACATTTAGACAAACTTTTAAGCAAGACAAATCGATAGATGGGATGGGAAGTTATCAGTGTGGGTCGCATCCCAGCCTCTTTTTTTCGTGTATTCCACAATTTGTTCAAGTAAAAATAGCGTATGTAATGGACACACGTTTTAATAAAAGTGATAAAAAACAAAGTTCTCTCCAGACGAAAGCTAAAACTGTCATTAAACTGGAAAATATTTCCTGCACGATGTTAATGTTTGTTTCAGTGTTTTTTTTATGGTCGTAATTTAAGTTGTCTACATAAATAGTCAGTTTTTATATAATCAACAATATCCTTCAGTGTTTTAGAGTTAATATATTTAAATTTGGAATTTGTTTTAGAGTTAATATATTTAAATTTGGAATACAAATTTAAAATCGTATTTTGTGAGTTAAAAAACCGAAATGAAGGTCAATATAATGAGTTTCATAAAAATTAATTTAAAGAAATTCCGCAAATGACGTTTTTAATTAAATCTAAAAAACTTAAAACAAAAAATAAAATTATAGAATTGTAAGTAAGGATTCGGTAATGTCGGAAAACACTTAAAGAGCAGTGTTATCTTTATTGATAAAGCACGCATTTGCTTCAAGAAGCACCATTTCGTCAAGTGTTCATTTTCCACATTACTGTCACTTTAAAATTTGAAGTACCAAAAGTCATACAAGTCAATTCAATAAAAAAAACTTTATTCAGCAAACGTTTCAATTCGAGAAAGGGTAGGCACTGTCGTTTCTTTATATTTAAAGGGTGATTTTTTAAAAGCTATAGAAAAGTTTAGAAAAATGTTCAGAAAAATGCATGAAATATTTATTTGAATCGATAGTACGGTCCATATAATTTAATGTTTGAAATTTATTTCATGCAAATGTTGACCTTGGCTGCGCCTCAAATGGTAAATCCGCTTAGTCCAATTTAAGCATACTCTTCCAAACATTTCGGCCGGTATCTCACGAATAAATGCTTCAATGTTGTCTTCCAATGCGTCAATTGAAGCGGGCTTGTCTGTATAGAAATGAGCTTTAACAAAGCCCCACAAAAAATAGACTAAAGGTGTTAAATCGGACGATCTAGGCGGCCAATTGACCGGTCCCGAACGTGAAATAAAATGTTCACCGAACTCGCCTCTCAATAAGTCCATTGTTGCGCGTGCTGTGTGACATGTGGCACCGTCTTGTTGAAACCACATGTAATGCAAGTAAAGCTCTTGCATTTTGGGCAAAAAAAGTTGAATATCATCTCACAGTAGCGCTCACTATTCACAGTAACGTTACGATTCGCATCATCTTTGAAGAAGTACGGTCCAATGATGCCACCAGCCCATGTATTGGTAGCTTTTGCAATGCTTCTGGCTGATATTCACTCCAAAATCGAAAATTCTGATAATTAACGTACCAATTGAGACAAAAATGAGCTTCGTCGCTGAATACAACTTTTCGGTAAAAAAGTGGATCTTCGGTTAACTTTCCAAGAGCCCATTCACCAAAAATTTTACGTTGCAGCAGGTCGTTCTGCTTCAATTCTTGCACCAGCTGTATTTTGAAAGGTATCACACCTAAATCCTTCCGCAAACAATTAAATTTTCCACGTTGTTGAGTAACAGAGGCCCAATTGCTGCTAACGGTGACGAATCGATAATTGATGGTCATCATTAACACTGGCCGATACAGCTGCGATATTTTCTTCAGTTCGCACTCTACGTAAGCGTGTTGTTGGTTTAATGTCCAACAATGTAGATTTGGTGCGAAATTTAGTCACAATAGCCCGAATAGCCGCTTCAGTGGGTCGATTAAACTGACCATAAAATGGAAGAAGCGCGCGATGAACTTTCTTAACAGAGCACGCATTTTGATAATAAAATTCAAAAATTTGCAAGCGTTGATCGTTTGTAAAACGATTCATTGTGAAATTTAAGACCAAACTGAAGATGTTTGACAGTAAAACAAAACACGAAACGTGCGTCAGCTGTTTAAACCAGTGTTGCCAGAAAGATAATAGCTAAAAAGTCACACTTTAGCTCTTTTCGAGTTCATTTCATAAACTTTCTGACTTTACTTTAAACCAATCAACAAATATTTGATTCATTTCAAATGATTTAAGTTTTGTTTTGAAAAAAGAAGATTTAAAAAAATAAGATCTGGCCACGAGATGAGAGCCGAGAGAATCACAGAATGAGATCTTGACGAAAATAGTGGGAAAAGTTTCGCTGCGTTTTGTCTCTTTTATTCAAATTTAAAATAGAGTTTAAAATTAAAGTAAAGTTACTTCATCAAGCAACTGAATCTACAAAAATAGCTTTTGTCAAGCATCAGCCTTTATTTACATTTATAAGGCTATAGGTACAAGTATAATAACACTGAGTATAAGTCCAGTGTAACACTGATTTCCATCAAATCCGTCTCGACAAAGCCTCTAGCTATAGCAATTTATTCTAATCTGATCATAAATGCATAAGTTACACCTTCAAAATCTTTACTCTTCGTGACAGCTCATAAATACTTCGATACGTACATATGTATGTGCAATGCATCTATCATCATCACAGCTCCATCTGATGTCCTTTGTCCGCAATATCAAACCAAAATGAACAAATTTCCATCAAAAACTGACGTCGCTTGTCTACTTCGTCGTAGTCGTCGTAGTCATCGTCGTTGTCGGTTGTCGGTTGTCCGATGTCGTGCAATGTGGGAACATTTTGTAATCCCATTAATATTTCGATTAACTTGTGTCACTTTGTGAAACACCTGAAACCTGCACTGTATGCATCATACCCAAAGAGTCCTTATGTGGACTGTCGTCCATTGTCTCCCTTACCTTATCGGTCATCGCATATAATCGTGTTAGAGAGGTCAAGCAAAGTTTACATTGTAAACAGCACAGAATTTGTTTACTTACCAACCTGACCATCTATAGTTATATCATACCAACAATCGCCAGGACTCTTCCAAACATAACCAAACCAAAAGAGACTCCATCAACTAAAAAGGATATTGAGAAAAATGCAACTTCGCTATCCTTTTCATTATTCCTTTTTACAAAACTTGACTCTCTCCCGTTTTAAATTGCTAACCAAACACAAAAGTTCAAAAACAACAACAACAACAGTAACAATGGCAGCAACAAATAAATAACCAACTGGAAAAAAGAAGGTCCTTCTAGTGATATAAGGCTGTTTGGGGATAATTACTTGCATTTTCATCGGATCTGTGTTCACTTGACACATATACTGGCCAGAGTCCTCCATTTTGACATTTCGTATTACCAGTGTCCATGTATTGAAGTCATTATGTGTGACAGTTAATCGATCATTGTTCGTTATAACATGTTCGTGAATAGCGAGAATCGCTTTAGCGTCTGCCTTTATCCAAGCCACCTAAATTGCGGTACGTTAACGCAACGCGAAGCGAAGCGACGCAGTGAGAGTGAGTGTTGCAGTGTTGGACGAGGCGAGATACCGGAAAATAGACAAATCGGATGCAAAAACAAAAACAAAATCAAAAATATAAAAACAAAATAAAAGGGATAAGAACAGGTCACAATGGGTTTGAGAAAAGGATTTAGAATGGGGTTGGGTGGGGGGTTGAGTGAAGTTGAGTGAAGGGTTTTTTGGTTTGGTTGATAAAATTGCATTTGGGTGCAATGATGTCCATAGAAAGAGTCATCAATCGTTTTTTTTTTTTTTTTTGGTATTATGTTGAGTTCGCATTGGGCGCCATTGTTTTATTTTGACGCCATCATCATCATCATCATCATCATTGCCGTCAATGGCAGAGTCCAGTGGTTGTGTCATCATTTAGGGTTTTAGTTTTTGGAGAACCAGCCAGAGGTTGTTTTTAGTGCAGTGAAAAAATGAATGACGTTGGCCATACGGATTGATTAAATTGACATCATGGAGTAGAGCGTCGATTTATCAACGGAATTCCGTTTGTATGTTTTATTTGGTGTGTGTGTATTTATTTTTGAGTGATGATCGTTGATGGGTAAATAGGGAGAAAAAGTCATTTGATTAGAAATTTGATTTTAGAATATAATGTACATACATATGTATTATATTTTTTAGTAAACTAAAGCAAATTAGAATGAAAGTGACATTTTTGAAAATAAAATAAATTAAAATTGAAAATAATTTGGTGATATTATTCTATGAATTGAACAAAATAAAATAATTAAAGCTTATTTTTGTTTGTTTTGGTAAATTACAACACTTAATAATTATTAAACATGCAATAGAATTTCAATATAGTAAAATTTTTATAAAATAAATTAATTTGGTGCAAGATTTGTTTCGGTTTTTACTCAGTGCTTTTCTATAACTTACATTTAAAATGTGCTTGGTGCAGATTGCAGGGATGAATTATGGTTGTTTTTTAGTAATTTTTTTAAATTGATTGTTTTTTTTTCAATAACTTTTGATGATGTATGTATATATATTTTGTGGAGAATAGAGCTAATATTATTTAACAAAAAAAGAAATTATAATGAATGTTAACGTGTTTGTTGCTATGAGCTGTTTGTTCTTATGGGTTTTTGGTTTGAGCTAAACAAGTTTCATGTTTTAAACAAAAATCTTTTAAGAACGAATACAAATTAAAGAAAATAGTTTCATATACATATACTCATACAAATAGTTCTTAATCTCACTCAATTGATGCCTAATTATGTTACCACTGACTTAAAAAAGTTAAGCTTCATTCATAAGCTCAATTTTCGATAATTTGAGCATATTCAAAGTATTTGAAATGAAATAGCGTCCAAAATTTTTCATAAGAAATTATAAAGATATTTTGTTAACTTTTTTGATAATAAAATAATATGCACGACCTGAATTTTAAGAGCTTGTTCTATATAAAAAGAGTTTGTTTAAAAATATTTGTATTTATTGTATTTTTAAAAATGTACCTGCAAAAAAAGTTTGTTTAAAAAAATTAAACGCCATTTGATTTATTTCTAATTTTCAATTTATCATGAGAGCGTTGTTTTAAAATTATTTTTTTTTCCATTTTGTGGTTTCAAAAGTATAGGAAGGGATCGGTGAAGTATCGCACAAAGCATACAAATTGTTAAAACCTACTACAATAATGATGATTCTGCCACAGCCACATATTGGGCTTTAAGAGCAGATTATATACTTTTGAAACCTATCTGCACCTCCATATAAAATCCAACTCACACAACAACTGAAGCCAGCTGACCTGACCATTCACAACGTCGTAGATACGTCGAATGGGTGCTTGAGCGACACGCGGTGGACGGCGATTTTTGAAACAAAATTTTCTTCAGCGACGAAGCACATTTCTCACTCGGTGGGTATGTTAATAAACAAAATTGTAGTATTTGGGGTTCTGAGAATCCTCAAGTAACGGAAGAGAGGCCATTACATCCACAAAAAGTTACTGTTTGGTGCACTCTTTGGTCCGGAGGTGTGATTGGACCTTACTTCTTGGAAAACGACGATAGAACGACTGTCACCGTAAATTCAGAGAGTTATGGTCATATGATAACCTACTTAGGATACGACTTGAAGAATATGTGGTTTCAACAAGACGGTGCCACAAGCCACATGCCATACAACTCGAGCGAATGTGGCTTTATTGGAATAGACATTTGCTGGCTGCAAAATTTCTCACCGTGGCGATATCAACTGGCCAGCAAGAACATGCGATTTGACACCGCTGGACTTTTATCAGTGGGGCGAAAGACCATGTTTATGCACATAAACCTTTAACTCAGTTTTTTTACAAAAAATAAAACCTAAAAAAAACAACACTAAAACTTGGTAAAAATTTACTTTCGACTCATATATCTTTAGGAACAAAATGTTGGCGAAAAATAAAAAAAAATCTTTTTGTTTGTTTTTGAAAAAAAAACAATTTTCGATTTTTGACCAAAAAAAAATTTGCATGGGAACTACTGTTATTTTTAGTCTTAAAAAAACCTCTAACGCGAAGCCGCTCAAAACCTTAACTTTCAAATTTGAAGCCAATCGAAGCAATGATTTAAACTGAAGGGACCAGGAAAGGCAGACAGACGGACGGAATCGGGAGACCCACTTTTTTCGAATTCTCCAAAATCGTTATGTCAAGTTTGATTCAAATATTGAGTTACAAATTTTTTACGAATGCAAAAGGAATAATTAGGCCAATAACACGACTAGTAAAAAAATGGAACCAAAAAGTATAGCGTAGAGGGTAAATAGACTTTTTAACAATCATTCCCAGATTTTGCGAGTTCCAAATGCTACAATTCTACTTGTTAAGGTAGGCTCGTAGGTGAAAATGGACCTAGTCACTGAAGATGATTATTAAATGAAAATCGGGATCTTATTCTAATGTTATCTGAATTTTCAAGACATACATTTTATGGAAATCAAGTTATAATATCGTTTGTGGAATGAATAGTTCCAAAGATCGACGAGGAATCGACAAACGAGCGACGCACATCGATTTTTATCTTTACACCACGTACTTTTTCCAACAGCTAAAATTTGTCCACCAGTTTCACTATAACCAGCCGAACGTGTCTTACACCTCGATCAAAAACAGACTTAGATTTTTTAACCGACTACAAAATGTTTTTGTATAGTGGGTCCTAACAGAAAATGCATAACGGAAACGTATATAGTTCCAATTTAAGTAATGGCATAGTTTTTATTTGTCAAATGTCAAAAGATGATATGTTCAAAAAGGACAGTTACTCAAATAGGCAGGAAAACCTGTTAAAATATAAAGATATTCAAGAATATTTGGTTGACCATTAATAAACTTTTGTTGAGATAAAAATTCAAACCAAAAGTTCCTTCATATATGAAACTAAATTTAAACTTTCTAAAGGGTTTTTCAATTGGAGCGGGTAGATTTTGGCGCCCCGTGGCGGCCATTTTGTTTTGGTGACATCTGTCAAAACTTTTGTTTATTTTTCAATTGCTTATGTCAAATCATCATGGCAAGTTACACGATTGAACAGCACGTTCAAATGATAAAACTTTATTATCAAAATGAGTGTTCGTTAACGCAAACGTTGCGCGCATTGCGCCCATTTTAAGGTAGACGTGGTGGTCCTTCACAGTCGACTCTTCAACGTTTGGTGGCCAAATTTAAGGCGGCAGGCCATCGCTCAAATTCAGCCGGATCTATGTGGAAAATAATTTTGTTAATACGTCACACACAGCTTGTTTTATTCCATTTCAACATTTACCCGTCCTTATTGAAAAACATTTTAAATTATGACTTTTTTACAAATTATTTACCTATATGATTTTTTTCTTTTCAATACAACCAACTTTAAAAAAAAAAATCCGCTTTATCAACTTAGTTTGGACTTATTTTATGTTTTGTTGTTTTATTTAATTAATGACATTGAATACCTCGGCACCTACAAACAAATTTCTTAAATACTTTTTTAAGTATAATTTAATTCAATTTTCAAAACATATTATTTTTTAAGATTCAGTGAGGCATGGATTTCAATTTAACTTATCTATGGTAACAATTTATATATTCAAACCACGAACTTAATGAAAAGGGACGACACCCAAATGAAATGATTAATCGTTCTTCATCGACAATAAAAAAGGCAAACATTGAAAATCTAACAGCAAAAATCAATTGAACAACAAAATACCTACCCCTATACACTTTTCTAAACAAAACACATTCTATACCTAGGTATTTATTGTTTATGTATATATTTAAAGTCGGGAAAAAGCCGCACAAATGCGTAGCCTAACACTGCCACAACCGCAAGCAATAAAATAAACAACTAGAGCTCGTAGTCGTCGTCGTGCGTCGTCGTCGCACACGCATTAAAATGTTCACAAATGTTGGCAGGCATCGAAATAATTTGCAAAAAGGATAACGACGAGGACGATGCGCGACATTCTATAACATATACCTACCTATCTACCTACGAACCCTCCTTTCCCTACCTTTCATCAATTTTGTGTTTTTGTATTCCAAGTTTAGATAACAGTTTCAACAAATGAAAATAAATTCACTTGTGTGTATCGAGTTTCCTCGCGTTTCGCGGAAATAAATTCAGCATCAGGATTCTACAATCTATGTATATATCCCGCCCCCTGCTCCTCACCCCCTAGAGACAAACCCACTGACAACTCAAACCAACCCCCAGAACTCACGTCCACCGTATAATACTTCAATACTGTTCAACTGTGGAGTCCTGTTATGGAAGCAGCACGCACAAGGATATCAGGATTCACATTTATCGTTGAATAGTGAGGTGTATTCGATGCAAAAGGCAACAACATCAACAACAACAAAAAAAAAACTTATCACGATTCCGTTTGCAACATGACGACAACAATGACAAGGACGAGTGAAGTAAGGCGACGGCGAACGGCAACTACGATGACGACAAACACAACGAACACTGCTCACTTAATCACAATAATGTGATTGCCTTGAAATTTATTTGAATATTCGAGAATACAGTTTTATCGAGTCCTTCTCGTGCTCCTGAGTTTCAAACTGGAGTCCTGACTGACAACTCTACAATGACAATCCTGCAATGCAAATGTGTGCCAGCCAGTGAGGAATAAATTGTACGACTCTAGCTACACAGCCTGTGACTATCCCCCTCTAAAAACGACAATGATCTAATTTTGTTTTAGCCAAAGTGTGTCCTATTCCTATGTCCTTATAAAACGTTTGCAAAAATAGATAGCATGCGAGGAGTACATACATACGAGTATCTACTCTCCCGTCTCCCTTGTCGGTGGTGATATATAAACATACACACACCTGTGCGTGCATAGAGTGATAACTGTTGACAATGTCAGGTGCGGAGGATAGTCTTGGACTGGAAATTAGTGTTGCGGTTAGAATCGAACAACAACCAAAATAGTACGTGACAGTTGCCAACCACATACACCAACCTCTGCACATGCGACCTGCAATCTGCCACAGTTTGGTTTAGCTTAACTCTGATTCCTATACAACTCTATCCATAAACTGACCAAGTTAAATGAAGTGTGCAATTCAGCGATTATGTTCCTTTCGTCCATCACGAACAAAAGTTTTGTATAGTCCGCGATGAAAGGTTGTGTTTTTTCTTTTTCTAAAAGTCTAGTAAAAATAAAATATTATATGTACGTCTACAAAGATTTGAGTGTCAAAATTTGTATCTATTTTTTTTTTAAATTCTTACGAGATTCCACGTTGAAAATTTCTTAAAAAAAAAGTACAACTTTTTGCATTCAATTCAATTTCTTGAGCTTCAGTGTGTCAAAAAGTTAATCATTTTTAACTTCCCAAAGGAAATTATTGTAATTGGTCCGATTTGTCGAATTGAAAATTTTGACATTTCTCGACGTTTCAAGGTCACTAGAGTCGAAATAAAAGATTTTTAGATAGATGTCTGTGCGTGCGTGTGTACGTACGTACGTATCTCCGAACGTTCGTGACGTTTTTTTCGTCGTCCATAGCTCAAGAACTAGAAGAGATATCGACTTCAAATACATTTTGTTATATAGATAATAATACAGAAAGATTCAGAAAGGACTCTTCAAAAAAATTGAGTGAGTGGTTTTTTTAACATAGCAATTTGAAAAAAAGGTGAACATTTTGGTTAACCCTAAATATCTCACGAACCAATAACGTTAGAGACTTGAATAAAATTTAATATTATATATTGTAACGTTATACCAAATAAATATATTTTTGGAAAAAATATCAATAAACGGCTTTTCAAAAAAATTTAAAAAAAACTGAAAAAAAAATATACATAATGTCACCTCGAAAATTTTACGAAACAACAATGATTTTACCTCCAAAACAATTTTGTGCAACGAAGAATAACGTTTTCAACATCTGGTAAAATTTTGAAAAAAAATCGAGTGGACAGTTTTTTTTTACAAAAAATTAAAAACCTAAAAAAATTACCAAAAGTTGGTAAAATTTGATTTTCGACTCCTATATCTTTTCAAAGCTATGAGATATTGGCTTTAAATAAATTTTTTCTTTTTAGAAATATTGTTGTCAACATCGAGGAAAAACAAAATTAACAAAGGTTGGTGATTTTCGAATTAAATATCTTTTCAAAACTTTGAAATATTGGCTTCAAATTAATTTTACCATATAATAAATACTGTTTTTAGCAATTTTGAAAAGAATCGAAATGACAGTTTAAAAGAAAAAAAACCTAAAAAAAAACAATACTAAAACTTGGTAAAAATTTACTTTTAACTCAAATAGCTTTTCAATAATAAAAAATATTGGCTTCAAACTTATTTTATCTCACAGAAAATATTTTTTTTGATATTCAGTAATTTTGTTATAAGAAACCAACAGTCCGTTTTTTCATAAAAAATAAAATCTACAAAAAAAGTACGCAAATTTGGTAAAAATTGATGTTCGGTTCTCGATATCTCGTAAACAATAGAAGATATTGACTTCAAATTAATTTCATTCATCCAATTTGTATTTGTTTACATATATAAGAAATAAAAACTTTTAAGAAATGCTACTAAATTTGGTAAAAATTGGTTTTCGACTAAAAATTTCGTTAACAAAAGTAGATTTTGAAATAAAACTATTTTATCAAATGCAAAATATTGTTGGTAATTTTGAAATTTTTAAGAATAATTAAACTGACAACTTTTTTAACGCAACACGAAAACCGACGAACTTTTAAGCAAGACAAATCGACAGACGGGATTGGAAGTTATCAGTGTGGGTCACATCCCAGCCTCTTTTTTATTTTTTCTTTAAATGAAAACAATTTATTTGAAGAGGTTTTTTTAAATAAAAAAGTTATTTTCGGAAAAAAATGTGGTTTTTAAAGTTTATCTCACTTTATGTTAACTTTTTGAAAGGAGTAACATGTTTTTTGAAAAACAAAATTTCTAAAAACCAATTTAAATTTTGAATGCAACAAAAATGTGATCATCTCTTTTTAAAGTGTTTATAATTATCTAAAAATAAGCTTAAATAAACCTTTACAAAATCACAAAAGATCACCACTGTTTTTAACTTGTGTCTAACAACTAGATGATTGTCTACTTGAATATTGGCTATAGTTTCTCCACCTCTGTCTTGATCCAGGTTATTTATATTGGAAATTTCAAAGGTAATAAAATTGAGCCTTAAAACCATGAAAATTATGTAAACGCACCCCCTTCCCCACCCATGAACGATTTCGTTACACGAGCCTGTTGAAATGTTGTTTAATAATAAAAAAATAAGATTTTAAAATTAAAATATACCTGACTTTAATTTTTGAAATATAAATTACCATTATCAAAAATTTTAAATATGAAGCTCGCTCATTGTCATATTTGTGGGTAAATTTGAATATTTCAATAAAATACAGTTCGAGGATTAAAAATGTCCATCACGGTAAGAGTGGCGCCCAAAAACCAAATGTACAATTTACATTTATTTCCAAAATTAAATTAAATTGAAAAAAATATTGATGTTTTTATCTCTTTCAATTGATATCAACTCACCACTTTGGTATACGAAGGACCTGATATCTTTAATACAACAATGAGGAAATTAAAATGACTATAAGCGATGTGAATTTAGTGTTGCCACTTTTTTCGAAAGCAGGTACCTACTATTCAGTAGAGTTTGGAAAAAATGACTAGAACAAATTTCAATTACAACTATAACTTCTTTCAATAATTGTAAGTGAAGAATTTCAATTGCTGATTACATGTAATTGAAAGGCTACAAAGACTTGCAATTGAATTACATAGTTGTAATTAAAAACAAAATAGTAATGATCAAAAAATCAGTAATGATTACTATTTACACAATTGTAATCAAATATTATGTTCGTCAATTGAATTTTTCGCGATATTTCCAAATAATTTCCCAAAATGCTAAGTAAGTTCTTTTATGTATGTTTCTTTGAATTGATAAATTAACCAGTTACCTCAAGAAACACATTCAAATTTTTAATTACATGTTATTATTATGAAGTGCATTTTTTGAATAACAATTAGAAGTAATTGAAATTTATATTGTTTCAATTACAATTACTAGTAATTGACATTTTTGTTTTTTTCATTTTTAATAAAGTGTAATGTAATTGAAAATAGTCAATTACTTGTAATTGAATTGAAAGTAGAAATAAACTATTTCAAGTAATCATTATTTCAAAAATCTGGTATTTACATTCAGTAAGAAAAAAAGCTCTGGAATATTGACTTGTCATAAATTATAATTCAAATGCCATCCGAGATGGAATTTGAAGAATACTCCAAAAATACTATTTTCGTATCAGAAGTGGTCTTTAATTTCAAAGATTTCACAGGGATTCAAAGGAGAAAATTGAATTGAAAAATGGAATCTTTTTTCACGAAATCAAAATTGTGTTTTTAAAGGATTTCGCAGAAAAAAAAACAGTACAAAAAAAGTAGTTTTTTTTACTGAATCAATCGATAGTACTTTTTTCTTGTGAAAAGTGGCTTTCACTTAGCTCTTGAAATTTCACAGAAGAAAGATGAGTTTCAAGATTTTCTCAAGAAATTTTCAAAGTCCCCAAAAACTAATTACCCAAAAATGTATATTCACATTTATTTCACAGGACTCCTTTTATCAAAGTACGCTTTTTAAGTGTTATTAAATGAATTAAGTTTGAAATTTCCAATGAATTGGCAAGACTGCAGTGTACATGTTCAATGATATCCTTTCATTCCCATACATCGAGCTTTCAATCTAGACATAACAGGACATACATATATACTGTACACTTTGAACTTAAATTGAATTTCCATATACTGCTTGTTGGTTGCTGGCCGATAGTATATTGTATTGACCTGGTCAACTTAACAAATAGAAAATGGCAGTTTTGGTCAATTGTTAAATGACTGTTCATTCTATTCTATTCTATTCTGTCTGTCTGTCAACCTTCCGATAGGTATACAGTTTGGTTTCTATACAATAATGTGGCACATGTTTGAAAAATAGTTGAATATCCTTATAGGAATAGTTTAAAACAAGTTGTAGGTATAGGAGGTACCTAACCTCTATACATGTGACCTCCCAATTTACTATTCTACTCTGGGTATTGTGTCCTTTTACACTCGAATGTTTTTAAATGTAAAATTTACTGCATTTTCCATAGAAGTTTTTGAAAATGTTTTCAATTTATTTATAAAGGTTGTGCACCCAGTGTTTGTGTAGGTATGTATACAAAATGGTTTTGCACATTTTCATCACTGTTTTTGTTATTGTTTGTTCTTTTTGTGTTTATTTTGTTTTAAATATAAATTTATAGAGAAAGTGTTAGAGAGGTCATCAGGATAAAAGTTCTTTTTTAGCTTATAGTGTCGCATACCTTACAGCAAAATAAAGGATAGATACTGTACTGTGTACAAATTAGGTGTTAGCCTACTTAAACAACAAGTTGAATTTTTTTCAAATTTGTATTTTTGTCAGTTTTGTGTTCGTTTTTGTTTAAAATATATAAATGAAGAAACTTTTTACTGCACCATTCAAAATAGTTGGTATTGTGCTGAAACTTGTTCTCATAAAAGGTTTTTGTATATTATACGTACACAATTGAAACCAATTCAAAATGCGGTGGTTTTTATGATTACCTGCATATATGTAGTTTGATATTATGTTTTCTCAAAATTAACTTTATAACCGTTTTAGGTGAAAATTAACGGCAGTTTTGGAACAACTATAAGAAAGTTTTGTAGGTTATTTTAATGAGATGCTTGATGCAGTTGCTTAAGCGAAGAGAAAAGCTTATTTAGAGGATATAGAAATAGATGCGTTTTTTGGAGAAATTATCGTTAGTTTTACTTATCTTGATATTAGAGTTGATTTATTGTATACAGAGTATTAGTATTAAATGTGTTTTGCAGGGAAGCTGAAAATTAGGAACTCAAAAAGTTTTATTACACATACATAAATAAATAAATTGGGTGGCGCAACAGTCCGTATGAGAACTAGGGCCTAGTGACTTACAACTCTCAACCATTCCTGTGTGCGAGTACTATTATCAGGGATGGATTACACATACATACATACATATATTATTAATCTCTTGAATGGAGATACATTGTTATAGTTTGACTCAATAGCAAAACATTAATCATCTTAAGACACATTTGTAAATTTGAAGAAATGGGAGACTTTAAAAAGTAAAAAACTGTTAAAATTAAAAGAAATTCTTAGAAAAAATAATTTATAATGACTAATTTTTTTAACAATACATTTTAATTTTTTGTAGAATTTGAAAATTGTTTTTTTTCAAAATGTACATATTTTTTTAAAGTTAACTATCGTATTTGTCAAGGATACAGTAACGTCAATTTGTTCAATCGATTGTATAAAATTGTAGAGAAAAAGTCAAAACTAAAATTTGATTTCTTTTCGAATAACTTTTAAATGGACAAATAGACAGACGTTTTTTTAACATTCAATTTTCTTTCAAAATCAGTATCTTTTGTTGCTGTATATTGACTTAGTTTTTAAAAGAATTGAATTAAATGTTTATGAACCAACACTATTAAGATGTTTTTTTTGTAGTTTCAATATTATATTGCACATTTTCTCCAAAAATGTTGTGCTTATTTGGTTTTAATACATTTTTGAAAAGCTCTCAGGGCTAAACCTTTAGCATGAACTCTAGTTAGAAGGTGTATTTACCTTTATGTTGAATAAATTGACTTGACTTGTCGCCCTTGTAACGTCCATAGACTTGCAGACCAGACACTGTGGCGGGGGTAAAAGGATCACGTTGGTACTCTCCCAAACCAACACTCTTGAACTTGTATATCGTTTTTTAATATAAAATTATGATCAAATGAACATTAAGGCTTCTTGAAAGGACATAATTTCCAAACAGAAAGGTTTGCTTTCTTTTAACACTCAAATTAAATTCTGATGTTCTTGAACCTAATGTCCTTTTATGGTTTGAATCAATTTTATGACGTAACGTCCGGCTTTTATATTCCCTTGTATAGTCTTATAATGGTTTTAATCTGAGAGTTTTGGCTAGCTGGACTTTTCCGAATCCATAAATATTTTTCCTAACAATTTATTGTTAATGCACGTACGAAAATCCGGTGTTCTCAAATTTAATAAAACAATTTTACCTGATCATTAAATAGTTTAAGAAATTAATACTATTGCTTTACCGACTTCTAATATACTAAACACCCAAAGTCGAGGCTAGGGTCGTATTTTTCAATAGTTAAGAGACTAGATTTTTGTCGAGAATGGATTATAGAAGTGTGTATGGTGCGTTTATAGAATATTTTTACTAAACGTTCAATTTTACAAAAAAATCCACATAATTTATTTTTGCCTCAGTAAATTGAAAGTTCTGACTCAAATTGTCTGAAACAATATTTTTGTTATTGTATTTTAAAACAAAAATATTTACTTGCATTTTTTAATAACAAAGTTTACTTTGATATTAATAAAAACGAGTATACGCCACAGTGAACTTGCCTTTTTTGCCATTTTCACTTTTCCTGATGTGAAACTCAAAAAATTACCTCTTTATTGGTTTTCCGATAAATCCATTATTCTACTTTGAACCTATTGTGCCTACATACACACATTCTACCTTCCTCAAAATTGTCTTTAATCATTAAATTGGGTTGATTCCTCCCTACCTTTTTTTATTAGATGTCTTAAAACCTCTACATACCTATCATCAAAAACTATTTTCAAGTTTAACATATTTCTTCATATCAGTTTTTGTTTTTGAGCTGCGTTTAAACCACATACTAAAACATGCCGAACGTTCATCCGCTGGCTTAGCTCATCCTAACACTAGTCATAACTCAAGAAACAACTCATCCCAACATATATGAAATACCGGGAAACTAACTTAACGAAAAAAATGGTTTGTGCATTCGATAAGATCGTTCAAACACACAAACCTTTTCTTTTCATATAATATTATGTTCCCAGTATTTCATATTTTTATTATAATAAAATTTTAAGTTTTCCAACATATTATAAACTTAGACTTTATAAGAATACAATTTTCAAAAATGTATTCAGCGTTCAGAGCCGAAAAAGGAAGACTTACTAACGAAATAATATTTAACATGACTTTTAAGATAGTTTTTAATATTGAACTATTGAAGTATATTTCGAAACAAAAAAAAGAAAAATAGTCAGCATTTTTACATAAATTAACTCGAAAATATACCAGATTGTCAAAACTTAATAAATAAAAACAGAAAAAGAGAAACAATACAAAGGGCACTATTTACAGTAGTTTAAATAATAATAAATCACAAACATAATATTTTGTATAATGTAAAAACAAAATAACATACAAATAAAATAAAATAATGTAAAAATAGCTTAACATTTGATGTTAAAATACAAAATCAATTTGTAAAAATGACTTAAATCATCATCAAAAGTTATTGATTTATTTATTTGGTTTTTTGCAGTTATAATAAATTTAAAAGTGCAGTGCTCTTTAAAATTGTGCTTTAAAGAAAATATATTGTGCTCTGAAAATTTTAGAATAGTATCTGAAACTATTGTGCATCTACATTTTCAAATATTTTTTTTTCTTAAACTAAAAAATAGAACAATTTTAACTTTGTTGTGCTTGTGCTCTTATTAAAATATTTATTATAATAATAAAAACTCATTTTTTTTAAAATAAATATGTTATATACAATATATTAAAATTTTATAGAACTGGTGCTTTTATAAATATATTTATATGTATTGTAGCTGTTGTATATAGAAAAATAAGTGCGGTGCCACACATTCCGGTGCATCTTAAAATCCAATATAATTTATGTGATTTTGGTGCGAGATACTGGTGCGAGATATTGTTTTTATTTTTCTATTCAAATTTTTATTTTGGTGCACTTTTAAGGATTGGAAAAAAAAGTTTTAGCATATAAATTCTTTTTTATTTGAATTTGAATTTTTGTTTTAATTCGAACGATTGGCAAGAGAAAAACCGATACATACCCTGGCTTGAGCTCCATCCCCACTCACCCTATAACCACCTAGGTTATTGACGACGCATGTGAATGTGGCATCACGACCTTGTGCTACAGTCACATTTTCCAATGGAAATACAAAATCAGGTTCAAATGCTGCTACTGTTTGAATAAAAGAACACAATTTTCAAGAGAAAATAAAATTAAAATTAATAAATTTGAATATACAAATTTCAGACTTATGATTAATAAAAGGAGTGCGCAGTATTTTGGATGGAATTTTAATTTATCTTTAAATTACGACTCTTTGGAAAATTGATCGGTTCACTGAAATTCATCGTTTTCATTAAATATATACAGCTGTGTCCACAAAAATATTAACATTCTAAATTATCAACACAAACACGATATTTGCACACAAATTAAAAAGATCTACAATTAAGTTGGTCAAATTTTCATTTAATAGTCTTGTTCCGTTCAAAAAGTCAAGTTTTTTGTAAAATTCATAACGTGGGATTGGCTTCGAAATAATTTCTAAGTTTTATTTAAATAAGCCAAATAGAAACAGGCACAGTGGAACATTCTGCACAAAAAACAAATAAATTGAAAGCATTTTACCACTGCCCAATATCCATTAGATTTATACGAAATTTTAAGTTTAACTGTTCCGAGAAGAAAAAGACCAACTAAGGAGACCAACGTCTCGTGGCTGTCACCAAAATGTCAAAATATATCCAATTCGATAGTTTTTTTGACAACTGAATCCATAAATATTCAGTGATATCAAATTATAACATTACTCATAACGTTAATATTAAACCCCCATTGAAAAACTTCTGTTCGTGTGTTAACTCTGAACTCAGTATTAACTAAAGCTCTAGGTTTAACTCGGAGTTAACTCAGCATTGAAAAACTGGGCCTTAGTGTCATACAAATTTAAAAATCCAAAGAGAGCAAGATGATATCCATTCATAACTATTTTTAAGACAAGTATATATTTATTCGTCTCCCAGTGTGTCAAACGTTAAATCTTGTTAAAGCTTATAAAACGAATTTTCAAACATGGAGGTAACAGCATAATATTTAAAAGTTAATTCTCTTGAGTGACTGTCAGGGTCAGCCCAATTCCAAAGTAATTATTCGATGAAAAACGGTCTAACGATTCCGCCAGCTTATAACGCTCCTAAATATTCATTAAAATAGGCTTCATCACTGAACACAATTTTCCATTAAAAAAATGGATCTTGTGCCGACTTTTCAAAAGCCCACTCACCAAAAATTCAACTTTTACCAGCTGTATTTTGAAAGGCTTTCCGCCTAAATTCCCAATTGCTGCGAAGGAATCGGTAATTTACGGTCAATAGTAACACTGACCGATACAGCTGCGATATTTTTCTCAATTTCCACTGTACGTAAGCGTGTTGGTAGTTTAATGTATAATTAAGTCATTATAGCCGTAATACTCGCCTCAGTTGGTCGATTAAAGTGACCATAAAATGAAAGAAGCTCGAGATGAACTTTCAATATTTGCAATGATTTGCAAGTGTTGTTCGTTTTTAAGTCAATTCACGATTTAATTATAAAGACCAAAACCAAATTGAAGTAATTTGACGTTGACACAAAATACGTAACGTAAGTGAGCTGTCAAAATCAGTGTTACTAACAAAAATATCACCCATTATAACGGGTTATCCATTTCAAAAGTATAGTGCTGGAATTTGACATCTGTCAACCTTAGTTGTAAAACCAATTTAACAACTGCTTACACACCAACTGAAGTCAGCTGACCATTCACAACATCGTAGATACGTCGAAAACGTGCTTGAACAGGCGGTGGACGGCGATATTTTCTTTAACGAAGAAGCACATTTCTCACTCGGTAGGTATGTTAATAAACAAAACTGTGGTATTTGGAGTTCTGAGAATCCTGAAATAATTGAAGAGAGGCTATTACATCCACAAAAAGTCACTGTTTGGTGCGCACTTTGGTCCGGCGGAGGTGTGATTGGACCTTACTTCTTCGACAGTGGAACGACTGTCACCGTCAATTAGGAGCGTTATGGTCATTTGAAAACCGACTTTTTTTGGCCTGCTATTGAAGAATATGACTTGGAGAATATGTGGTTTCAACAAGACGGTGCCATATGCCTTACAAATCGAGCAAATATGGCTTTATTGCAAGAGACATTTCCTAGCCCCGTAATTTCTCGTCCTGGCGATATCAACTGGCCACCAAGATCATTCGATTTGACACCGATGGACTTTTTTTTGTGGGCCTACGCGAAAGACCGTGTTTATGCAGATAAACCTTTGACTCTTGAGCAATTAAAAACCAACATTCATCAAGTTATGGGATGCCGCCCAAAATGTGTCAAAAAGTGGTCGAAAATCACCTAAAAAAAATCGATGCTTGCAACAATTCACGTGGTTTTTATTTAAATGATGTAGTGCTTCACACAAAATGTCAACGTTCAAACTTTATAATAAAAAAGAAATATTTTATGTGTGTTTTATTTACGTTAACTTTTTTAACCGCAAAATCGATAATCCTGTAGTCTAATAAAAATAATTCACATTTTTTGTCGAAATTTTCCGTTTTTCTAAGTTTAAATCAAGTGTTCCTTTAAATTTTTTGTCAATCCTTTTATAAAGCCTACAACAAAACTCCAAAAATATTTACCATAAAATGTAAGCTTTGTTGCCTAGATACAAAACTACTCAAATTAAGAGTTGTTTATATTATTTTGGACATAGCTGTATTATGTATTGATTTTTAAAGTCTTGAAGTAAGAAATTTATTCTTTTGACTTTGTTAGCAGCTTGAATGCAAACTATTCAAGCTATTCGACATACATTTGTTTAAATTTCAATATAGTCTGAAACTATTTGATTTCATGTGTAAAATTTCTGTAGAAATGTATAGTCTCACCCTAAAAACTGCGTATCCTTCCATTAAAATGAAATAAAAAAGAAACAATATTATGTAAATAAAAGTACATAAATATTTTAAAACCAAATTGTTCGACTCTTACCATCACACTCACCAATACAGTTGAATATAAGCAAACCCATCAGAAGCCTCCATCCTATGCTTATGTCAGATAATGAATACCAAGTTAATCCTCTTACCAAGGACGTTCGCATTCGGTTGCAGCTGAAGGGCAAATTCGTCATCCTGAATTTCCTTTAAATACCATTGCTGTTGTTGATCATCATCTGAAGTCCCTGCTGCTGATGCTGCTCTTACTGGCCTCGATTTTCATTTGTAATCTGTCAAAATATGTTAAAACAAACACAACCAAAGGTTAACTACAACATACATCAGCAACAACAAATACAAAAACAAAAACAACAACAACCTTAAAAAAAAAGAAGATGAGTGAAAAATCATCAGTTATATGTCAGTGAATTGTATTTCATGGAAAATTTTATCATGTTTTCTTTTTTCTTTTTTATTTTTTGAAATTCTTTTCCCTCGAATGGAAAAGCTTTTCATACCAACCAGGACATCTTTTTTTTTAACTATGTGTATGTTAGCCCAGGATGTGAATGGGATTTTTTGTTGTGAGTAATATTTTTTGTTGACTATTACTGGCTTGTTTTATTATTGCCTCTGACACATGCACAGCAAATCCCTACGAAACGAACACACAACTACACATACACACACGCATGAGAAAACATACACTAAGGATTACACACTTAAGAGAGATCCCCAGGGCCATATATCACAGGACAAAGTGCTGTTGATAATGGATTGTATTGTTTCGTTCGATATTTATTTCCTAGGATTTTTCGGAGGGATATGCATTTGTTTTGGTAAATGTCTGATGTTCCTGTGAAGAGCGTTTTGTGTACCAATATTTTGTGTCTCTGATTTTTTGATGTTTAATATTTTTATTTGATGTATCTACTCGTACATTGTATATGTATGTATAGGTTGCCACTACCTGCCTAAGTACTCAGGAATGGAATGACAATCATTTCTATTTTTGGCATAAAGTTTTTTTTGAAAAATACATTTTTTGGACCATTGGTAGAGCTATTGTTCTAAAAGTTAAGTTTTTAATTTTTACAAAAAACTCTAAAGTCGTTTCATTGGATGGACTAGGACTAGGATTAAAAATATAGCTATTCGTCCAAAAGAGAAACTTCAAATACTCGTACTTTGAATATTTAAAATAAAGGAATGTTTCAGCTTTTTGTATGACAAATTCCATTCATTTTGAAAATTCATATCCTTGTAATGTGAACAGAACCTAAGTTCAGGACATATGTACGTTTAGAGGTTTTATTTTTCAACATTACAAAAATAAAATCCTAGATTGGTATCTGATGAAACTCATTCCTAATATTTAAATGAAAAATATAGTTGGGTTTTGTAAGCTATTGTTATCGATAAATTGTTAAATAGAATGAAGCTTACAATACGCTTTGTTTTGGAATTGAATTGAAACTGATAACTGAAACTTATTCAATTCTATCCCTATTGTATTTGTTCTTGTACATATTTTACATTGTGCAAAGTATTGAGAATTTTAATTAGCATTGATTTAATCAATATGTTGTTAAGTTAAGTTCTTAACCTATAGCTAAAAACGCAATAATTAAAACAAAAATATTCTACAACCCTTGTTTGTTTCCGGAGTTTGATAATTTGATAATTAAAATGTAATAGCTGCTATTATGCTTTATAAGCTAATCATGTATGATAATTATTTTTTGTTTGTTGTTGAGAAGCTACCACTTTTTAATAATAAGCCCCAACTAACATAATTCAATGTTCTGGTACAATGAAAATTCAGAACAGCCAGGTTTGACGTAAAATGTTCATCTATTCAGATGAAGAAGTTATTGACTTTTTACTACCAAAAATACTCCATTACCAAAATCGGAATCTCAGACTGACATTTCGGTTTGCCTACAAGTTACGTAGGACTAAATGTGAGAAAGTGTGCGTGAAATGATGCAAAAAACCAAACAAATTCTCACATTTAGTCTTACGGCCCATCAAAACGCTTCATTATATTAAGGGGGTATTCTAGTGTAGAATTTTGAAAAAATCAAAAAATTATTTTTTCATATTTCCAAAGTTTAGACATTCAAGAATATGCGTTTAAAAGGATTTTTTAATATTCCTATTATTTCACAAGTTAATTGAAGGTCATAGAAACTGGTTTTGAAGGTCATAGAAACTCGGAAGGTCGAGCGCTCGGAATTCCGGACTTCAGAGGCGTCAAAGGAGGGTAGAACTGCTCGTCTTCATCAGAGAACATCGAATCAGTATTTTGAAGTAGAGGAAGGGTTTTTACATGGATTAAAAATATGTACGTATTCTGTATCATTCTATAAGTAAAATTGACGAAAACTTGTCTCAAAACTCTGGACGCGTTTTTCTCGAAACTACTTTTTTCGAGCTGGCGGTAAGGATATATCGAGTTTTAATAGACCGATTTACTTCAAATTTGGAGAGGATGTTCTTTATACATCTCTTTATCGTGTGGTCCTTGCCCAAAAATATAACTTCTCATTTAGTATTTTTAAAAAATTCGGAATTGTTGAAAAATATGCAACAAGAACATTTTTTTTTTTCAAACTGCTGCCATTTTGTTAAAAAGTTTTTTTTTTAACTTATCCAAGGGTCAAACGATAGCGACATCTATAATAATTAAGAATCCGTCTGGTTTTCGTTTTTCAGATCACCAGGAGGGTTGGTAGGATGCACGCCAGGACACCCTCTTTTATTTAGACCCCCCACTTTGACTGCTTGTAACTTTGTTAATTTTAATTTTTTTTTTATTAATTTTTTTAAGTATGAACAACAAATCAATAAACAAGTGATAAAAAAATTTTTAATACAAATATTTGTTGTTTCCTTTATACAACGCTTCAAAAACCGGGCGAAATTCATGTCTCTACACTAGAATACCCCCTTAATCAGTCTCATCTAAATGCTTCATTTTGAATGTTTCATGGCCTCGTTCAAAAACTAAACAATCCTAACGGACAGAATCTGAAGTGCTGACATGGTCTTAAATTGGACGATTTGTATAGCTTTTTAATTTCAATCCAAATAAATGTTGTTAATGTATGTTAAATAAAATAAAATGGACCAAATACATATTTAATGATTTATTAGTGCTGTATTTTGTGTACTAAAATTATTTGCGAACGCAATATGCGCTGCAACTAGTTAAGTATAATTGGAAATGGACAAAAGTGTAACTCAGACAATTTTTTCAGCTGTAGTTTGCTTAGAGCATTTTTTTGGCAACGTCAGAAGTTCAGGTGGAAACAATAGGCGGGTGCCTCCGTATTTTTTTGTACAGAAAATGTTACGAAAGCATACTTGTAAGGTTCCATTGCCAACTTTAGCTAGTTAAGATTCCTCAGAGTAGTATTTTCATCATTTAAGCAGTTCGATAATTGCAAGACCAAATTTTAGTTTTGTTTGTTGCAGAGATATGCCTGAAAATTTCTTTTTGAGGGACTATGTTAGAGTTAGAATTTTGTTTGTAGTTAGATTTCGGAATAAAAATTTGAGGGAACCATGTTTTAAAAATAAGCTGCTTTGTGTAAAGCATCTTTAAGGAATAGAAATAGGCAATATGGTTACACACAATACCAACTAAATGCTGCTATTAATGCTAATTTTGTTTCTAAAAAGTTGATGAAGGTTAGCTGTAGCGGAAATTTCTTTAATGAACATACCTAAAATATTATTGGCTTTCTCAAAAATATTTTTCTACACTAACTTCTGCTTTATATCTGAAAACTATTGTTTATGTATATTTTCTTCTATGTTCTGCATTTCTAAAATGTAATCTATGGAAGTATTTATTATATTAATAAAAACAAAAACATGTACGTAAAACTCATTAATTTTTTTCATTATTAGCAGCTTTTTTACTAAACATACCCTTCGAACAATAATAAGTAAACTTGAACTTTGGTAACTTAACATTTTTAACGAATGAATGAAAATTATATTTTGCGTTAAACTGTGGGAATTCACTAAAAAAAATGTCTGTACATCAACAATAAACATTAATGTCGATTACTTGATGTATTGAATGAGTTGTGCATGAATTCAGAACGATTTTAAGACGTTTTCAATTTGGGATTTATGTCAAAATTTGCATTTATTTGCTCTGTATTCATTCACTATAATCGTTCTGATTATTTTTTTAAAACATTGGTGTTCCTTTGATGCATAGTTTTTTTTATAGCAAATGCATGCATGCTTCCATCAATCAAGAATGTTATGGATAATTTATTTTTCGATTATAACTCTTTTTTCAAATTTAATATTAATTAATCAAAATGTAATTGAAAAATAGTTGCAAGCTTAAATCATTAAAAACAAACTATAAATACACTTGGATTGGTTAAATTTATACAGATTTTAATTACTTGCAAAAAAAATATTTGGGCCGTTCATTAACGAAAATTTATTAGAATTCAATAAACAAATTGCGCTCGCACCCTTAACTTGATGGTTTTTCGAACGCATCTTTGATACAATAATTCAAGGTTAATTATGAAATTTAAAGAATTTCGTAGTGATTGCTCTAAATTAGTGAATTAAGTAATTATAATAAACTGATGTTGAACATGCTTTTTTCAAGACAAAAATTTACATTGGTTCGTTATCAACAAAATTACTGCAAAACTAAAACTTAAAACTGACTTTTTCATAGAAAAAAAGTAAAAAGAAAAACCTGAAAAAAACTTATTAGCCACCCCATTTTGTTTTTGCTGTACAAAGTGCCGCTAGTCTACGGCATCGTTTTTTTTTGCTCACATCTATTCATGGACTAATTGTCAAAATTACAAATACATATACCTTAAAAAAGGTATAGTTTTTGAAATATTGTTTCTGTTTGAAAAAATATTTATTCCTACACAAGTTTTTATTAACATCCTTGCCCATAAAACTGTTAACTGGTAAAATGTGCATTTAAATAATTAAGCACCAAGTTTTTGAAGAAACGGGAGGTTTCACAGGAAACAGAAATATCTTGGAATATTCCCTAAAATAAACAAGGATACAAAAATGTGCTCTATACACAACACACTCAATGGCTTTTATAAGTTTATTACTTTTTCTTAAACTAATAAATTTTATCATGAATTTAAATTATCAAAAATCTTTGTTAAGTTTTAAAGAACAAAGATATAACCTTATTCCAATAGGTTCAGAAAAACATTATATCCACGACCTTACCTATCCAAATTGTAGGAAAACGAAATAAATACCAAACAAAACTACAGTGATTGAATTAAATTGAAATAATTAAAAAATCATCAAATTATTAAATTAAATGAAATTAAATTAATTAAATGAAATTAAAAAAGAATTCAGAGGTAAAGAAATATAATAGCTTTTATATCTCTACCTAGTTCCTGCATAAAATACATATAATAATACTTACATAAAAAAATTAATGTTTATATTCAACAATCATCCAAAAACAAGGAGAGCAAAACAAATTCGATGCAAGCAAAGCCACAATTCCCAGAATATGCATCATATTACGGAATCGTTCATTTTAATAATTAAATTCTTCAAGGGGACTCCCGGGATTGCTATTCTATATTCTCCTTCTATAACAGATCCCCAATGTTTGGTTTTCATAACTCCATCCTCACCCACCGTAGACCTCTTCCTTAACACACAATAATTTGCATCCTGCAAGTGATGGTGATAGAGGAGTAGATGGAATATGTGTAGACTGGCAGAGAGACTATGTATAGAGTCTGTGAAGCACGCTATCTACCACAGTGTAGATGACGTTGGAATCAAAAGTTTTTCACTGTTGTTTTAATCAAATCCTCCGCAGTAGTATGCGGTAGCTTATCGCTTTCCTGTCTCCTGCTCCTTTATGTATTTCAACTCCTGCCGCCACAGCAGCACTGCCACGCCACGCCACGCCATCCACGCCGCCACCACCCGGTCTAGTGAGTCACACTAACAAAAATCATGCTCTATGATGGAACAAACAGAAGAAAAAATAATAAAGAGGTAAAGGGGCCAACACAAGGACACCACAAAGTAAAGCTGGAGACCTGAATTTTCATCCACTATTTTACTTCATTTGGTTTTTGGAAGAGAATGCGATAAGCTGGTTTATTTTTTTCTGGAGATATTTTCTACATGTTCCCTCTAAAAGGTGAATGTGGTTGTTGAGATATTTTTGTTCTTGTATGGAGATGCACTTCAACTATACACGAAAACTAGAGATACACAAAACAAGCCCCTAAGACCAGTGACATGAATTTTGGTTCTTTTTGACTAGTTAACCCTTGTCCTTGTCCTCATCTTTTCGTCCTTTTTGAAGAAAACCAAGCAAAAAAAAACAAAATATTATTTAACTATGGTCGAAGGGGATTTTGTAGTAGTAGTAAAAAGTGCCTTCTTTGATCTTCTTTCTATGAAAAGACAAAAAGAAGCTTAACATTTTATACCTACTGCCAGGGTAGGTACAAAGAACGAGATATTATAATGTTGGTAACTGAGTGCAGATGAAGATACTGTTTCTTTCGTTTCGTTGCAAGAAAGAAAAAAGAAAATGTTAAGATAATGACTTTGGATTTTTCAAGCGGAAAGGCATACAACTTTCCATAACGCTTGCTTAAGTTTCCATTTGAGATGCAGGATAGGGGAAAATACATTAAGACACAAGGAATAGCGGATTTTTTTTTTGCAACAAAAAGAAACATTTTCGGAGTAAGATCTTTCAAGCATCAAAGGCTCTTCTACGGTACGTAGTTTTTAAATGTCTGTGCAGGTTTCTCACAGATGAATCGTAAAATTTAATAGAACTTCTGTGAAGTTGAAAAACACTTCAGATAATGAACAGGAACAGAGCTCGGAAGTGAGGCGATTTCTTGCCGTTTAGGTTAATTGTCAAAAACTATCTGAATTGTTTCCCGATGGGAGTGATTAAAGTTATGGAAATGTCTACGTGAAACTAATCAACTTAATTTTAATTGGAAAACTTACCTAATGGATTCATATTCACTATTCAGTTAAAAAATATTTAAAAAATAATAAATTTTGTTTTGTTTTGCAATTTTTGGAATGTTAAGCATGTTTATGTTCAGTTAAAGTGACCAAACGTCCCTTTTTCCAATCGATCACAATATAACCTATGAAGAAATCGATTTAAAAAATAAAACTCATTTACTAATTCAACCTTAAGAAAATATTTTGAAAATCTTAAAGGATTATTTGCATTGTCAATTACAAAAAAGCAATTCCATTATTTACTAAAATTTGTTGAATAGCCCTGTAATTTTTTGATTGATTGGACTTGAAATTCAAGAGTTTGTTTACAAATTTTATACAACTGGGATTTCCATTCAACAATTTAAAATCTATGTCCGTATATCATTCGTCTTTATTATACAGAATTAAAAATTTAAAAGTTATCCAATACTTGATACTTTGCAGGAAAGTATTTTGAACCTAGACAATACTAATTTCATTAACGATTTTTGATAGTTTTGAACTCAGGACATGTGCATCAAAGTTATTTAATAGTTCCTGGCAAAATTGTTGACAACCCTTTCCACTTCTCGCTTCTTCTTCACATGTTTTTTTTTAAGAATCAATTTTGTAAAAAAAAAATGGTTTGCATTTTTTTTTTCTTGATTATTTTTGAAATAAGAATAGAAGTCCGTGAGCTAGGTATACATTTCTCAAAACTTAAAGTGGGATAACCAACTGGAATTGCAAAATGAAGGCTTAATTACTTTATTCATCTTGATTAACTTAAAAGTGAAGGAAGTATATTTGGAATTACTTGTTATCAAACTGTATTGCAGCTTCAAGAGATAGATAATTTGTGTTATCAATGACAATAACATTTAAAATCAGACTTAATGCAAAACTAAAGTTTACAAAAATTCTTTTAAAAGAATTTGAAAGTGTTTTATGTACTCACTTTGTCTTTAAACAATTTAAATATACCTTCATCCTCTCAATGCTTAAATTGTGTTAAATAATAAATCCATATATTTTAAAGTAAATAAAACACTTTTCTAAAAAACAAAAAATCAAACTAAATTTATTGAACTGCTTGAAAATTTTCAAATTAAATATTTGTAAAATCTTTCTTTTGCCAACAAACTCTTTATTAAAGTTTAAAGTAATTAAAATCGAGGTTTATAAACTAAAACCCTATAGAGTCGATATTATACTGACTGAATAATTTATCCATTTGCACACGTCTGTCACCCACTCATTCGACATTCATACAAATTTTATAATAATAACCTTCGTCGTCTCGAGAACGCCCAATATATTACCTCTATAAGGTATATGTAGTTAACCTATTCAAAAGCTCATCACGTATGGCCAGGGGATAATTTTATTTATGAACATGAATGCATGAATACCTACTACATAGTATAATATCGTAGGAAGGTAGGTGCCTGCCTGGACGAATAAACAATTTTCTTATTTGTGTGAACAGTTAATCACCCCGGGTAAGCCATTTCAGCCAATTTATCCATCAGAATTCAAGATAAGTACATAAAATCCTTTTCTGTGTGCCGCACCAATTCAGTTCAGTCAGTCAGTTCAGTTGAGTTCGCTTTTTGTACAAGCTTAAGCTCTTCGTCCTGGACTCGTTAGAGGACATGCAAAAAGTGCGTTATGTAAATTCGTAAGGAATAACGTGGTGGTGTGGCGGCTCCATATTCGTCCTATGTACGGACTGAGTTTTGCAATGAGTCCTTTATGGCAAAAGACTTATTACCTTTTATTTGAACATATCCTGCTTTAGTCGTACTCGAGGTCATACCCGTGTGTTTTCTTATATCTAAAATGATATCACCATCAGCACCGCCACAATATGCCTCGTCTCACCACCGCCGCTGAAACATCATCAACGATGCAGAAGTGGATCCCTGCATTTTATTTGCACACCTCTTAAGGGCTTTGGCAAATAATGCACTCTAGAGTTTGTATAGGTTAGGTACATTCTATATTTTATGGAGAATGTATCCTTGGGGGTATATTCGCGTATTTGTGCTGTACACGTTTTTATGTATGTGTATCTAAATGTATTGGTTTTCAAATATCAAGATACGGCACGTTTCTAATAAAACCAAACTGTTTGCCCCTTTTGGCACGTTTCGCTTTATATTTTCTGTGTGTGTGTGTGGCACGCGGGTGTTTCTTAAAAGACGGTCCTTAGGGATTGCATCCTTTTTATATCCGAATAAACAAAAAAATAATACATAAACCTTCTACCAGCCATCCAGCGAACCAGCCAGCAGCGCCTTCAATATCATTTGACTGACGAAAAGCACGATGGTGTTTTGTACAATTTGCCATTTGCCAACAGCCAAGCAAGGACCTCTTTCTTCTTATCATCGTGCTTTTGCCGCCAATCTTTGAAGACGATGAAGGCAACGACGACGACGAAGACGTGTTGTGCTTTTTACTTGCTTCGGTGAATGAGATTAAAGGGTGAAAACGAGTACCTTTTTTTTTTGTTGGCGCTAGCTTGTTTATTAAGGAACAAGTCGAAAGAATCGTTAGAATTGTCTGCATCCGAGTGATGCGATGCGACGCGACGGTACTTAAAAGCAGGCAACACAAAATAAATAGCAACAACAAAAAACTGATTATACGTACTTTAAAATCAAATTGGATAGGTTTTGAGCATTTTAAGGGTAAACAAGTGTAGTCTTAGGTAAATGAAGAGCAATCCCTTTCATATATCTGACGGTGTCTTTTCGTAATCTTTTTCTTCTAGTGTCTGAGAGTCTTTTTCTTAAGTCTATAATTTCTGTTGCAAGGGAGACTTATGGGTTTAAAAAAAATTCATAGAACTTGGGTCGTACCAAAAAGAAATATAATTTAAAAATCAAGTATTATACGTGTTCTAAATGAATTGCTCACAGAAGAACACTCCGCTTCTTATTTTGTGGGTGTACTATGGCGTATACGTAACTTTTTTTTTAAATATAATTATTCATAACCTATTCTGTTCAATTGATTAGATTGTTTGATACATATTAGGGTTATTTAAACATATCTTAGAAATAGGCTTAACAGTTTCGTTTTGGTGTAAGAATTCTAAAATTCAAATTTGAGCTCTTAAAATTAATATTTAGAACTTCTGCTTCACTGTTTATTGTTAGTTTTTCGTAAATACTGATTCTTAACGCAAGTTTAATTCAATAAAAAATGTCTTGGCATACATATTTTTGCATTAAATATTGTGATTTTTCGACATCTATACTTGTACAAAAGTTATTCAAGTTCAAAATTAAATTCAACACAAATTTGACTGTTTTCAATGTTTTACAGGGAAATAAATAGTTTCATCAAAAAATTTAAGAAAATTTGTCTTAAATTTTGTTCTTACATAAATATAATACCAGACCAACAGTATAAGCATTAAGGAAAACTATAGAAATCGGAAAAAAGATGTCTGTTTTTGAATATTGTTAGGGACAGATAGAGCGTAGTAAGGCATTCCACATTCGCGTAGTACGGCTAAAGAAGGAATCTCTATACTTCACAGAGGCACGAGTATTGCAATGAAACTGTTTTAGGGAAGGAATGCATTTTAATTTCACTTGGGCGTAGTTCATCAGAACAAGTGTAAGAAAGTGTGAGCCAAGAAACATGATGATGTTCGAGTGCCTTAAAGGAGTGTATGATGTAATTTTAAAAACTGTCCAAGAGCAAGTTACTGGATCACCAGCAAAGAGGTCGGGGAAAGCTATATATTTAATTTTTGAATTTAAATTGGTAGGGGATACAAATTTTTGTTTCAATTTTTATAAAAAGAACACTGCAACTCTCAGAAACTTGAACTATAACAGCAAGTATGTAAGACCTCATCACGCATTTAATTTATTAAAGCTTGAAGTGTCTTGTAATTCAAAACGTTTAAGTTGCTATAGTACCTACTGGACTTGTATATGGTATTGTTCTACCTATACACACGAAGCTAAGAGTGGTTTTGTTTATGCCACGTTATTTCACCGACTTCGTTGTCGTCGTTGTTGTTCTAAAACAATAAGAAGTGCTCTTTGAGACGGCAAGAGCCTTGAAAATGTGTTTACTTTCAAGGGATGACAACAAACGCTCACAGGAAATAAATTGTGTACCTAGCTACTCGCATAACCCTAGTCCAATGGCTTCGAAGGGAATTCTTATACCTTTTTCACTATATAGAAACGTACGCCAACAAACCCATTCAATCTACCCCCCCCGCGCCCTTCTTTATACTACCTACAGTCATATCCTTATTCACTTTCCTAAATAAACAGAACAATACCCCAACGTGTTGCATTTTATATTTTATTAACCTTATTTCTGCCAGGATATTCCTATCCCTATCCCATGCACAGAATACTGACAAAAAGAAATATCCGAGGAAATGCAGGAATCTAGAGTGTGCCAAATGCCCCAACCAAAAGCAGCCAACTCTCGGCTTCACTTCACGTTTTGAGATGCTCTTTGAATTTGAAAAAGCATAAGGCGTGTAGTGTACTACTACGTGAGACCAGTTATTCAACACAACGACGACGACAACGATGACGACGTAGATGCATCCTGTGCAAAGTATGAGTATAATCTAGTTCCACTTTCAGTGCAGTTGCAAGGACAAAACAAGAATGATAGCAGTGGCAGTTTCAGCAACAGCAGAAGCAGCAGCCAACCAACCATCCAAACCAACGCCAACGCCTTGCCAATCGAGTTTCATTTGGGTTAAGTCAATGACGTATCCTGTACACGATCCCATTATTTGCACAGCTATTCAGAAGGAGTAATTACTTCCGTCAAAGAGAGAGGAAATTCAATTTCTTCGTTTTTCGATTTTGATTGCATTCGGAACTGGGAAGGTAGGTGGCTCCATCGCCATAAGTCGTTCGGTAGGTCCGTCAGGCGGGTGTAAGTGTGTTGATAAATCTTCTCGATCTTCCTCACACCTACATCACATATACCTACCTGCTGTATCTTAAAGTTTGAAGGTCCTTTTCGGACAGGTGCATCCTGTATATGTTGGTTTGGGTACAGATGGGATATGGACAACAGGGCGTATGGGTATTTATTATTTCATCATCCCATGAAAAGGAAAAGTCCATCGTATAATGAATATTTCTCGATAATAATTTATCATTATTTGGTTGAGTGACTTCAAAGGATATTATTGAAGCAATTGTTGTTGTTTCCTTTTGTGGTGATAAATATGTGCATATGAATATTCTTTTATGATGAGAGAAAGCCAACTGAACGTTGACTTGAAAGAGGAAGGATGATTTTATTGAATTCTCGAGTGTTTAAAGAAAATTTAATCGATATCATTTGTTCGAAGTTGAAAAGTTTGCAATGTTTGTGTTGGATGACTTTCATTTTGAATGGACTCAAAGTGGACCTTAATGAAGACTCCTATTGTCAGACTTTCACCTTAATGAGGATTTAAAAACTTTATTTATATGAATTCATTACTTTTTCCAAGGCAATATTTTGAAATTAATTTACAATTTAAGACATTTTTATTGGGTCAATATAGTACGCAAGTTACCTGGATTGTTGAAACTTTTGTAGGTTAAATTATTAAATTTTCGAGTTCAAAGTTTGAAGGTAGATATGAATGAGAAAATTGTGAAATTGTGGCTTCATAATGAGAATTGAAATACATATTTAATATGAACTTAAAGTTATCATTGTATTTATGACGTGGGTGTGTTTTATTTATAGTTTCATGGAAATGTAAATATACACGTTTGTATATTTGGATGAACAAAAAGAATTATTTTAATTTTGTTAAAGGTTATTTTAAAATACAATATAAGGCTGTATAAATATTTTGTATTTCATGGATAATAATTCAACTGAAACAAAATGTTATGTTGATTAATTTTGTAGAATTTTTAATATTATCTAGCAACATATGTACTATGTAAGTCATAATAAAGGTGAAACCGTAAATGGTATGTCATTGTTTATTTCTTTTAAATTATTCCATGAGTTGGTCGAAATTTTAAAAATTTTATCATTTCTTTCCAAGAAACTAGAAATTGTAAATTAACTAAATTTTAAGTTCGAAAATTTTAAAATATGATATGTTTTCAATTTGTTTTCTTAAAAAAATATTTTTACTAATTTAATCAGCGTCAGCTGTGCTTTTTCTAATATAGAAATTAATATTCAAGAAATTTCGTTCACCGAAAATATCAAAGGACCAAATAATAGTATAAACTTAAGTTACATTAAAAATAGAATTGGAAAAATGTTTAAACTCAACTAACATATTTACTATGTATTCAAAAATTAAATAAGTACTATAAAGAAAAACGTTTTTAAAATCTGGTAAAATCTAAAGAAAAATGCAGTTCTTGGTTTCAAAATGTAAATTTAAATAAAAAATAATTAAACAATTTTATTAGGTGAATTTTTGTATTAGTAATTACTAACTACATTTTTTTTAATAATAAGCGCTGACTCAAGGGCATAATACTACCCTTATTATATAGACACAGTGTGAGCACTAGGAAAGGGAGAGAGGGGTTGAAAGCAGGTGTCGGTGCACATTGATTTTGAATTCCTGAATATTGCAATGGCTGGGAAAGACAGAGTGTGGGAAGGCATTCCACATTCACGTAGTACGGCTAAAGAACGAATCTCTGTACTTTACAGTACGACCGAAGTTGGGCTCAAGGGTATATTGATGAGCATTCCTAGAAGCGCGAGTATTACGGTTGAACTGTTTAAGGGGAGGAATTCAGCTGGCTATTTCTCTAGAGCATAAACCGTGAAAATGACGGTAAAAGAGGGTAAGACAAGAAACATTTCGAGGATGTTCAAGCGACGTAAATGATCCTATGATGTTATTATCACCAATCAATCTAAATGCTCTACGTTCAATACTGTCCAAGAGGCTTTAATAAATTGCAAGGGCACCAACCCAGATATGGGAATTATACTCAAGCTTTGGACCTATATAAGCCTTGCAAATAACAGCCCGATCAGAGGAGGAGAAAAACTTCTTGCATCGCTTAAGAAAACCCAAACATCTTGTGGCATTTTTGGCGACATCGCGTATGTGATCGTTCCACAAAAGGACAAAAGGTGGTTGGTGTCACACATACCGAGAATATCGAGATGTTCAGTCTCTTAGATGCATGTGCCATCCATTTATAATGGCAAGGGGGGTATATCTCGCTTTAACGATACAAGACAGCATTGAGTTTTCGAATCATCAAATTCCACGCGGTTTTTTAATCCCCTAATCTGTTTAGGTCGGAATTTAATGAGCTTGTCATATTTTGTCGTTGAAGTTCCACATCCCAAGAAGAGGGATGTGAGTCTGAAAACGAATAGGAAAAGCTAAGAGTAATATCGTCAGTGAAACAATGTATTGGATTAGAAGTTGCAGACAGGAGATCACTAATAAAAATGAGAAAGAGTGTTGGAGATAGAATAGAGCCCTGGGGCACACCATCATTTATTGTGTGGTTTTCAGACTTGAATTTATCCAATACAACTTGTATTGAACGATTCGAAAGGTAATTACTAATCCAATGAAGCAGGGATTCATGAAAACCGAAAGCACGCATTTTCGATAAGAGAGCCTGATGCCAAACCCTATCAAATGCTTTTGAAATATCAAGTGCAATTATCTTACTTTCTCCAAGGTGATGTAAAGATTTGCTCCACTGTTCGGTGAGATGAACCATGAGATCACCAGTTTACCTTTTGCTGCGAAAGCCGTACTGCCGGTCATTAAGAAGCTTTCGATCTTCGAGATATTTCTTGAGCTGATAATTAATAATCAGCGTTTCCATGACCTTGGAATGAAGGGACGTACACAAGTGCAATCGGTCACATTTTTTGGGGATAGGCTGGACAAATACGAAATACATAATGTTTGAATGTTTTTATGGAAATCATATGGTCAGATTTTTTTTTTCCAAAATAGGTCTCAAATACTACAAAAACTGGCTTAAAGCTAAGAACATCTCGATATAAAAATTGGAAATTACACTGGTCGACAAAACTACTTTTTTGTCTGTCCCATACAAACAAAACAATACTTTTTTTAATGATTAAAAGGTCCTTAATTCAAATATTGCCTTTAAATTTGTCTATCAGATCAAGTTTTTAAAATATGCCTCTTTAAAAATGCTTAAAACAACCAACAATTTTTTTTTTAAGGCTAAATTGAAACTCAAAATATCTCTTAACAATCATTTGCATGATGTTTTGCAAAGTACAAATCTTTATCTTCTAGATACAATTTAATTTAAAATCATTATATCATTATTAGACTTAGTTTTTGGATATTCTCATAAGTTTTGAGTCTTTATTTGTTACTATGTATATGTAGTTTTATGTAAACCTAGAATTTGATACTTTCATAGTTTTCAAAAATACGTTTTGGGCTTGATTTTTAGTGCTGATTTGGAATCCAATTTCAATTTTAACTATTTACTCAAGTTTTAAAAATACTCGTTTTCAACATTATTTTTTTTTTTTTAATATATTTCATAAACTTGATATCCCTAATAGAAATGTATCAACAGATTCGTTACAAGAACAACACTTACTTTCAAAGACTTTTGCTTTTTTATGTTGAAAACTATTTTAGCATTAATGGCTTAGCGTTTCTTTAAGATTTTTGTAACAACATATGAAGATTTTTTGAATATCATATGAAATAATATAAATATATCAACTGAATATTGAAGAAATTGATTATAGATTTGAAAAACCATCACAGATTTTTTTCAAAAAATCTATTTCATAATATTTAGATAGTCTCAAAAAGCCTGATATACATAGGTGTTTTTTTTTCAAAGTAATATCTCAAGAACCTGACGTGATAGATTAGTTTTGAAGTTGGAAATTTTATTGCAAGGAAGAAAATCTTGCCTACCAGTGTTATCAGTGTAAACCGCATTCTTGTAACAAAGGTAAACAACTTCTCATACGAAGGAATTTTTCGACGATTGAAGGTTCTTAGAATCTTAATTAAAGGTTTTTAGAGAGATGTCTGTGTATTCTATGTTGAACGTATCTCAAGCACCTAGAAAAGTTACAAAAACGTCTTTAAAATAAAATGCACTACTAGGTCGCACGAACTTGCTTTTGACTCATCCAAGGAGTCTGTTTAAAAATATTTCCTGTATTTTAAGATTTAAAAATGTAATTGCAAAAAAAGTTAGTTTTCAAAAATTTAAATGTCATTTGATTTCTCAAAAAAACCTTAATTTTTCAAAAATTTTAGTTTAAAATCGTTAAAGCTGTTTGTTTTTTATCGAATTTTGTATATTTAAAATTACTTATTTCATTTGAGTTTAAAATATTTGTAGTATGCAGTTATTTATAACTTATGAGTATACGTTTTTCATTTCAATTTTGTAAACATCAAAATCAAAAATAAGAACAATGACATTATTGATCATTAAATATTGTTGAGACAGTGAAAGAGCTTTTACAGACAAAAATTAATGATATCGGTTGATTAGTTATTAAGAAAACTTAAAAACTAAATAACGGTTTTTTGGGTGGTATCCTTTTGGAGCAATACAAAAATATTTTTTTTATATTGAAAGAATTAAAATTATGAAAAAAACAATTTTAGAAAATATTTGAAAATATCTATCGGTTGGTTTTTTAAAAAATCAGAATTGTTGGTTTTTGAGCAAAAAATTTGTATTTTGAGTCTTAATAAAATGAAAGTCAATCGACCCAATGCTTTGGGCTGTAGGGGTCAGGATAGAAAGATAGAAGGACGGAATCGGGGGACCCTTTTTTTCGTCTTCTTTACCATCGTACCATCTCAAGTTCGAAATTTTTTACGAATGCAAAACTTGCCATATAATTCTTATAAGTAAGAAATTGGGTTTTTACTCTAGCAATGTAATGAAAAATGTGGTAATCCTAAAATGTCTTTCAATTATCAATTTGATACCTACTTGGCATAGATTTTAAATAAAATATTCAACTAACGGTTTTTTATAAATCAAAAAAACTGAAAAAAAAGTATTTGTAACCTCGAATGTTTCGCGATCAAGAAATGATGTTATTACCAAAATAATTGTATGCAACAACGTGTCAAATTTTTCATAAGAAATAAAATCCTTAAAATTTCTGCTAAAATTTGTTAAAAATTGATTTTCGTCTTGGCAACAATTCAAGATTTTTGATTTAAACTAATTTTATCTCATAAGAAACATTGTAGCAAAATTTGTAACAGTTATAGTTTAAGCACTAAAATTGACTCACTCAAAGCAATTTTTTATTTAAAAAGCCTTTTTTTTTTATAATTTTAAACACTGCAAGCAACCCTTTTAACTGATTAAAAAAAATTAAATAAATAAACTCATATTCAACTTTACCTACATACATACTATGTCTATGTAATATTTAAATATAATTATTGAATTAATTTAATTTAATTTATATTTGTGACACATCTTGCCAGCAGAGTGCAATGTTTTGTCAATTTTCAATATAGAATATTAGATTTTTCATAGCATGAATTTCATTTTACAAAAATCCAATATGTTTTAAAATCAACAAATTCTTCCAAAAAAAAATAAATAATAAAATCTAAGCAAAAATAAACTCGGTACACGAAACTTATTTTCATCAGTAGACAAAATACTTCTCTGTATTGATCATGATCCATATCCATACTTTTTGTACACATACATATCTACATATATATACATTTCTGTATATATATTTATTTAAGAAAAGTATGTACAAGAAATCCAAACCATCGTCCTTGCACACAGCAATTTACTGCTCCCCAATTGACCCCCTCAAGGAAGTGAAGCCAGTTCAATGTTGCAACAATGCCATACATACCACGGATTTTTCTATACTCTTTTTCTTGTTCCTTCTTAAAGCCGTTGAAAGACTTTCCGACACGTATTTTCTGAACAACTCGAAACGAACGTGAGGGCAAGGAGTAAACTATGTAGAAGCATTTCGAACCTGAAGAGTGCGAGTGTAAGGAAATCCGCTTTAGGGTGACGGGGCGGGCGTGCTTAAAGAAAACAAAAACGAAAAAGAAATAGAAAAATAAAACCTTTACAAGTGTCATCCGGAGAATGGGCAATGAAGCACGTTACCCATTCGGTCACATACTAAACGAGAATGTTGGCGAAAAAGTGTCACTAGTGTCACTCCCTTTATTGCCATTGCAAGACGTTGTACAAACTATCAAAAGAAATCCAAATGTACAAAAATAGCACACACACACTCAGTAACATAACATAGAAGAAGCTTACTACTTTAGCCATAAATACGCTTAGAAATTTCAAGCAGGAGCACAGAAAACACACACCTACTCGTGTGTGTGTGGAGTGAAAGTGCTGAATATGTTTAGTTCACTCGTATATATAGAGCAATGCTATGTAAAGAAGTAAAAAAAGAACAAGGATTGTCTCCCGAGGGAATCCTTTTGCTGGGATTTCGGAACTTGTCCTTTTTTAGTATTCTATCTTCAGAGAAAGAACTTAGGTACTAACAATCCCCCTTAACCCCGTTGCTTTACTACATTAAAGTTGCCAAACGAAAATTGGACCGGGAGCAGGACCTGGATCAAGACCAGAATCAGGACGAACTACGATATTTTTGAGCAAAGTTATTTAATTTTTTTTTCTCGTGTTGCTTTTAATTTACAAATATTGCCATTGTGCAGTTAAAGCTTTCTAACACAATTAAGCACCATGAAAGATAGGAAACAGCACAAGGGGATTTTGAATTCAAATCAAAGGACACACTCATATATCCTAGGGAGAGTTTACTTTATGACAACGACCGTTGTCGTCGTCGTCGTCGTCGTCGTCGTCGTCCACTAAGACGACGACAAAGGCGACGACGACGACGATGATGTCCCAAGTCAGACCATCATAGTCAGAGTCAGAGTCAATGAGTGCATTCAAATGAAATGCTCCTCTGAAACTGGAAGAGTTTATTTAAATCAGAGAAAAACATTATCCTTTTTGCTATAACAGGATTACACAGGAATTTGTGTTTTATAATTTTATTTTATAATTCTTTTTTTTTTCGTCTGTGTTACTTTGGTTCTTGTTCATTTTCCATATGCATGATGGTGATGGTGATGGTGTGTGTCTCTCTTTGAATGTCCTGCTCCTGCAGTTTTGCTCCTTTTTGGTTCGTATATCGTTCGTTGGGATATAATAGTGACAGTAGCACTCTGGAACAGAGGATAGGTGGGTGGATATTCTCTTTTTTATTTTCAATATTAAAGTCATGCTGACATGGGAACATAAATAGAAAAATTCGTCCTCTGTCCTTTGGCTTTTATATACACATAGGAACAGGAGTGTAGTTGTGAAACGAATGAGTTACAAATTGCAAAGTGAAAGATGAGTATTCTCCCATTTATGCGCTGGAATAAATTTGTCTAAAAGATGTACGTTGCACGATATGCTTTTATACAATTTTTATTTTTAATGTCATTTTTTTTATATTTGTACCAACGTTATAGTTTATAACGTGGGTTGAAGGTATGTATGTACAATACATGTCTACTAGAAATGTGCATTGCAATGAGCTATAAAGAAATATTTATTTTTTACTATTTATGTGAAGCATATACCTAATGACATTTTAATGAATTCTAGAAATTGTGTTTTGTAACTTTAGAATATTTGTTGAAAATACACCTGGTATTGAACCTAGTTTTTCTAAAAATTGATTATTAAGAGTAACAAAAGACCACACATATTTGGCCTTAAAGTTTAAGTAAACTGTTGCTCTAGATGTTAGAAATATCAAAAAAGCTTCAAACTAATTTAAAACTAGATGACCCGGCCAAGCGTTGCTGTGACTAACGTTTGTTGTCATATTACAATGTTGGAAATTATTTAAGGGGAACGGTAGGGGAACATCAGACATGGACACCACCATGGGCTTTTTAACATAGATGCCATTTGCAGAAAAACATGGCGGCCTTCATGACTGATCTTCTACTACCGTTACCCCTTATTACAATGAAATTATTATTTACGAACAAAGACGGAAACGTTAAAGGTGGTATACAAATTTACTGGTTTGGGATTTGAAGGGGAAGGACTTTGAACACAATTGATCAAAGTTTTTGAACAGTTGATGTTAAGCAAACATCAATACAAAAAGAATTAAATTTAAAATAAAGGGTTTTTTAAGTTGGTGCTGGTAAATTTTGGCGCCCTGTGGCGGTTATTTTGTTTTGGTGACATCTGTCAAATCTTTTGTTTATTATTCAGTTGTTGTTATGGCAAGTTACATGATTGAACATCACGTTCAAATAATAAAACTTTATTATCAAAATGAGTGTTCGTTAACGCAAACGTTGCGCGCATAGCCCTTCACTGTCGACTCTAGAACGTTTAGTGGACAAATTTGAGACGGCTGGTTCAGTAAAAAAAATCAGCCAAAACCCGTACGTTCAAGGAACGCAAGATCGACTGAGAACATCGCCGCGGTCCGTGAAAGTGTACAGCAGAATCCGAAATGGTTCAGTTATATAAATAATAACATAATAATAAAACAACACTCTAATAAAATTGACTTACGTAACAACATTTCAAGAGAAGTTATTAATAAAACGAACAAAAACTCTTGCATTCGATTTTAATTTTGGGTTTTTCTCTCAATCATTCCTGGACATGACTCGAAATAAACGAAAAATTTAAGAAAATTGGTGTTTTTGTTTTTTTAGAACAAAATAGGTCTAAGATAAGGATTTCATTATTACAAAAAGAATAAATTATAATATCTTCTTTCACTTGTTCCGAACAATTTGACAATTAAAAAAGAAGCTGAGATGCGACCCACACTGATAACTTCCCATCCCGTCTGTCGATTAGTCTTGCTTAAAAAGTTTATAGGTTTTCGTGTTTTGTTAAAAAAGTTGTCAATTAAATTATTCTTAAAAATTAACTAAAAATTAACAACAATATTTTGCATATAATGAAATAGTTTGTTTTCAAAATCTTATTTTGTTAACGAGATTTTTAGTCGAAAACCAATATTTATCAATTTTAGTAGGATTTCTTAAAAAATATTTATTCCTTATATAAACAAATACAAATTGGATGAATGAAATTAATTTGAAGTCAATATCTCTTATTGTTCACGAGATATCGAGAACCGAACATCGATTTTTAGTTTTTATTTTTTTATGAAAAAAAACGGACTGTTGGATTTTTTGAAGCCAATATCTCAAATTTTTGAAAAGATATTTGAGTCGAAAATACATTTTTACTAACTCTTAGTAATATTTTTGTTTAGGTTTTTATTTTTTGTAAGAAAAACTGTCAACTCGATTTTTTTCAAAATTTTATCAGACGTCAAAAACGCTATTTTTCGTGACACAAAATTATATTGGAGATAAAATCAAGTCTTGTTCGTAAAATATTCGAGGTGACAGATATTTGTTTTCAGTTTTTTTTTGATTTATAAAAAAACCGTTAGTTGGAATTTTTTTCCAAAAATATATTTGTTTGGTATAAGGTTACAATATTTAATTTAAATTTAATTCAAGTCTCAAGCGTTATTGGTTCGTGAGATATTTTGGGTTAACCAAAATTTTCACCTTTTTTTTTTAAATTGCTATGATAAAAAAAAACCACCAACACAATTTTTTTGAGAGTCCTTTCTGCATCTTTTTGCATTATTATCTGTATAAAAACATTTATTTGATGTCGATATCTCTTCTGGTTCTTGAGCTATGGACGACGAAAAAAACTTCCCGACTCTAGGTACCTTGATACGTCGAGAAATGTCAACATTTTCAATTCGGCAAATCGTACCGTTTACAATAACAACCTATGGGAAGTTAATAAATTTAATCCTTTCGGGACGGGAGTGGTACGTTTACATATAAATATTCTTTGTCCTGTCCCACTCTTGTACTGAAAGGGTTAAGGAAAAGTGTGAAAGAAATAACCTTTTATTTAGCTTGTCGATAGTAATGGTACTATAACTCCTAGTTTTCTATAATTTTCTTAAACTGTGAATTATTTTAAGGTTATTTTTGTCCATGTAATTTGTATAAACTGATGTAAGACTAAAAGATAAAAATGTCATTAGCAGATCAAAAATCATAATTTTTGTTGGTTATCCAAACTGTTACTTTTCCAGCTAAAACAATTGAACTTCTTTTTTTAAACCTTAAACCAGTTAAACATAATGTCGGTACGAAAAATAAAAATCTTAAAGCTCCCCAACTTGAATTCAAAACAAAATTTAAAATACCAAAATTCAAAGAATCAGCTAACAAAAATTTCTACTCCTCCCTTCTCGAATTCCATACAAATACAAAACCCAATAATTTATTTAAATTTTCATCTTCTCCATTTTTTAATTTGTTCCTTGTATCGCAACGCAATAAAATCAATTTAAAAAGTAGCAAAAGAAATAATAACACAATTATAACCAATTTTTCTGTGTTATTTTTCAAAAGGCCACCTCATAAAAAATAACCTCTTGCTAGAATCTTATTAAAAAACCGAAACATTGTTTATTAAAAACAAAAACAAAAGTTGAATAAAAAAAAAAACAAGATTATAAAAATAAGTTCAAATTGTCGCGACAACTGCCACAAAATTAGCCGAATAAACGAATTAAGGTGATAACCATAACATTAAAGTCTCCTTGATCCCCAGTTTACATCCTGTTTCTGGTTATCCCTGGTAAATCCTGTTTCTTGTTTCGTAAAGAAGATAGGTAGTATATTCACCCTCACTTAAAAATGAAGAATAAAAATGGCTATGTAATTCCCCCAGGTTACAATTATACACCATCGATGTTATGCCGTTCGTAGTCGTTGTCGTCGTCGTAGTCAGAGTAGGAGTCAGAATCATCGTTGTCGTTGTAGCCGGATAGAAGCTCCTTCTCGGTAGAAGTTAATCTCAAGGGAGACAAAAATTTATTCAAATTCATTTCATCCCAAAGTCTCTGTGCCTTCTCGGTTCTTTGTGAAAACAAAAGGCCAAGTACCTATATAGCCTTTATACTCTTGTATTCGGCTTGAGCTGTTACAGGGGCAGGGGATGTATGATGGCACAACGAAGGGATGAATAAACCAATTCGAGAAAAAAAAGGGAAAAAATCCTCGGTCCAGTGGAGAGCAAATAAAGGGGCCAAAGGACACAGCATCATGTCAGCTTTGCAGTAAATATATCGGCCGAAGAAGCGACCCGACACGACGACGAAGGACCAACCGACACGACCATTCAAGGATACCAAATGTAATAATGAAACTCGGTGTGTCTTCTGTGTGTTCCCTGATTTCGACGACCTCTTGGTCCTCGTTCTGACTTTTGATACTGAAACCTCCTCTTCAAAAGGGTAAGGGTATGAGGGCAATGGTAAGGGCAGTCTATTAAATTAAAATACCAATTGCCAAGCTTTGAGTGAGGTTTCCAGTTATAGTAGGTAGAAGCTTTCTGGCTGTTGATGCAGTTGCAGGAAGTTACCCTCTCAGTTCAGTTCAGTTCCTAACACTGACTCTCTCCATTGTCCACCTATCTTGTTTTTCTTTTGAATGTATATACATACATATGCACATAAAATGAAAGGCGGAAAAAATGTCCTGACGAAAAAATTCCAGTTTCCGGTGGTGATTCTTTGAGTAGACAATATTAAAAGTGCAGACAAAAATAAAACACAATCACAAAAAAGGACGAAAAACAACACAAAAACAAAAGGAATTCCCTTTTGCAAATGGAATGGAATGGAACCAACTAACCGAGCGACCGACGCGACGATGACGACGAACACTATTCTGGGAGTGTAGGAGCTTAAAATTTGGAATATCAGTGTTTTCAAATTTCCACATTTACTCACACGGTCTCTGGGAACTCGGTGACACTTTGAAGGAAAATTCCTGAAATTTTTACTAAAAAAGAAAATTTCTCTAAAGTCCGTTGGCGTTGCGTTGGTTTGAGAAAAATGATGCTGCTATAGTGCAGAATAGTCCTTAGGAAGTTTTTTTTGTTGTCTTTCCTTAAAGCCTTATGTGTTTCTATGGTTAGGTTAGCTTAGAGTTCATCATGACAAGACTGATTCAAATTGCTGGTTAATAGTAAAATATTAATGCCAATGTATTGGTTTGGCTGTCTAAAAATACCTTCAACATAATACTCCAATTTTTTAAAGTATATTTGAATGAGTTGTTGGCAGTTTTACATTGACGGAACTATTGACAGCATAAACAGCTGAAATTTCGATGTTTTTTAGTATTTGAAAATTACGCCACCGAGTCACTCAAAAAACGACCAGTTCAAGGATTTAACAAATATCTATGTTACAGAATTATGATGCTTCCGAAAGTATTTTTTAATTTTTCTCGGAACACAGAGTGCCAGTAAAAAACCTTAGGTAATGGTGTAAGAAGATAAGACTTAAATTTGTGCCTCTAGAAATAAAGTTATATCTAGAGACTAGAACCACCATTGTAACCGGTGTTTTTTAGGACATGTGGTTTTCAATTTATCAATATTTTTTTCGAAGTTAGTCTTTTTAACAGTTGTCACTTGATTTATACGTAGTTTGGTTTTTTATTTTATAAGAGCCTAAGACAAATGAAGCCTTCGAAGAAAATATTAGACTCGTTGTTGCGTCATACGATCTAGATTGCTTCAAAAAGTTGTCGAAAATTGGTTCTCTTTTAATTGGTCCTTCTGGAATGTATTCAAGCCAGCCATGGCAGCCACTTGCCCAAAATCATTTTTAAAACATAGTGGCAAACCTTTGTCTTTATAAAAAATCTAATTTCTTGGCCATAACGTTATATTGTACTTATTTTGTTTTTCTTCTGGAAAACGGCACGTTTATCAAACACCGTTCATAAATCAACTGATAAATTCTTTCCTATTTTAAAATGGTTGGGGCATGGTTTTATGTAAACACTAATATAAAATTTATAAAAAAAAGTTACATATTTAATTTTTGGCGTCAAATGTAAAGCTTAATTAAAATCAGAGTTGCCAACGTGTTTTTTTTGTAGAAAACGTCTTCCAAAAAATGCCACAAGAAATTAAGAATGGAAAGTTTCTTATAGCGGTTTTTTTTTTCTTAAATTTGAGCTAAGGTCATACCTTAAGATTAAAATTGTAGAATTTTTTAAAAAATAACATGGAAATATCAATAAACAATGTAAAACTTTGCAATTACTTTTTTTAACACTACACAATTAGGCAAAGCAGTTATCAATTTCAAAATACCTTTGTTAATTTTGTATGGCATTTAGAACTGTAACTGCTTATTCAAAACTGACAAATAGACCCTGGAAAAGTCCCGTTGAACAAATTAAGCACATTGGTACTCTGCAAATTGTCAACAATACGAAAGTAAAGTATAAATAACATATTCAATAAAAATGCAAAATAATATTGGACTAACAATAGCTTCTTGTGGAACTCCATATTAAATAGGTCTAGTAATTGCTTATTTGCCTACTAGCTAAACTCTAGTCAAATTGAAAACTCCAAGCTAATTCAAACATAATTTTACTGATTTCCTAAGTTTTATTCATTGAGTGTTTTAAAATTCTGTCAATGCAATTATAACTTCATTTAAATGGATCCTCCTTTTCATGATCAAGCTGTATTGGAAATTCGAGCAATATCATAAAATTCAAGTTCCAAAATTCAAGATTTGAATTAGCATTTATTTGGTAACCATTTATAAAAGACTATTTAACAGTTGACAGTAAGTATTAAACTTGAGAATATGGTATGTTTACGGTGATGACAGCTGTCAAATTGGTGTTTGGGTTTGTTCACAAAGGGTTGAAAATTCTTTCGTTTATTTTAGGACACACTCCTTCCTACTTTCAAAGCATATTAAGGATTTGCAGTTTACTACACTAAATATGATAAGATTGTCATCTTCTTCAGAACACAACCGTTTGTGTCTTTGTTTTTAACAATGTTTTAAAAAAAATCTAGGTTCTAGAAGTTCAAATAATTTTAGGCTTCTCAGATCTCGTCCTTCAGAAGTTAGCAGCAAAATATGTAATCCGGAAGTAATTTTTGATGAATTCGAAGAATTAAAATGGATTTAACTCTTTAATAAGATGGATCAGTTCTCTAATCTGACTGTCCTTATAGCACTTTTAGCAAAATACATACCGCGTAACATCGTTAAAAAACCTTAGTTAAGCTTTTCTTCTTAATAAGCAAATCCATGCAACCACTTTAAGGACATTCCCGACTTCTTGCAGTTCTTTTTGTTCTTGTTTCTTGGTATAAATTCTGTTGTTCTGTCAGTTGTCTTTGTCGTCGTTCTCTTTGCTTGTTATTGTTTTATCGTTTTTTTTTTTAAGACTCTTCTTCTGCTACCGAATAAATGAAGCTAAAGCAATATTTGTTTAGGGTATCCGTATCTCGGATCAGATAGTGTAACCTGGGAGCATTCCTCAATCCTCAGGCTTAGTCCTATTTAAATGTCCCCTAAAATAGGGTTTTATTGTTGTTTGCACTCGGACCATGGACTCGGACTGGACATTGGGACAACTATGAGATAATATCAAATGGAAGCTGTGACATATAACGTGTATGGTGTATAATATATGTTTTATAGTAAGCAGTGTGATGGCGGCATGTCTCTAGGGGTCACTTTTCTGTAGTCTATGTGGTCGGTAAAAATAAAACAACACCGACATTTGTTTTTTCTACTGTGGTTTTTCTTTGTTCTTTTAGGATGTTAACGGTATCTTGTTCGAAGTTCTTTTTCTACATATTTTACTCTTTTCTTGTTTGATGCAAATGAAGTAAATTTTCAGTGTGTTTTTATGTAACCGTACCTATGCCGTAACTACGCTGCCTTTCCTATGTAGGTAAGGTATATCTGTGTTTGTGAAAGGGTATTTTTCTGGTCACCTATTAAATTACAAATTCCCAGTTGGTGATTTTTGTTTTTATTCGTTTAAGTCGGTGAGTGAACTTTGATGGCTGGGGGATAAGGAGGGGATGTGTTGGGTGAGTGGGAAACAATGAGCAAGGACATTATTTTGTTCCTTCTGCAGGAGAATCTCTGTTACCTCAATTCCGAGGTTAAGAGGACCTCCTTGCTCTTTAGTAGTTGCTGCATTAGTCTACAGCATCACCATGCATATCAGTGTCTGTGTGTGTAATGTCAGATTATCTGTGTGTGTATGTGTGTCTGGTGACTCTGTGTGTGAGGTAAATATTAATTAATCTTGTTGCAAGAATTCGTTTTGCTGTGGAATTCAATATATTTGTAGGTTGGGTATAGTGCCGGTGCCGCACAATGCAGTCCTTGAATCCTTGAAAGGAGATGGCATCTATAAAATATGCATATGGCAGAAGATGCTGGTTGCATCCTTTTCGAATGGTTGGTTACCCATTGTGTATAGTTTTATGTAGATAAATATTTATATATATATATATATTGTATATAGTCCTTCGTCTCGTTGATGTTGGTTGACGTTGATCCCGTATCTTTCCATCAGGCTATGTTGAGAATATTTGTCGGATAAAAAGGATTCGAATTATTAATGAGAATTGAGAATTTTAAAATAAATACAAAGTAAGAGAGAAAGAGAGAGAAAAAGTGTGAGAAGCAGCTACAATTTACAGAGGAAGAAGATATGAGGTAAAAATTAAATTGGATTTTCCTTAAATTTTCAGAGTGTATGAAATTTATTTTGGATTTAATACTTTAAGATTCTGTTGAAATTATTTATTGGAATTTAAAAAGCCAACTTGACTTAAAGACACATTTCTAAAAGTATTTCTGTTTACTTATTCTAATTGTGTAAATTTTAAATTGGAAAATATCTTCAAGCATCTCTTTGACATTGAATCATTAAATAAACGAATGAAATATTGGATTAAATAATAAATGCTATAAAAATCACAATTTATTTATGAGACATGAAGTAAAGGTATCTAAAGATTAAAATGCTAAGTCAGAATGAACTAAAAAAATTCGTTAAGTTCTATCGAAATGAATTGAAGATTTCCAGATTTAATGTCGCGACAGGCAATGTTGCAAATTATATTTTTGATCTCATCCAAAGTTCAGAGAAATTATTGTGATCTTAAGGCTGAAGTATGCGTAAGCTGGAGTGGTGAATTCATTACTTTTATAAGGGGTGTTTTTTTTAGAGATATAACATTAAGTTGGCAACAACATTTCAAATGGCGACCATTTCGTGAGCGGTCAATTGATTATGCTTTCAAATTGTGCATATTTAATTTGAAAATTATGGTTATGTTCGAAATACTCATACCCCGAATTTTGTTTAGAGATGAAGCTCAATTTTGGTTGAACGGATACGTCAATAAATAAGACTGCCGTATTTGGCTACAAAAATTGACTGTTTATTGAGCTTCTTGGGTTGGCAGAATAATTGCTCCGTACTCCTTTAAAAACGATGATGGCCAGAACGTTAGTTAGTAATGACCGCTATAGAGCAATGATTACTGACTTTTTCATTTATCAGTTAAACAACCATGATGTGCAGTATCTGTGGTAACTACAAGATGGCACAATATGTCACACAGCTCGTGCCACATTTGATTTATTGATGGAAACGTTTGGTAACCGCATAGTTTCACGTTACGGACTCTTCAGTTGGCTTCCACGATAGTGCCATTTAACTTCGCATGACAAATTTTTGTGGTGGTGGATGAAATCGCTAGTCGACGCCAATAAACCCAAAATGCTAGAACGTTTGGATGAAAACGTTTTTCGTCTTATTGCAGATATCCAGCTACAAATTTTGAAAAATTAGTCGAGCATTGGACCTCTGTTTATATTGCTAATTTAATTAATTATCAATTTTAATTAGCAATTAAATTAATTAATTAATGCTAATCTTTCGAGTAAAGTAAATTTCATGTCAAAAACATGCATATAAGACGTCTTAAGCTTTCTCAGAAATTTTAAACCGTGTCGAGGTAAAAACCTCTTTGTTTTTTTCTTCAGCTAGATTTTAAGGCCTATTTTTCTGTTCCTTTTGAAAACATTTTTCTTAATACCGTATTGGACAAAGATTTATGAATTTATACACCCAAAGGAACTTCGAACCCTTAGGAATTTTGACAAAACTTTTGATTACAATTTTTCGCAATATGTTTTCAAGGTATAGGAAATATAATTTATTAATGCTTTGGTTGCCAAGCCTTTTAATCTAAAAAATCTAAGCATGATTTATAAGCTTTCATGACCCCAACTATATCAATGCAAATTCAAATCTTTGATTATTGTGTTGCATAAAATTCTTAGCTCAGTATTAGAAAAAGGAAAACTCCAGAAACTGTATAAAATTACAAACTCCCACACAAAGTAGAAGTTAAGCTTGTAAAAACCAAGGGTAAACTGGTAATTCAATTTGTACCAAAGAAGATACTGAGAAAGTTATTTGTAGCAAATTTCATAGCAGACCTAAGCTTTGTGATATTAAATTGAAAACTTTAAGCATATTTCTTTTAAAATCGAATTGTTTGTGTTATAATATTCTTTAAACAATTAAATGAAATATTTTACCAAACTTAACAAAATATTTAATAATATTTATCAATAAATTATAATCCAAAATCCAAGTATCGATATTTAATAAGCTGCCCTTTGATCTTATCTATCCCCATTTCCATCATATGAGCCGCATTTTCGTTTTTTTTTTTGTGATAATAATGCAGAAAGGGCCCTCAAGAAAATTGAGTGGGTGTTTTTTTTACCATAGCAATTTAAAAAAAAATTAACATTTTGGTTAACCCTTAATATCTGACGAACCAATTAGACGCGAGACTTGAATTAAATTTTATAGAAACAAATATATTTTTGGAAAAAATTCCAATTAAAGGTTTTTTTATAAATCAAAAAATAAAACTGAAAAAAAAATATTTGTCACTTTGAAAATTTTACGAACACAAAATGATTTTATCTCCAAAATAATTTGGTGCAAAGAAGAATAACATTTTTTTACATCTGGTAAGATTTTGAAAAAAATCGAATTGACAGTTTTCTTACAAAAAATAAAAACCTAAACAAAAATGGACAAAAGCTAGTAAAAATTGATTTTCGACTCAAATATCTTTTCAAAAGCTTGAGATTATGGCTAACAACTAATTTTAATTTATAAGAATTATTGTTTTCAGCATTCGGAAAAATTTTGAGAAAAATCGAATTGACAGTTTTTCGTACAAAAAATAAAAACCTAAAAAAAATTAACAAAAGTTGTTAAAAATTGATTTTCTACTAAAATATCTTTTCAAAAATTAAAAAATTGACTTCAAACTTATTTTATCTTATAAGAAATATTGTTTTCAGCATTCGATAAAATTTTCAGAAAAATCTAAATGATAGTTTTTTTACAAAAAATAAAAACCTAAAAAAAAACAATACTAAAACTTGGTAAAAATTTACTTTCGACTCAAATATCTTCTTCAAAAATCAAAAATATTGGCTTCAAACTCATTTTATCTCAAAGAAAATATTGTTTTCAACATTCAGTCATTCTTTTTTATAAGAATCCGACAGTCCTTTATTTTTATAAAAAAATAAAATCTACAAAAAATAGTACGCAAATTTGGTAAAAATTAATGTTCGGTTTTTGAAATCTCGAGAACAATTGAAGATATTGACTTCAAATTAATTTCATTCATCCAATTTGTATTTGTTTATATAAGAAAGAAATGCTACTAAAATTGGTAAACATTATTTTCGACTAAAAATATCGTTAACAAAACTAGAATTTGAAATCAAACTTTTTCTTTACATCCAAAATATTGTTGGTAATTTTAAAATTTTTAAGAATATTTCAACATACAACTTTTTAACACAATACGAAAACCTACAAACTTTTAAGCAAGACAAATCGACAGACGGGATGGGAAGTTATCAGTGTGGGTCGCATCCTAGCCATTTTTTTGTATAGATATCATCTCGAACACAAATGTTAACGTCTTTTATGCGAGCCCTAACCCAACACGCACTTTTTTCTTTTTAAGCAGTAAAAGCAAGTTCTGTAAGGCAGTACAAAGCTTCACAAACTTCATATTTTCAAAAATTCATAATTTACAACTCACTCATAGCCGTTATTAGTGTCACGAGTAATTATAGGGAAAATTTTGCCATGGGACATGTAAAACAACATTAATTTATTTAATCTATTCAAATAGATAAATATCAATTATAATCCTCCTTAAATATAAACAAAAAGTTGTTTCATCCGTTTTATGTATTTATTTTGTAAAATTCAAAAATTCTATCATGCTTCCGTTTTGCCACTAAAACCCCAGTACTTCTCATTATTATATATATTACTGACCCGCCAAGAAGTTATATTGGTTTTGCCTTAAAGCCAAATGGATATACCTACACATCACCGCCGGCCCCCGCAGCCGACCGTACTACTACACTCGTATACTATGGAAGAAATTTCTTATATTTCCGTTTCCCTAAACGACTTTGTCCTCTCCCAACCCAATTTCAACTATTCACAACAGTAATATGATAAATTCGACTGCATTCCAACTATAAACATACTTTTTGCCAAATACTTCTCTTCCCAAAACGCCCACCCCCTCTGCCCAGGAATTCCCAAATGTCAACTTAAAAAAAAATAATTTTTTGAAGTTGCAGCCACCGGGAAAATAGTTTTCTGAAAATAAATTTCAAAATCCTATACCTTATACGTCGTCGTAGAAGTTGCAAAGTATATACCAAGTCAACAATTCTTGTTGCGTGTGTATGAGTGTTTGTGCAATGTGCATAGCTGGTGAATCTTTTACAGAACTTTCCACAAACTGAAACTACAGCCCTCGTGCCCTCGATTCGATATTATGTTCAACAGATGAACAACTTGTACGTTGTTTGTCGAATTATTATTTGATTTTCCGAAACCGATTACAAGTTTCTTCTTCCTTCCTATAGTCCTTTAAGTCCTTCGGCATCAGAATGTTAAGTTAAGTTGAGTTGAGTTGAGCTATAAGATGAGATGAGAGGAACTAAAAATATTTTAGTATCTGCCAAATTTGCCAAGTGCATACCGGATATACAAATACAAATACAAATACTTTTTAATATCATCCCTTATACCCATCATCATCATCTTCATCATTCAAATTGAAAGGATGGAATGCAGAAATTTTGCACTCAGAAAATTGAGAGCCTCAAGTTTTTCTTAATAATTTTTGTTAAAGATTTTGTTGTTGTTGTTGTTTTTTGGCATAGAAAGTCGAATTAAATCGAGACTTTTTTGCTTATACTCACAACAGCGGAAACGTCTTGTTAACCTGTTTGTTTTTTGTCTGAGGAGTGTGTTGAGATGATTTCAATTTTCTTTGGAAATTCCTTTGGAGAAGATTTTGGTAAGAGTTTATGTCAACAAACAAATTTCATTCGCAAAATAAAACGAACAAAACAGAAAAAAAAGGCAAGAACAAGCGCCCCTATGTACCCTTATTGTTGACTTGAATTTAAAAGTCAATAAGTCTTGGCTGTTTGTTTAGCTTATTTCCTGGTTTTCTTACCCTAAATTTGTATTCTCCTTTTTATTTACTCAAATGCCATTGTTGTTACTGTTTTGCTTTTTTTTTGTGTTCGTTTCTTTTTTTTTTTCTTCTTCTTTCGTTAACATCATCGGATCAAAGCCTTAAAACAGATTGTTATCCTTTGAACCAGACTATAGGTATAAGTCCCAAATCATGAAATTCAAATGTAATCACCGACACTGAACCGTGGGAGGTATATTATTTTACATTTACTGATTGAACAGTATGTCCAAAAAGAAATACTATTTTAATAAATAAATCATTCATAATCAAATTAAAAAAGATTGAAATTGCCTTGAGAAAGGTGTAGATCAAATTTTGAGAAAATAATCGCACATAATTAAACTCCGAATGCCGACAACCCACGTTAAGGCAATCAAGTTGTTAATATTGAATATTTTTTTAAATTTTAAGTTCTAAGTCAAAGTTTTTGAGACGAAGATCAAATTTATAAATTTTTAGTATATTATTTCTTGCAGAATTTTGATTTTGTAATTGATAATTGTTTTTAATGAAAAATAAAAATCTACAAAAAATATTTCCCAAAATTGGTAAAACCTGGTTTTCGACACGAATATCTCAAGAATTTATGAAGGTTTTAACTTAATTCTATGCTAAATTTAGTTGTTGACGTAAAAAAACGTTCTTAGAAAAAAACAATCGGTACTCTTTTTATAAGAAAAACTTTAAAAAATGCTTTCAAATGTTAGTTAAATTTGGTTTTCGACTAAAAATCTCGGTAACACAAACAGATATTGAAATCAAATTTATTTTAACATATGCAAACCATTGTTGTTAGTTCTTAATTAAATTTTTAGAGAAATCCAAATGACCTATTTTTTTTAGAAAAAAAAAACGAAAAGATACTAAAACAATAAGAAACTGATAAGAGATGCTTTTCAACTCAAATATGTGCAGAACAAAGAACGGTACTGGCTTCAAATATTTTGAAGCTAACATGAAATATTTTGTTAATTTTTGGAAATATTGACAGATGGGCAGAAATGGCAAGTTTTTTGATTTTTTTTTGTAAAACTTAAAGGATGGTTAAATTTTAAGGCCGATATTAAAAGGGCACAACACCTAAAAATCAAGTATTTTTATGCATTTCATTTAACATTTCTCAATTTCAAACTTATTCAATTTGAACCATGGAAATATACAAAATAAAGCAACGTGTTGAAGATATTCAGGCTTATTATGAAAATGGACGTTCAAATCAAAATTCGTGCTAAAATTTGAGCAAACCGGGTCTTTAGGAGATGTAAAAACTGAAAACACTAGTGCAAGTTCGAACAGCTAGTTTTCGTGCCCAACAATTGCAACTCGCATGCTATTCGCTGATAAGCAATATGCATAAAGACTTGCATTTACACGCTAAGAAGGTGTAACTGACTCAAATACTAAAGCCTCTTGAATATTTCAAGCGTCGTCAATGGTCAGAATAGTGGCAAGAAATTGCAATAGTATATGATCAAATTTCGAAGAAAATCATCTTCAGTGATGACTGATGGGGCACGATTTCCCCTCAGTTGATTCGTCAATAAGCAGAATTGCCGCATTTGGGCAAATGATAATCCAAGAGTGATTGTCAAAACACTGCAAACACAAAGAGTGACTTTGTGGTGCAGTTTATGGGCTGGCGGTCAGGTGGTTACTGTGAATGGTGTCCTCTAGAGTGAGATAAGTTTGAACTTTTTATAGGTGGAATTGGGAGATATGGATGTGGACAACAAGACGTTACCATTTGTTCCATATACGAGGGGCAAATGATAAGTAATGCACAATCGTGAATTTTTCGAAAATGAAGAGAGATAATTGAAATGAAAAAAAAAGATATAAAAATACACTTCTTTAGCTAGAACTGAATACCTTTATTTTTCAAAATAATCACCATTTACAGATATACACTTCTCCCAACGAGTCACAAGTTTCTTCATACCGTCACTAAAATATGTAGCTGTTCTCTCTTTTATCCAAGAACTTACTGCTTCCTTGACTTCTTCGTCCGACGTGAAATGGGTGCCTTTGAAGTCTCTCTTAGGGTCTGGGAAGAAGTGGAAATCACAAGGTGCCAAGTCTGAAGAATACGGTGGGTGTTGAAGAACCTCGAATTTCAACTGTTTGAGAGCGGTATTGGTTGCATTTGATGTGTGTATAATATTGAACTATACCAATATTATCATAATAAAAAGAAATGACAATAATTTAATAAATAATTTGTGTTTTATTCAAAATCAACATAAGCCCTTAAAATTCAACCACCCTTGTGATAATACTTTCTGCATAGCTTGATATAATTCTGTTTTGGTTCTTGAGATATGGCTGTCTAGAAATTGTATCCTGACCTTTCGTACATAAAATTCAATCCCCTTAAAAAACTTAAGGTCCCCTCCATCCCTGACAACATTACTCACACAATGGAATGGTTGAGAGTTTTAAATCACTAGGTTCTAGTTCTCAACGGACTGTTGCTCCACTTTATTTTATCTATACTCGATGTTTATTTTTAATGTTAAAGACAAGTTTATAAATTTTTGACTGTTTGTCGTCTTACTTACTTACTTAAGGTGGCGCTACAGTCCGGGGTAGACCTGGGCCTCAACCAACATGCGTCTCCAGCCAGCTCGGTCCCAAGCTAGCTGTCTCCAGTTTCGCACGCCAAGTTGGTTGTCTTTAAAAATTTTAAAATTCCTTCTTTAAGGTATTGAATAAATTGTGAAGTGAATTCCGAAAGAGTGGAGTTTATAGGAGTAAAATGAGAAGATCTGTCTTCTAGAGTGGTAAGAGCCATCCACAGTAACGCCTTACAATTTCGGTCACATTTTCAAATAAGTTTGGCCGTATCAAACCCCACTAACAAAAAAACCGCATCAAAAAGTACTTCGTAGAGTATAGAGAGGAAACTATTCTTGGATTTTCCGAAATTTGACAATTCCACTACAGATGTGAAGACTGAAGACGATTTTTAAATGATAATCCGTCTCATTTTGATTATCTTTAAGGACACCATCTACAAAGATACTACGCTGTTCTTGTTCGACTAGCTTGAATTTTGTTAACTGACCTTTAAGAAAATTAAAAAGATCGATTTCCAAACATCGACGACGAATCGAAAGACCTGATGGCTAAAGCAACAATATTATTAGTTCTTCTTGCTCAAGTTTCGATTCATCACAAATAATATCTTGCCCTAACAGCTCAGATTTGTGACAGCAAAATTTTCACTATTCGTGTAGTAAAATTTAATTATTTTAACGCGTTGTTAAAGTGTGCTTCCATTTTTAGTCGACTTCGTAGTTTCACTTGTCAAATGTTAAAAGACGACAGTTGTAAAAATGACAGCTGCAGAACTACCTCTCATGAGAAACCCCCCTATATAATCATAAATCTTCGGCTGCCTAATTATCTGTTTTAGTTATGTCAAACCTATATACAAAACATAACAATAGTGGAAAACAGTTTCTTGCTTTGATGTCTTGAGGAGCGTAACATAAATTCCCTAAAACTTTTATGGATTGATTAAAATATGAACAATTATTGTTTCGGTAATAAATACCAAAAATAAATCTTGAATGTAGAATGTAGATAGTGAATGTTTTTTAATCTGATATCCAGGAAATTTGAATAGAGCTAAATTTCTTACGAAGGGACTTAAAATTATTTATTTCTAAAAATGTAACTATCTTGCAACTGAAAGGTCTAAAGATATAAAATTGCTAAGTAGGAACATAAATTTTCTTAATATCTCAATTTCATTCGATAATTTTTGTATAATTTTCAATTCAGGTTCTACTAAGATTTGTTCAGCTTATTCAAAATTTTACTAAAGTTAAACATTGAAAAAATGACACTCTCTTGAAAACCCTACTGTCTAAATGTAAACTTACACTAAATCCCCCAAATAATTCGCTTTGTTTTGTACGCTATATTCTCTAACTGATTTATCCATTCTTTCACACACTCCTCACTTCTTTGACAATAAAAAAACAAAGCGAAAAACTGAAAAGTAACCGCGGTGATACGGGCGGGCACAAAAAGGGTTCAATGTTCAGCGTCTAACCAATTTTTTGGTCCATTTTCCAAAAATCTACTTCTTCGAGTTCACTTTTTCTTTTTCACTGTTTTCCTTTTTTTTTTTTTTGAAAGTCATACAAAATGTGAAACCCTGAGAAATTACCGCTTTCAAATGCGGGGCAACCCGGTACGTCAGTGTTATATGGTAAGACTTCACATTAACAACAACAACAGAACGAAGAAAACAACAACAAAGAAACTAAAGAAAGAAAGTATTCAATCCTTGCCAGCTCGTGCGAAAGAAAATCCTGTTTTGAATCTCATGGAGAATTTAACCCGAGAACTTTTTCTCTGTAAGCGATTCACTGGTTGTTATCCTTTTTTTTCAAAAGTGTGTGTGTGTGTTGTTTAGCCTTTCTCTTCCTGTGTGATGCTGGAGCCGGGCGGTGGTGATACCGGTACCGTATTACTTACCCGGAGAAGCCATAGAAAAATGTGCTTTGTTACAGCTTAGGGTTTTTCTCTAGACTTTTTCTTGTTGTTGTAGTTGTTTTAACAATAAGACTCGGAAGATTTAAGAAGAACCAGCTAAATATATACTTAAAGAAAGTGCTTGGAAACAGGATTAAAGTTCTTCAAAAACTTTGATATACCATCTCATCCTTTTTTGTTCTTATTTTTCTCTTCTTTCTGGGGTATTGTTGTTTTGTTTCAAAAATATGCAATAAATGTTTATTCACTTGTTTTGCGGGTTCATTTTGGGACAAAAATGAAAGTTGTCATCATCATTTTTCCATTTAAGATATAGCCGCATAAAAAAGGACTCATCAGGACACTCAATCACAATACCTAAGTGTATTGCAGGATAAGAGAGTGAAAAGAGAGAAAAGGTCCTTTTGTCTAATGAAGAAGACTATATTATATACTTTTCGCGTGCTGTCACCCGAAAAGGGTACATTTTATGATTCGATGACGATTTGATTTTGTAAATAGATTACCGATGCTGTTGCCATTGCTCCTCCTGCCCGATGATGATGGTTGCCTCTTTACAAACAAAAAGGACCAAGGACTTCTTTTTGATTCATTAGAAATGAAGTTGTTTGTGTCAAGTTTCTAATAAAGACTTGGTATTCCATGAAATTACCTTTCTTCTTGTATTTTCTTTTCTTTTTTCTTCTTGTTCTTGGCTGTTGATCTTTTTATTTTAGTTATTTATTTTTATTCTTTGGAAAAATTAAGACTTTCAAGAACCTTTCATTTATGAATGCGAGGGAGGGACTGGACTGAGGCACTGATGCCGAAAGCAAGTGGATTGCTCTTGACTTCTATTCATTGAAAAGCGTAATGAGTATGACCTTATATACATTTAAAAAAGAAGGTAAAAGCATTTTTGAATTTGCTCTGCACCAAAGAGTCAAAGAAAATAACTACAAACGGGGTCAGAATCATTGAAAACGCTTTTGATATAAATTCAAACTGAAAAGGTTGGTATAGATTCCTATACCTAGAACATTTGTCGTAGTAGTCTTTGCCGTTAATAGATTGTTTAGAAGATTTGAGTTTGAGTTGAACACCCCAAAAAGGGAACCTTGGCTTTAAGAATAAAAAATAAAATTAAGTGACGAAAATCAATAGGGTTTTTCTTTGTGACAAATAAAGATCAAATAATTCATCAAAGGGTTTGGTGATTTAAATTTAAAATTAAGAACTTGTTTTGACTGCATGATGTCTAGAAATTTTTAAAATTAATTGATTGATTACTTGAGACAAAAGGAGCAATTTTTAAATCAAAATAATAAGAAACAAGTACATTCCATTTGTCTTTTACAAAAATTCAAATTATTTAAAGTTACGACTTTGCTAAAAATATAAAATTCATTTGTAATAATTTGTATCACACTAAAATCTTGATACACTGTTTTACGAAATTCTATAAATAATAATATACATTTTTTGAATTTGATTTGAATAAATACTTTTAAGAATTTTTGAAAAAGGAAGTTTTGTAAAGTAAAATTATAACAAAAACTTATCTGTAGAATTTAAAATGACATTTCTTGACATTTCAAGACGTTTAAAAAAGTAACCTAATTTCTAAATATTCAACGAAAAAAGTTATATAAATTTAATCCCACAAAGAAGGACATTTTTGGTTGCATTTGTCAACGTTTTTAAATGTATTTTATTTCAAGTTTAAAAATAAATACTGCTAACAATTGTTAAATATCTTAAGAAGAAGTTAAAATATTGAATTCAAACCTATTTAATCTTATAAAAAATTATTTTGAAAACAATAAATTGATAGTTTTGTATCGGGTTTTTCAATAAGAGCGCTACAATTTTTTTTTTTAAATAAAACAAAAACGGTTTTGGATATCAATGAATTTCTTTATTCCTGTGAAAGTTCATTTGATAACATTATGTATGGAACTCGATTTCTTTTGAATGGCCACCACGCGCACGCTTGTAGAAGTCCAGACGCTGAACCCAATTTTCAACAGTTTTCAAGCATAAATCGGCCGATACTGCTGCAATTTCATGTTCGATATTCGTACGAAGTTCATCAATCGTCGCTGGCTTGTTGGCATAGACCATAGACTTGACGTAGCCTTACAGGAAATAGTCTAACGGCGGCGTCAAATCGCAAGGGGGCTAAGCGACTGGACCATTTCGTGAGATAACACGTTCTCCAAACTTGGTTTTCAATAAATTGATTGTGCCATTCGCTGTGTGGCTTGTGGTGCCGTCCTGTTTGAACCACATGTCCTCCAAGTCAATAATCAACCAATTGGGACCAAAAATGTTCGGTTATCATTGAACGCTAGCGATCCCCATGCACAGTAACGAGTCTTGATCATCACGGAAGAAATACGGCCTAATGACGCCGCCGCCGCCGGCCCATAAACCACACCAAGCCGTTATTTCGTCGGGATGCAATGATGACTCACGTACGAGTACGTGTGGATTGCTGCCTGACCAATACAACAAATTTTGATTATTGACGAAGCCATTCAGCTAGAAATGTGCCTCATCGCTGAAGATGATTTTTTCGACGAAAATCCGAATCATTTTCAAGTTGTTGCTCAGTCTAATTCACGAACATACGACGCTTCTGGTGGTCAAGCGGCTTCAGTTCTTGCGTAAATTTAATCTTGTACATATGTAGGACCAAGATGTTTTTGCAAAATTCGTCACAACGACGTCACAGAGATGCCCAATGCTTGAGAACGACGTGTGAGAGACACATTTGGGCTTTCTGCAACTGAAGCCTCAGAGGCAGCAATATTCTCGACACTACGGGCACTTCTTTCTCTCACTGGCACGGAAACATTTTGTACTGTGACTGTGGTTTCAATTTTTTCCACTAGACGCTCAATTGCTGATCTACTAGGACGATTATGATGACCATAACGTTGAGGCCACTGACTCCGAATTGCGGTAATAAATTTTAATAATTTCGATTCGTTGTTGGCTCGTATATCTTTCCATCATGAAATGGCAAACCTTACTGAAGAGAAATGTCAAAAGAGCGGGAAGAAATATGGCGTCGTTTGCTGTTCCTGTCGCTCTACTTTTGTAGCGTCCCTGTTGAAAAACTCTGTTCATCTAAATTTATTTGACGTTTCAAAACGCTTGATCTTTGAAAACAGCTCAGCCTTTAATTTTTAATGGAAGTTCTTTGAATGTTTCGTCAAAGTCATGAATTATATAAAATCTTTTTTTTTGTTTAATTAATTAATTATTTTTCTTAGAAAATATTTTTTTAGTAAAACTCCAACAAAATTAAAAAGTAACTTGTTATTTAATTAAATTTAAATACATTTTAAACATAATTTTAATTACTTTCATGAAGTCAAGTATAATAATTATATAAAATATTTGTTTTGCAGAAACTAGGCATACATGGTATTGACTTATTTCAATTTCGTTTAACCATTTCATTTCTGAGAACTTAAGGATTTTGCAGCATCAATTTTTCTGAGAAAATTAAACACTTTTTCTCAGTAGAACAAAATATTGTGAACTGTTTTAAAAAACAATACTATTGTGCAAGGTAGTAATAGTAGTAGTAATAGTTTTCGTTGCCCAAAACTTCTTAAAACAAAAAAAAAAAACTAGAAAACGGCTTTAAATGTTCTGTCTCTAAAAATGTTTGCATAAATGGTATGATTAAAGGAAAATAGAATTTTCTAGAAAAAAAGCTGACAACGATACGATTTTTCGATAACGAGTAAAACGATTCATGAATAAAGAGAAAAGTGCTTTAAGGCGGTATCAAAAGTTTGAATAGTTGTTTTTTAGTTAAACGCAGGCATGTTTTTCAATTTTATATATTTAATTCTTAGGTATTGTTCTAACAACTGTTAAAACTAGCCGTTGAAAATGTATTGAATAAAACCTTCACTTTTACTCGTATGAGATTAACGAGGAAACACTTGAAATTGGTGCTCTTTTGTCATATGAATTGCTGCTCTAGCTTTCAAAACGTTTACTTATGTAAATACATTTTTCTGAGACATTGCTAGACAAATAACGGGAAAATAATATTTTGGGGGACTCATTTTTAGTATTTATCTATTAAGATACAAAAGCTTGATTTTTATTTGCGACATTTAGGAACTACGTTACAAGTATTACGTTTGTACAAAATTCCGGACTCGAGATTTTACTCAATCATAATATAACGATGGTAGAGAAGTTAAAAAAACTGGATCCGGCGATTCCGTCCATCCGTCTTTTGGTATGTCATAAGGAATTGGTAATTGAGGTTTTTAGCAGATTTGCATTCTTTAAGACCAAAAATAACAGAAGTCCCCAAACAAATTTCTGGGTACACAATTGAAAATTCAAATTTTCTCATAAACGGGCCAATAGATTTTTACTAACATTTCTATAATTTTGTTTTCTTCATTTGTAGTCTTTCAATATAGAAAATATATTTTTGTATTACTCCAAAAAAAAATACCACCCAGAGTACCGATATGTTGGTTTTAAATTTTCTTAGGAACTGACTTAAATATTTTTTTTAAGAACTAGCTTATGTTGTCTTAGTAATGTTTAATTATCAAAAATTAGTATTGTTTTTTTTTTTTTAAATTCGGTATCTCAAAAATGGGTCTTTAGTTTTTAGTGCAATTTAAACGCAAAATCTTTATTTAAAACCGCTATATAACTTATAACAAATATATTTCAATTTTTGTTTTATATACACAAATTAATTAAATTAAAAAACAACTCAATATTTTCACAACAAAAATTAATAAATTAAGCTTTTTTGAAAATATAAACAGCATTTGAATTTTTGAAACTAAGTGCTTAGTTGGCGCAACAGTAAGTTGAGAACTAACTGCCTAGTGACTTACAACTCTCAACCATTCCTGGTGTGCGAGCACTGTTGCCAGGGATGGAGGTGACCTACAGTTTTAATCCGAATCCGAACGGCTAATTTGAGAAAGCACTTTTCATGACAAGAATTACTCTTAGAGGATTTGTCAATTTCTGGCAAGAGGCAGTACCCGTGAAAAAAACTTTAGATGTTACAGGCAGGAATCGAATCCAAGACCTCTGGCATGACCGTCCAACGCACTAACCATCATGCCACGGGTACTACCATATTATTACGCCTATTACCATCTTAAAAAAACACTCTTTATAAAGATATAAATCCTTCGTACTTATCATCCTCCAAAACCCATTTGTTTACATTGTTGTATTTGTAATGTTGACGAATTCAACGAGAACAATTGACGTGTTTTCACGCATACATAGAATTAATAACTGAGTTTTTAGGGGAAATTTCATAAATTAGAGAAGAAATGACACGCATACTTAAATGAATTTATGAGTCTGATTTCCGGTTTAGCTTGTAGCCAAACCAAGATGGCTACCGAGGATTTATATCTTTATTAGTGTTTCTGACCATCCTTAATATTCGACCTCCACTTGAAACCTCTTGAAACACTTGTTTATTTAAGTCCAATTACAATCAATAATCCTTTTTCAATTAGTATCAATGGTCTACTAAAGTGATGACCCTTTTATATTATTATCAACTCTTGAAATAATTGCATGATTAAAATTCGTAGGAAGTTATTTTCGTTTAATTTAAAGAAAGATTTGACGTTATGATTTTAAAATAACGTTTTGTTTAATTTATCGCTTTTTGCAATAATGTTTCAAAATGTAAAACCCCCCTTAAAAAAAGACTATTTTTTTTCGTATGAATTCAATTATACTACCTTTAATTTGTTTCACCTGCTTTGAATTTTTTAGATCAATATTTTGTATTTCTTCATAAATATAACATTATTAAATTTGCCATTTTCCCTATCATTATACTGAGGTTTTAAATTTACTAACTCACAATAATAAACCCACAGACCGTTATAATCCACAGGACCTTACCCTAAGTCATTGAATCTGACATAGATCAAGATACCAATAGCTTACAATGTGAATTCTATATCTGAAATTCTAGGCCCCCAATATTCTAAGGTTCTCAAGGAAATAATATTTCCCAGTGGTTAAGGTTAACATACATACATAATGTATACACTTAACATTCATATACCTAGATATAGAAACCCAAACTCGACAAATTCAAGGTGTGAACAAGAAGAATGAAAGGTTAAATCAAGATAAAAATAAACCAAAGCTTTATTATATACCGACTTGTATTATATGAATATCAAAAATAGAACATTAGCAGCAATATGTTCATTTTTATTATGTTCTTTTCTGGCTAATTTATTATTAAAAAATATAAATAAAAACCCTTTTCGTCTAGAAGTTGTTGGAATATATAATTTGGAATAAAACGAGACAGGATGTGAGTGCGATAAACTCCAACTGTCATCATGAAAAAGGTATAATAAAATATCGGTTGAAATTTGTTGAAATCCTTTTTTGGCAGAAGAAGACAAAAACAAAAACAAACAACAAAATAACCTTATCTTCTGATGATGTCCTTTTGATAAGAGTCTACCACCCTCATCACCCCCGTCCGACCGGACATAAATTCAATGGTTAAATGATCTCAATCAAAACACAAAACAACAACAACAAAAAGAAACAGAAACAGAATGTTTAAAAAAAGGGTAAATTACTATTGTCATAGCTACGAAATAAACAACATTAATTCCAACATCATGTACCGATTTATTATTGCATGTATATGGAATGAGGCGGTAGCGGCGGCGGGGGAGAGGTAGCAAATGTACATAAAGTGGTGTATGATGGCGTATACGTAACATTTTTCTTTTTTTAGTTTAGTTTAAATACACATCGGCAAATGGCTGTGGATTATTAGAGTGATGGTGATGTATGAGCAAAATTGTTTATATGCGCTCTTCAAGTGCGTGCTGATATGCAATTAAGCCTCTTGAAACGTTAATATATGTTATGTAGTATGCTATTTGCCATTTGCTGAGCACTGAAGGATCTTTTTATTATCTGGTTCAGTTTTAATATGGGCCTATTGAACAACATAATCCGTGGTGAAATTTGAGAGCTATTATCATAAACAACGAAATTCATTTATTTCAATTCTCAGTATAAAAGGTTTAATGTTAAAATTGATTTACTCTTAATAGAGTAAATATTTACAAATTGTACCTCTATTACTTTAAAAAATATATTGGGGATATTGAGAATTCGGTTATGAGCACACAAATTGTTTCAGGAAACTATTGTATTTATGGTTTCAAAATGAAATGGAAAATTTATATTTTATTTGAATTGAATTTATTATATGATTCGATTCAATTTAACAAAATAAACTATTTAGATTTAAAATTAAAACATTTTTTGATGAAAAATACGAATTAAAAATAAAAGGGAATTAGTTATGTAGAACATGACAGAAATTATATTGCAATGAATATTGAGGAAAATTATATAAAATAAAATAAAAACATTTTTTTTTTATAATTTTCAGGCAATCAAGGGGTTGTTAATATCCTTTATATGTTTATAAGCACAGTGCGAGCGTGGAAAATAGGGAAGGATTCAAGAGGAAATATCGGTGCACATTGGTCTTAAAGTTCTGAATATCAAAATGGGAGGGAATAACAGAGTTGGGCAAAGCATTTCACATTCTCGATGTGCAGTTAAAAAAAGAATCTCTATACTTGACAGTACGTCCGAAATTGAGCTCAAGGGTAAACTAATGAGCATAGGTACTACAATCAAAAAGAGAATATTAAAAATATTATTTGTTACTATATCTCGTAGTATATCTAAACTAATATTATAAAGAGGAAAGATTTGTATTTTTGTTTGTAACGAATAAACTTAAAAAGTACTGGACCGATTTTAATAATTCTTTTTTCATTAGAAAGCTACATTGTCACTGAGTATCATAGGCTATATTTAGTACTAGACTACTACAGAAATTTTTTGAAATTCCTATTAAAACCAACCGAAGGTGTAAAAAAAATAGCCATAAAATGCCTTTCATCGCATACGCTGCGAAGAGTATTAATGATAGGACAAACAAATATTTTCTAATTTAGTGATTCATGGTCGTTTTAATTAGCATGCTTGTAACTTAAATATCTGTACCTATTTATGCCTACCCGTGCGAAGCCGGGACGGGCCGCTAATAATTGAATAAAAGTATTTTCTCGAGATGTTTCTGTACTTAATTTGAAATGTTTTACTTCTTAACTCATTTAATTCTACTTGAAAATATCCAATTAAAAAATGTTTGGACTTGAATTTTTCATAAATCAGATTTTTGGATAAAAAAAATTGAAAATAATTGTATTGAAATTTTAGTCAATTTATGTAATTTTCTAAATATGTACAAAAAATAAATTAAAATCATTAGTTTGTGGTTACTAGCTTAAACGAACTATGAGTGAAACTCAAAATCTTCTTCTAAGAAAAAAGAATGATACCTTTCTTTTTTGACTCCATCACAACAATTTGTGTATTACAAAATATTTAACTTCATTATTCTTAGACTTTTAAAGTTTCTTTTTGGAAAAGAAATTATGTACAATAATTTTAAAATTAATTTAATTCTGTATAAGTTTTAAAATAAGATGATTTTTGTTTTGATTCACTGATATTTACACAGAAAATAGAAAAATTATAATATTTTTTTAAAAATAAAAATGATGTTTTTTAAAATGCTGGTATAATATTCCTTTTCAAAAATTGACGAATAATCAAAGAAATGAAAACAAAAACGTAGAGCCTTTAAGATAAGTTCACGTTACTATTTTATATTTTGTTAAAATGTAGACCTTTAGTTTTATAGAATTTACATTAAAATGCAAATACATTGTTTTTCAACAGGGACGCTACAAAAGTAGAGCGACAGTGACAGCAAACGACGCCATATTTCTTGCCGTTCTTTGCTGAGCAATAACTTGAAAATGATTCGGATTTTCATTGAAAAATCATCTTCAGCGATGAGGCTGATTTCTGGTTGAATGGCTTCGTCAGTAAACAAAATATGCGGTATTGGTCAGGCAGCAATCCACACGTACTCCATGAGCCATCATTGCATCACTAAAAAATTACGGCGTCATTGGGCCGTACTTCTTCCGTGATTATCAAGACCGGCACGTTACTGGGAATGGAGATCGCTACCGTTCAATGATAACCGAATATTTTTGGCCGCAATTGGATGATATGGACTTGGAGGACATGTGATTCCAACAGGATGGCACCACAAGCCACACAGCGAATGTCACAATCAATTTATTGAAAACCAAGTGTGGAGAACGTGTTATGTCACGAAATAGTCCAGTCGCTTGGCCGCCTCGGTCGTGCGATTTAACGCCTTTAGACTATTTCCTGTGAAGCTACGTCAAGTCTCTAGTCTATGCCAACAAGCCAGCGACGCTTGATGAACTTCGTGCGAATACCGAACGTGAAATTGCAGCAGTATCGGCCGATTTATGCTTGAAAACCGTCAAAAATTGGGTTAAGCGTCTGCACTTCTGCAAGCGTGGTGGCCATGCAAAAGAAATGGAGTTCCATACTTAATGGCATCAAACAAATTTTCACAGGAATAAAGAATTTCATTGATATCCAAAACGTTTTTTGTTTTATTTAAAAAAAAAAACGTTTGTAGCGCTCTTATTGAAAGACCCGATATTAGAAGACGTTTCAAAATAATATGTAGTCAACATTTGAATAAAAGGAATGTAACGTTGTTTTCAGCAATTTTATACTCATTCAAATAAATGTTAGTATTTTTATTAAGTAAACGAAGATGTTTTTGTATTATTTATAGAAAACCGTTGTAAATTTTTTGTTTTAAATTTAAACAAATGTAAGAAAGAATATTTTGTATAAAGTGAAGTATGTTGAAAATCAATACATGTTTTTAAATTTGCAAGACATTTGTGACAAAACTCAATTTTCGACAAATGTTAGTATTATTTTGGTTTTTCTTTTAATTTTGTAAGAAAAAAACTGTCAATGAAATTTTTGAAAACATATAAAATTGAGTTTTCGAGTTGAAAAACATTGTCTTTTCAGTCTATGATTTATAAAAGAAGCTATAATTTAATCTAATTTTTGAATTAGCGAGGCGCTGCACTTTGGACTTCATATTTTTTGTTATCATTGGTCATCCTAAAATATTACCTGAGTACTTCTTTGTGTTATAGAACTTCTAACATTCCTTTAAGTAAAAATGAATATTTTGTTAAACTACTGATTTAAAACAATTGAAGTTTCAGTAACAAAATGAATTTAATTTTCCTTCATAACCAAAAACAGAACATAACTTTTGATTGAATGAGAATACTCGAACTTTTCAATCTCAGAATCATGAAATATTTGTATGGATATTTTGAATTTTGTTAAAGTTGACTAAAATTACTTTCTGTGTCAAAATTTTAAATTTATTATAGACTAAACTCAGTCATTTAAAATCACATAAAATCACAGATAAATTATAGGTATATAAAAATATAAATTATTATCAATACAAAACATAAATTTTCTCTTTCATGATATTGTTGACATGTTATTTATTTTACTTTTATTTTTTGTTTTGCATATAATTAAGCAGGTCAAACTTTTGGTATCAAAACAATAAAATAATATGTTAATGAAAAACATATTTGTACACACACATTATTCGCACATATTGTCTGTGTTAACATACAAATAGATACATATATGTATATTATGTATGTATATACAGACGTACAAACATAGAGACATGTAATAGGTATTATATATGACTACATGAGTGAATAATGATGAATGTACAAAAGTTAATTGTATTGTTTGTGGATGTAAATGGATCAAAATTACTTACATTTCGAACTATTCATATTTGTGAAACAAAATTTTGTAAATTTAAATAATGTTCAAAGGTTTTTCATAGCAAAATGCAATAAATCTGCCAAAAAGCACTTGGATTTTTTAAAAGATTGTTTTATGAGTAACAGGCAAATTTTAATTTCTCGTGAATTTATTTAATCTTAAGCTCTAGAGTTTTAACATTAGAATAATTGAGTAAGTATACGCCAGAGTGATCCATACAAATTTATATTTAATCTTTCAGTGCATTTAGATAGTAATAAAAAACAATAAAATTCAAATAGAATTCTTGAAAATATTGTTATATTATGAGTTTCGGAAAAATATTATTTTAACATTGGATAAACTGTGTTTGAGTACATTTTCTTTAGAAATAATTTTTCATATGAAATTTTTTAAATTTTTTAAAACTTAAGAAATGGTAAAAGGTGCATAACCGCAGTTTTAAATAAAATAAATTTTAATATTTTTCGGCTTCATTTCTTAGTTACAGTCTTTTTATTGCAAATAGGCCAAACGCAAAAAATTTGAGGCTCTACAGCGAGGACTGTAAGTATCTACTACTTAAACAAATTTAGTCTCGCAAAATGATATGTTGAGCTAGTTAGTATAGTGTTTGTGGATTTTTGATGCCATAATTAACAAACAATTAATTTAACGTTGATTGTAACACTCTTTCAGGTTATTTAAAGTGATTTATAATATAAACTTATCAAACACGAATATAATAAAAAAACAATTCGAACAATGTATGCAATAGACTTTCAAACTAGATTTAACGTTATTTTTACAAAATCAAAACCCTCCTTTTTTTTTTTCCTTATCTTATTTTTACTATACCGGAAATAATTAAAACCTTTATTTGGTCACTCTGGCAACAATATCCCCATATTCTATTTCAAGGAATCATTGCATATACATTTAGTATTTAAATTCTTGTTGTATCCAGAAAATATTTGTTTTCTTACTTCAAAAATTGGTATTTAGTAAATACGAGTAATTTTCATTTAAATTAAAATTTATTTACTTCCATTGGTTAAAATTGGTTTTTGACTCAAATATCTTTTAAACATTTGAAATTATGGCTTCCAAGTAATTTATCTAATAAGAAATATCGTTTTCAACATTCGAAAAATTTTGAGAAAAATCAAACTGACAGTTTTTTTACAAAAAATAAAAACCTAAACAAAAATTAATAAAAGTTCGTAAGAATTGGTTTTCGACTCAAAACTTTGAGATATTGGCTTTAAACTAATTTTACCTTTTAAAAAAATATTGTTTTCAACATTATGTAACATTTTGAGAAAAATCAAATCGACAGTTTTTTGACAAAAAATAAAAACCTTAAAAAAGCATTACTAAAAGTTGATAAAAATTGGTTTTCGACTCAAATATCTTTTTAAACACAAGGCTTCAGATTTATTTTATCTTACAGAAAACATTGTTTTCGACATTCAGTAATTTTTTTATAAAAATCCAATGGTCCGTTTTTTCATAAAAACTTAAAATCTACAAAAAAATAGTACGCACATTTGGTAAAAATTGATGTTTGGTTCTCGATATCTCGTGAACAAAAGAAGATACTAACTTCAAATTAATTTAATTCATCCAATTTGTATTTGTTTATATAAGAAAATAAGAACTTTCAAGAAGTGCTACTTTAATTGGTAAAAATTGGTTATCGACTAAAAATCTCGTTTACCGAAATAGATTTTGAAATCAAACTATTTCATCAAATGCAAAATATTGTTTGTAATTTTTTATTTTAAATTTAATTTTAATTTTTATTTTTTTTGACAACTTTTTTAACAAAACACGAAAACCTAAAAACCTTTTAAGAAAGAAAAATTGACAGACGGTTGGGGAAGTTATCAGTGTGGGTTGGTTGCATCCCAGGATCTTTTTTTTTTTTTTTATATTATTATTTTCTCAGAAAATTCACATGCTACTTTTTCTGTTATAAATAAATGGACTACATATGTATGTGTTAATAATTAATAAGAAAGAAAAATATAGTTTAATAGTATTTTCTGACACACTATTTTCCTTATCATTTCTGATATCATATCGAAATGTTAATCACCACATTAAAATATAATAGAAAAATGAAGTCAAAATCGTTCAAAATAAGTCATCATTATTTGAAACTCGAAGATTTTATATTCAAGATATGTACACACAGGTCATTCTTTTTCAAGATTGACCATAATTAAAAAAAAATTGAAATTCGAAGTTCTTTTAATAATCTTAAACGTACTTCAACACAACGTCTTGTATAAGCACAACATTTTATTGAATAAAATTGAGTCAAAATTCTTATAAAGTCATCATAAAAATATATATTTTTGAACACAATATGGGACATTTAAAAATTATCTTATTTGATATTGAGTCTAAATCCGATTTTTTAAGATTAAACTGCTGATTTGAAGTTTGTGTTTTTTTCAAACAATTGACAAATGTCTTCTTAAACATTTTGTAAAATTTTAATTAAATTCTGTCATTATCTATTTGTTTAAAAAATAAAAGTAGAATATTTATTGAAATGGCTTAATGCTTTTTTAAGGAAATTAGAAAAAACGTAATAATACTTTAATATTGATTTTTATGTTTTTGTATCCAAAAAATAAAAGAATTGTTAATTGAAAAACTTAAGAGAAATTATAAAAAAATTAAATTCATGAAAAATAACTCCAAAAATGACTACAAACATTTTTTTAGACAACAGTTGTAGGGCCAAATTGTTAAAAAGGAGTAACTTTTTGACTTTCTATATTGATGGTTTTCAGGTCCATATATTCTAAATTTATAAACATTTCTGAATAACCTAAACTATCTTTTGAACTAGTTATGGTATAAACTTCAAATACATTTTGTTTACATATTTTGACGTCATATGAATAATTCAATCTAATTTAAAAATATTTGTCAGCTCGAATATTTTACGAATTGGAAATGATATTACGTCTGAATTATTTGAAACTGTGAATAATGATAATTTTATGATTTGTTAAATATTTAAGAAAACATACATTGATTGTTATTTTTACAGACATGAATTTGCTCAAAATTGGTAAAAATTAAGTTCGACTAGAATATTTTGACAACCAATGAAGACATTGACTTCAAACTTAATTTAAATTATTTATGTTCTTAACATTTGGTAATATTTATTTAGAAAAATTCAATTAGTGAATTTAAAAAAAAAAATAAAACTATACCGAATCTTTATTACTATTTCTTACTTCTCAAATACCTCGGTAGAAAAAAATCTTAACTTCAATTATTAACTGCGCAATATTTAAAGTTTCTGAAACGAAAATTTGACTTGTTAATATTCTAAAATTTGTACGAACAATAATGTCAACTTATCAATGTGTTTCACTTCTGCTTTTTAAACTTCCCATATAGGAAGTAGTATCCGTGGCATGATGGTTAGTGCGTTGGACTGTCATGCCAGAGGTCTTGCCTCTTGCGAGGAATGTTCAAGTTCTCCAAGAGTGATTCTTGTCATGAAAAGTGCTTTCTCAAATTAGCCGTTCGGATTCGGCTTAAAACTATAGGTCCCCTCCATTCCTGACAACAGTACTTGCACACAGGAATGGTTGAGAGTTGTAAGTCACTAGGCCCTAGGTCTCAACGGACAGTTGCGCCACCTAATTTTTTGTTTTATAGGAAGTTAATGTAATCGGTCCGATTTGCCGAATTAAAAATTTTGACATTTCTCAGAACTTCAAGGTCCCTAGAGTCCAAATAAAACATTTTTAGAGAGATGCCGCAAGTTAGTACGTTCGGGAAGCTTTTTTCGTCGTCAATATCTCAATAACCAGTTTAGATATCGACTTCAAATAAATTTTGTTATACAGAAAATAATGCAGAAAGATGCATAAGGGACTCTCAAAATAATTGAAGTGGACGCTTGTCTTACCATAGCGATTCATAAAAAGTGAAAATTGTGGTTAACCCAAAATATCTCACGAACCAATAACGCTAGTGACTTCAATGAAATTTTATATTACATTTTGTGACGTGAAGCTAAAGTAATACAATTTTAAAATTCAATTAACGGTTATATTTTTATAAATAAAAATACATTTTTTATAAATAAAAATATTCTCAACACGAATATTGTACGAACAAAAAAAGATTTTATCATAAAAATAATGATATGCAATGAAAAAAAACGTTTTTGAAATCTGGTAAAATTTATAGAAAAATAGAATTGCCAGTTTTTTTACAAAAAACATAAGCCTAAAGAAAACATTACTAAAAGTTGGTAAAAATTTGTTTTCGACTTAAATATTTGTTTGAAAATTAAAGATATTGGTTTCAAATTAACTCCTTCTTATAAAAATATAGTTTTTAACATTCAGTACAATTTTGGGAAAATGGAATTTTATTTATTATTTTTTACAAAAAATAAAAACATATAAAAAACATTATACTAAAACTTTTTTAAAATTGATTTTCAACTCAAATATATTTTTTTTAAATCAAAGATATTGGTCTCAAATCAACTTCATCTTAATAAAAAATGTAGTTTTTAACATTCGGTAAAATTTTGAGAAAGATGGAATTGACAGTTTAAAAAAAAAAATTAAAACATGTAAAAAACATTACTATATATTTTTTAAAAATTGATTTTCGTTTTAAATATCTTTAAAAAAAGGTAAGATATTAGCTTTAAACTAAATTCATCTTTTAGAAAACATTGTTTTTGACATTCAGAATTTTTTTTATAAAAATCCGACAGACAGTTTTTTGTTCATACAAATTAAAATCTACAAAAAATAGTACGCAAAATTGGTAAAAATTGTTCGATTCTCGATATCTCGTGAATAAATGAAGAAAAGTCCAATCTGTATTTTTTTACATAAGACATACAAACTTTCAAGAAATGCTACTAAAATTGGTAAAAATTGGTAGGTTTTCAGCTCGTTAGCAAATAAAATAGATTTTGAAATCAAACTATTTCATCATTATGGAAAATATTTTTGGTAATTCTTAGTTGATTTTGTAAAAAAAATCAACTAACAAGCTTTTTTAAAAAAACACGAAAACCTTTTAAAACGACAGAAAACTGATAACAAATGGTTTTCGACTAAAGTATTAGGAGAACAAAGAAAGATATTGACCTCAAATTATTTATTTCACACAAAATATTCTTATTAATATTTTGTTGAAATTTTAAGCAAACAAATCAACAGACGGGATGGGAAGTTATCAGTGTGGGTCGTACCCCAGTCTCTTTTATTTTAACCTGATTTAAAAAAGGAGGATCTTTTTATTTTTTTGAACGCAAATAGAAGTTTGTACTCCTATATTTCTAAGATACTGCACAAGTTTGTACTAAATGGGAACTTTGTGTCCGCAGACATTTTATTAAAATAAGTTCTTGTGTCATTTTTGTTATATCCAATATTTTACCAAAAATGGTACACAATTATTGTTTCCTTTGAATTAATTCATTACTAAACTTGGACCATTATTATGAAATTCACCGTAATCATATTCTGTTATTTTCATTCTCTTTGCTTTCTATCAGTTTGTGGATTTCATGAAAATAATAAATACTCAAAACTTATGTACATGAAACAAATTCATTAATTAATCTGTCATATGTATGTTATAATAGAACTTATATACAATTATTTTCGAGTAAATGTAAGTAAGTTTGAATTGTTATTACAAGAAAAAATAAAGTGAAAAGCGTTACTAAAATATAACTTTGCAATATTTGCCTAAAAAATACATTCTTTAAAATATGTTGTCAAATGTTTTCTTAAACTGATTTAATAAGTTAACCTATTAAGAACTTGAGTAGATAATTTTTCTTTTCTGTCTTCCCCTAAATAAACAAAATATAAATAAACTTAAATGGCTCATAAATCCACAAGTAAATACTTTGGTCTTAAGGACTTATAACCCTGTGTCCCAAAAAAAAAAAAATATATGTGTTCAGTTGGGTAACTAATGTGAAACAGACACCCCCCTTTAGTCCATAAAAGTTTAAACGACGTCGGTCAAGTGTTTCAAATAAATTCATATCTCTTTTTTCTAGACAACCCCCATTCCTACATAAGTTTAATGTTCGTTTACATAAAAGACACAAACATAAATATTAAAAAATTCAATAATTTACCCATGAAAGGAGCAACAGCGAAAACCCCAAACCAAACAAATAAAGTTCGATTATCCTCTCCTTGGGGGACACCAGCGGAGCCAGCGGTTGAGTTTGAAAAGTTGATATGGCACCAGGAATCTATGTCACTTTACGAAGGTAATCCCTCAAAAAATATATATTTACTTTTATTTTACTTTTTTCTTTTAAACTTTACGCGGCGTATACATATTACTTTTTTATTAAATATTGTTGCACCGTTGTTGTTTCACTTAATTTATACCGCGAAATCTTTTTTCTTCAATTTTTATTTTTTATATTTTTAAACTACAAGAACAAAAATCCGAGCGACGACGACTACGACGACGACGGAAATATGAGAGAGACGAAATGGGAAATGGTGGTGGTGTTGGAAAATATTTCTTGAAACGTCTCCCGGCTGAAGCCGCGAGAGAAGTGTAATAAATCACTTTTTATATTAATAACACATAAATCACTCTCCACTGCGGAACTTCACACAGAAAATTACGACAAGCAGACACTGCACAGCTTTGAATATCCTTTAAGCGCAAAAGGATACATCCCCATCATGCCCCATCATAACGAACCAAACACACTTTCGAATTATATTTCTATATTGATACACCAGCCCACCTTCTATACATACATACATATAGACCAGTACGGGACGGGTATCGATGATGCACCGGACCTATAGCTGATGGTAATGTTTAACGAGGAAAAAATCCTGACAGCTAGAAGAAACTTTTCATCCTAATTAATCGATTTCTATTTTCATATCGAATTATAATTATCCTTTTGTTTTTATTTTCTTCTTTATTTTTGTTCCTTCAAGTTGCGCGATTTACTTTATGTTCATTTAGTTTTATTTTGTTGTTGTTGTGGTTTTGAGTAATTATTATTTAATTCAAAATATTTTAACGGTCTTCCTTCTTGAGAAAGGACGATTTGAATGAAGTCAGAAATGGTGTTCGAGCAAGGGCAACAAAAAAAAACGAATTTCCGAGAGCCAAGGATTTGTAATGCCTTCACGTCAAGTGGTTGCACGAGGACTAACCGTTTTCTGATTTCTACGATATTCGCAGGATATAACGACTGTCGACTGGTATAAACGCAGACTGCTGCCAGTTGATGCACAACAATGTTGTGGATGCTAAATACCATCCACAAGAATATCCCAACCGACCGAATGCCCGTGTTGAGTTAAAGTTTAAATATTTTTGTTGATGCAGGATTCTTCGAAGCAGTATAAGGACTCGTCAGGATACTCGTATGTGAGGAGATTGCGCTGTAATGTGGATTTCATTCGATGGGGAAAATAAAAGAGAAATCCTTTTACCGACGACAACCGAGGACATTGCGTTGGTTGTTGAATGGAATTCTTTTTGAATGTTTTGAAAATTATTAGAACTGTGTGTTTAGACCATTTGGTTGGATTTTGGAGGAATTTTTAAGTTATAAGAACGCTTTGCATTTGACAAGAACTCTGGAGGTGAGGTGGTGTCCAATTTAATTGCTCTATCATTAAATAATTCCTTTTAGAAGTATGCTTTACCTGATATACTCGTAGGTAGTAGTTATAGATAAGAGTTGAAGATACTCGTAAAGGAAAATAATGGCAAAAGAGAGAAAAAGTTTTTTTTGAGGTGGTAATTGAAACATGACACCTGTTTGATGATATACTAAACGAATTTAATTGATTTCTGGTCATTGTTGCCTTTGCTGCATTTATTTTTCATTTTATTGTATATTTTACTTTGTTTGTTTTTGTTTTGGTAAATGGTCAAAACTCAATGAGTATTTTGTGGTTATTTGTGATTTTTAATGCATATGGAAGTCAAGAATAAAATGGGGGTAAAGAGTTGCATCTATAACATTCAATTTGTACTTCTTTGTTTTATAGGTCAATTATTGATGGTTTTAGTGTAAAGTAGATCAAATATATGTATATTTTAGACGTAAAGACTACTGGAAGTTAATATTTCTATCTGATGGTACATTGAACTTGCTTGATGAACTATTTTGTAGTTAGAACATGTCATTGGCGTAGTAAGTTAACATTTGTGGAAAATGTTGTAAGCACATAATAACTTTACTTTTTTCACCTCGTAATTTATGATCACTGACCACGTTTTTGGGTAAGACTGATTTCAAAGGTTAATAAGCGACGACGTAACTTTTGTTTGCAGTTTCAAAAATATATTTGATTTCGGTTATTTAACCAATATTATTCTTGTGAAAAACTTTAAATCAATAGAACTTTACAGTTCTAAGACGTTTTTAAAACTACACATCATTTGATTGTTTTAAAACAGAATTATAATTAATATTTGAAACATAATTTAGATAGTTTTCTTGACTTAATTTAATTGGTTTTATTTTTTGAAAACTTTAATATTGTTGTGAATCTATAATTTGTTTACAAATTAAGTCTAAAGACCGAGTGTACAATTATTTTTCCATTAAAATGTTTAAGAATTTAAATACAAAATAGATTAGTAATGTCAGGAATGGAGGGAACCTATAGTTCTTATGCCTAATTCGAACGGTTTATTGGAGAAAGTTCTTTTTATGACAAAAAATACTCTTGGATGATATTTGTCAATTTATCGCAAGAGGCAGTACACTTTACCTTTGTAACTTCCCATAGGAAGTTATTGTAATGGGTCCGATTTGTCGAATTGAAAATGTTGACATTTCTCAACGTTTCAAGGTCCCTAGAGTCGAAATAAAAGATTTTTAGAAAGATGTCTGTGCCTGCGTGTGTACGTAGCTACGTTTGTACGTCCGTACGTCTGTACGTCGGTACGTTCGTTCGCGAAGTTTTTTTGGTCGTCTATACATATAGCTCAAGAACCAGAAGAGATATCGACTTTAAATAAATTTTTTTATACAGATAATAATACAAAAAGATGCAGAAATTGATCTCGTGGGTGGTTTTTGTACCATAGCAGTTTAAAATAAAGTGCACGACTGGGTCGCACGAACTTGCTCCTGTATGCAAAGAGTTTGTTTAAAAAAGTATCTATATAATATTTAAAAATATACCTGTAAAATAAGTTTGTCTTCAAAGATATATATGCCATTTGATTTGTCGAAAAAACCTCCATTTTTCAATTTTTTGGGAGGGGGTTACATTTAAAATAATTTTAAAAAAACTAATTTAAGATTCAAAATTTTACCTGAAAAATAAGTTTTTCTTCAAAAATTTAAATGCCATTTTATAAATCAAGAAACCCTTGATTTTTCAAATTTTTTTTTTGAAAATCGTTAGAGCGGTTTTTTTTTAAATTAATTTTTTATATATAAAATTTTTCAATTTTGTTCTAAAAATATTTTTGGTATGCAGTTGTTTAGTGATTGTAAATATACGCTCTACATTTCAATTTCGTAAAAAAATGTTCACCCGTTTTTGAGATATAGAATTTTGAAAAAAAAAATTTCAATATTTTTTTACAAATCCAAACAATAAAAAATTGCACTTTTGATAATCAAATATTGTTAAGGCAATATAAGAGCTCATTCAGAAAAAAAATTATTGAAATCGGTTCAAAAGTTGCTGAGAAAATTAAAAAACAAAAAAACGGTTCTATGAGCGGTACCTTTCCTGAGCAATACAAAAATATGTTTTTCTTATTAAAAGAAGGCAAGTTAAAAAATAAAATTTTAGAGAAAATTTAAAAAAAATCTATCGGTTTGTTTTTGAGAAAATTTGAATTTTCGTTTTTTGATCAAAAAAATTGTATGGGGGCCACTGTTAGTTTTAATCTTAAAAAAAAAATGAAAAACGCAAATCTGCTCAAAACCTTAACTTTCAAGTTTGAACTCAATCGACCCAATGGTTTAGGCTGTAGGAGCGTGGACAGACAGACAAAATTGACCGGACGGAATCGCGGGACCCACTTTTTTCGACTTCTCTACCATCGTAATATCATGTTTGATTAAAATCTCGAGTTCGAAATTTTGCACGAATGCAAAACTTGCCATATAGTTCCTATATGTCGCAAGTAAAAAGGTGAACATTTTGGTTAAACCTAAATATCTCACGAACCAATAACGCTAGAGACTTAAAGTAAATTGCATATTATATATTGTAAGGTGATACAAAACAAATATATTTTTGGACAAAAATTCCAATTAACGGTTTTTCTTATAAATCAAAAAAATGGAAAAAAAAAATATTAACCTCGAAAAATTTACGAACAAAAAACGACTTTGTCTCCAAAACGAAGAATAATGTTTTTAACATCTTGTAAAATTTTGATAAAAATCGAATCGACAGTTTTTTTTTATAAAAAATAAAAACCTAAAAAAACATTACATTGGTAAAAATTGATTTTCGACTATAATATCTTTTCGAAAAGTTAAGATTATGGCTTTCAATAAATTGTATCTTATAAGAAATATTATTTGCAACATTACGTAAAATTTTGAGAAAAATCGAGTTGACAGTTTTTTTATAAAAATAAAAACCTAAAAAACTTATTAATAAAAGTTGGTAGAAATTGATTTTCGACTCAAATATCTTTTCAGGACTTTAAGATATTGGCCTTAAACTAATTTTATATTTTAAAAAATATTGTTGTCAACATTCAGTAAGATTTTGAGAAAAATCGAATTGACAGTTTTTTACCCAAAAATAAAAAACATTATTAAAAGTTGGTAAAAATTGACTTTCAACTCAAATACCTTTTCAAGAATTTAAGATATATGCTTTAAACTAATTTTATCTTTAAAAAAATATTGTTTTCAACATTAAGTAAAATTTTGAGAAAAATCGAATTTACAGTTTTTTTTACAAAAAAATAAAAACTAAACAAAAATTAATAAAAGTTGGTAAAAATTGATTTTCGACTCAAATATCTTTTAAGGACTTTAAGATATTGGCTTTAAACTAATTTTTTGTTATAAGCAATATTGTTTTCAATATTCGGTAAAATTTTGAGAAAAATGGAATTGACAGTTTTTTTTACAAAAAATAAAAATCTAAAAAAAACCAATACTAAAACTTAGTAAAAATTTACTTTTGTTTCAAATATCTTTTCAAAAATTTAAAATATTGGCTTCAAACTTATTTTATCTCACAGAAAATATTGTTTTCGACGTTCAGTACATTTTTGATAAAAATCCAACAGTCAGTTTTTTCATAAAAAAATTAAAATCTACAAAAAATAGTACGCAAAATTGGTAATAATTGATTTCGGTTTTCGATATCTCGTGAACAATAGAAGATATTAATTCAAATTAATTTCATTCATCCAATTTATATTTGTTTATATATGAAATATTTTTTTTTAAGAAAAGCTACTAAAATTGGTTTTCGACTAAAAATCTCGTTAAAAAAAATAATTTCGATATCAAACTATTTTATTATATGCAAAATATTATTGGTAGTTTTTAAATTTTTAAGAATAATTCAACTGAGAACTTTTTTAACAAAACACGAAAACCTACAAACTTTTAAGCAAGACAAATCGACAGACAGGATGGGAAGTTATCAGTGTTGGTTGCATCCCAGCCTCTTTTTTCGTTAAGGGGTCTATAAACATACATATTTTTTTCCTATCACCAGAAACTTAACCTTTCATCAAAGTTCCTCTAATATAAAATCTTCCTCTTGTATCAAAATTCAAACGGGATTATGAAAAATAAGCATCCTAAGACCGACCATAACGTAAGAAAGAACTCATTTCAAAATATATGAAGTATCAGAAAACTAACTGATGAAAAGAAATGGTTGTGCTTTCACATACACAATTCATTGCTTTTGAATAATATTATTTGACCAGTATTTCAAAACTTAAGTTTTTCAAAAAATTATAAATTTATTTTAATACAAAATATAATTCGCATAGTTGACAGCAATTTCTCTTTCTTTTGACACCTGATGTGCTAAAATTGGGTGTGGGAGCTGGAAACGGGGGACATACTAACAACATATTAAATATGATACTAATGATTATGATTATGGCGATTGCTTAGATTACTAAAAGTTCACTGTGGCGTATGTGGAACTATTTAGATTTTTTTTGATTATGATAAATATAGAAAATAGTAAGATCATTGTAAAGTAAATTGAAATTATTTTTTAAAATACGTTTTTTAAGTCTCGTTCTTATTATAATAAAGAAATCATAGGAACAAAATTTAAAAGTTCAATTTTTTAAAGTATCTATACCTAATCATTATTATTAGTAGAAAAAAAATTAAAATTCTTTAATTTAAGAACAAAAAAACAATGTATGTTCACAAATTTATTAAATCGTTTAAAATAAAAAAATTGTCAGCACAAAGAGAAAACGTATATGTAGTTCAAAGCTAAAATATGGCAAATTTTCACAATAACAACTCCAGAGTACTTAACTCCCAAAATCTGTAAAAAAAACTCACATCACATCCTTTAGCTTAAGTTTTACCTTATAATTATTATATCTTAAATTTGTTCATGGCATCAAACTCTTTATTGAATATTGGTTGTAAGCTCCGTTGTAAGACAATCCGAAAACCAAAGAGTTGGAAACTTTATAACCACTCTGGTTAAAAGATTTATAGAGAGACGCTCAATGGTTTTAGAAAAAAAGGGCCGTGTGGGCCCCTGATTAGCTGAAATATAAAGGGTGATTTCTTAGCTATTATCTTTTTGGCAACACTGGTTTAAACTGCTGATGCACGTTTCGTTTTTTGTTTCACTATCAAACATCTTCAGTTTGGTCTATAATTTAACCATGAATCGTCTTACAAACGAACAACGCTTGCAAATTATTGAATTTTATTATCAAAATGCGTGCTCTGTTATGAAAGTTCATCTCGCCGCGCGCTTCTCCCATTTTATGGTCAGTTTAATCGACCCACTGAAGAAGCTATTCCGGCTATTGTGACTAAACTTCGCACCAAATTTACATTGTTGGACATTAAATCACCACCACGCTTACGTAGAGTGCGAACTGAAGAAAATATCGCAGCTGTATCGGCCAGTGTTAATGATGACCATCAATTATCGATTCGTCACCGTTCGCAGCAATTGGGCCTCTGTTTCTCAACAACGTAAGGATTTAGGTGTGATGCCTTTCAAAATACAGTTGGTGTAAGAATTGAAGCCGAACGACCTACTGTAACGTAGAATTTTTGGTGAATGGTCTCTTGGAAAGTTGACCGAAGATCCACTTTTTTACCGAAAAGTTGTATTCAGCGACGAAGCTCATTTTTGTCTCAATGGGTAGGTAAATTAGCAGAATTTTTGATTTTGGAGTGAATATCAGCCAGAGGCGTTGCATTTGATGCGGTTTATGGGCTGGTGGCATCATTGGACCGTGCTTCTTCAAAGATGATGCGAATCGTAACGTAACTGTGAATGGTCAGTTCTACCGTGAGATGATATCCAACTTTTTTTTGCCCAAATGCAAGAGCTTGACTTGCATGACATGTGGTTTTAACAAGACGGTGCCACATGCAACACAGCACGAGCAACAATGAACTTATTGAGAGTAGAGTTCGGTGAACATTTTATTTCACGTTCGGGACGGGTCAATTGGCCTAGACCTAGATCGTATTATTATTTTTTGTGGAGCTATGTTAAAGCTCATGTCTATACGGACAAGCCCGCTTCAATTGACGCATTAGAAGATAACATTGAAGCATTTGTTCGTGAGATACCGGCCGAAATGTTGGAAAGAGTATGAAAAAATTGGACTAAGTGGATGGACCATTTGAGGCGCACTCAAGGTCAACATTTGCATTAAATAATCTTCAAACATTAAATTATATGGACCGTACTATCGATTCAAATAAAGATTTGATGCATTTTTCTGAATTGTATGTGTTTTTTTTTTTGAAAAACTTTCCTATAGCTTTTTAAAAATCATCCTTTATTTTTCAATATAAAGAAAATATTTGTTGGAAATTTTATCGTGATACTTTCAAGCTTAAGACTAAGATTACTTGAGCTTTAAAAATGTTTCAAGTATTTTAACCACATGCTTTATACTATCTTCGGCCTTAAGTACAACCAAAGTAACTTTTTTATTTTCAAATGATCTTTTAAATAAAATGCACGACTGGGTTGCACAAACTTGCTCATGCATCGAAAGAGTCTGCTTGAAAATATTTATAGCAAAAAAAATGTGTGTTCAAAAATTTAAATGCCATTTTATTTCTTTAAAAAAAACCTAATTTTTCAATTCGTTAGAGCGTTTTTTGTTTTATTAATTTTGTATAAAGATATAAAATTTTTCAGCTTTAGTTTAAAAATATATTTTTAGTATGCAGTTATTTAGAACTCATAAATATACATACGTTTAAAATTTCAGTATAAATATAACGATCCGTTTTCGATATATCGTTATATAGATATAAATGTTAAATATTTTCTTAAAATTAAAATTAAAAACATTCGCTTCAAACACCTTTTTTATTAAATTCTGAGTTCACTAATTTAATAGTCTGCCAATAATTTTTAAAAGTCTATAAAAAGATAAAATTGTATCTTGTCATTTTAACTGCTCATGAATTCTACATAACCCATTCTTGTATGCATATTTTGTACCTTACTACTATCGAATTTATTTTGCTTTGCTTGGCAGAATTAAATATCAGCCCAATCTCATATCCCAGACTTTTGACCTTTCAATTAAATGAGGTAGAACTTTTATTAAAAAATTAAAAAGAATAACAGAAAAACATATTAACCTATGTAATTGAAATATTTTAATCCTTATGCAAGAATATAAAATATTATAAACAAAATTTCAAAAAATCTAAAGCTTTTTGTATTTAAAATTGATCACTCTTTTTTTTTTAAATATTGAATTTCATTGCCATAGGCTTTTACAAAAAAAAAAAACTTTCTTCGAAAATTAGATAAATACCCGACAGATTCCATTCTTCAATATAAAAAATAAAATATACAAAAATATACAAAAACAAAAAAAAAACAAATACCATTGCAAAATCAAAGCAAACACAAAATAAACGAAGAAAAAAACAACAACAACAAACTCAAAGCCAAAAGCAGGGAATTTCTCTTTAAATTGAAATTATGCAAATCATCAGGCAACAATTTGTATCCACGTCATGAACTGATACACCCTCAATATTCTGGAATTTTTCAATTTAACACACATCGGAATTTATTGCTGTTATCGTTTGTTGTTGTTGTTGCTGTCGCTGTCGCTTTTGTTGTTGTTGTTGGATGATCTGACTTTGGATTACATTGACAAAAGAGTAAGCGCGTATTCAGATTTATTTTATGTTTTTTCTTCTTCCTTGTATCTCCTTGTTAAAGTCTAGGATGTAGAGTTGTATTTTTCCAAACATACAAAAGCTGATTAGTCCTTGAAACTGTAATCCTTATAAAGGGTTTTTCAATAAGGAAGGGTTTTTTTAGGTTAGGTTTAAAATTCATTTATTTCTTATAATAAGTTTAGATACAACAAGTTCAATATGACTACAATGTAAATAAATTTTTTTTTTTTTTAGAAATAAGTAGTGGCATTAGATGTTGAAATGGAATAAAACAAGCTGTGTGTGAGGTATTAACAAAATTGTTTTTTTATTTAAAAGGCGCATGTATGCCATTAAGTGTGGAATATGACATCATTCAAATGCCATACTCGGCTTCTTACGGTGAGGTGGCACGGACCCGAGTGGTACAATTTTCAATGACTCTTCCGCATAGATCCGGCTGAATTTGAGCAATGGCCTGTGGTTATGCTCACCTTAAGGGCAACGGTCGGTTTTAGTTTATTTGCATAGACCTGCGACTTCAAAAAAACCCACAGAAAAACATCAAGCGGAGTCAAATCGCATGACCTTGGTGGCCAATTCACATCACCCCTGCGAGAGATAACCTTACCCTCAAATCGTTCATGCACAATGTCAAACATGGCGTTTGATGTGTGGCACTTAGCGCCGTCCTGCTGGAACCACATGTCGTCTAGGTCCATATGGTTCCATTCGGGCCATAAGAAATTAGTTATCATCGTTATGTAGCGCTCGCCTTACTAACGTCCACCCCAAACGGTAACTTTTTGAGGAAGCATTACCACCTGGTGAACCTCTAATGGTTAAGTGTCGTCCCATATAAGGCAATCTTGCTTGTTAACACATCCATTCATGCAAAAATGCGCCTCGACACTAAAGATAATTTTTCGGCCAAAATTTGGGTCCTTTTCCAAACGAAAGAAGGGCGTTGTCTATGGTCATGAACTTTGAGCTCCTGGGTCAGTTGGATCTTGTACGAGTGAAGGACCAAGTCCCGACGAAAAATTCGCCAAGTTGAAGTCTGCGAAAGGCCGAGTTCTTGTGAACGGCGAGGAATAAACTGCCTCGGGTACTGCTGTACACTTTCACGGACCGCGGCGATGTTCCCGGCCGATCTTGGGTTTCTTGAACTCACGGGTGTTGGCTGATTATTTACTGAATCGGTCGTCTCAAATTTGGTCACCAAACGTTGAAGAGTCGAAGTCGGCTGTGAAGGGCCACCACGTCTACTGTAAGCGTAAGAGCGTTAACGAACACTCATTTTGGTAATAGAGTTTTATCATTTGAACGTGCTGTTCAATTAAAATAAACAGCTGAATAATAAACAAAAGATTTGACAGATGTTACCAAAACTAAATGGCTGCCAAGGGGCGCTAAAATCTTTCCGCGCCAATTGAAAACCCCTTTATTTGTTTGTATTAAGCAAGTACTTCATCGAAAAACTTAAATTTTTCTTCAGCGACGAAGCACATTTCTCACTCGGTGGGTGTGTTAATAAACTAAATTGTCGTATTTGGGGTTCTGAGAATCCTTAAGTGATTGAAGAAGGTGCGCTCTTTGTTCCGGAGATGTGATTGGACCTTACTTCCTCGGAAACTACGATGGAACGACTGCTACCGTCAATTCGGAGCGTTATGGTCATATGATAACAGACTTTTTTTTGTGGTTTCAACAAGACTGTGCCATATGCCAAACAACTCGAGCGAATATGGCTTTATTGCAAGAGACATTTCCTGGCCGCTTAATGTTTTGTCGTGGCAATTTCAACATCAAGAACATTCGATTTGACTTTTTTTATGGGGCTACGCGAAAGACCGTGTTTGTGCAGATAAACTTTTAACTCTTGAGCACTTAAAAACCGTGTTAAGGCTAAGATGCCGCCCAAATGTGTCAAAAAGTGGTCGAAAATTACCTTAAAAGAATCGATGCTTGCAACAATTCGCGTTGTGGTCATTTAAATGACGTAGTGTTTCACACATAATGTCAACGTTAAAATTTTATAATAATAAAGAAATACATATAGAAAATATTTTATATGTGTTTTATTTACGTTTACTTTTGAAACCGCAAAATGGATAACCCTGCAACACCAATACTTTAATCTTTACTAGTTTCCAACTTCTTGGTTAATGCATTCTTTAAATATTTATTAGATTACCCCATGAGGTATGATTTTCAAAAAATGGATGTCCTTTAAGACATTTTAAGAAAAGCTTAAAATATACAACCTTATCTGCCATACTATAATTTATACGCAAAATGCTTGTGCATAAGTGGTGTTTTGTCATACTTGGATTGCCAACGATGATGTGTGGTTTTTGAAGGTACTTTGACGACTAAGTGTCATTGAATGTTAAAGGATATTGAAGGCGGTAGAAAAACAAGGATTAGAAAAAAAATATACATCGAATGTTAACGGATTAAAGTCACGGATTTATATATATATAAAAGTAATTTCCGGAATATACAATTTTAACAAATTATGCACATATATTTCATATATAGATTTTCGTTACTTTTGGTACCCGTTTTCAGAATTGAGAACTAAATGTTCCATTTGTTTTCTTAAAAATTATTGAATTCAAAGGGAATACCTTTTGTCAGAAAGTTTTAGAACTCTTGTTTTCGCTTAACAAGTGACAACTTACAACACTCATATAAAGACAAATTTTAGGATCTCATAATCAGTTAAAAGTACCATTTTTGACACTTAAAAAATAAGGTTTTTCCAATAAGATGTTTCATTTTGAAAAGCACGTTATTTGAGCTGCTGTTAGTTTTGAAGCTTCCACCTTTTGACATTCAACACAAAGATCAGTAGATCCTTGTGTTGAAGACGGTTTGTCGATTCATAGTCGATTTTTGGAATAATAGGTATTCCAAAAACGATATTTCACATATTTTACATAAAGACTTATATTTTAAAGTTTTAAAAGTTCAGTTAACACAAGACCACAAGCCGTTTGACCATCGGATTGGTATCTACAACTTTTATAAGTGATGAGGCCCATTTTTAAAACTGTCACAAATGTTGCCTCCAAAATGAGACTTTTGCAACTATTACTTTCAATGAGAAGAAAATTGGAGAAACTGTTGCAATTCCGTAAAAAAAATTTCCTGGCCCTGTTATTACTCGAAGAGGTTTTCAGTATTCACACAAGTGGCTACCTATGGACTTTTTTCCTTGAGGCCAATGAAAAATAAGGTCTTTTCGAATGTTCCGCACTACAAATTTAAGGCCTTAAGATGAAATTCGTAAAATTATGTAGAACGCAAATGTGCAAATTGGTCAAGGTGTTGTAATCGTATCCCTGGCGACTTCCTGTATTTCATTGTTAATGGAATTGCTTTTTATTTTCAATAAAATAAACATAATTGATTTTTCTTTAAAAAAAAAAACACTTTTTGTAACAACAATATTAAACCTCTTTTTCAAAAACATTGTTTAAAAAACGTATGTTTTTTACACGTGTGGTTTTCCATTTGGCAATAATTTTTTCGGACGTGATCTTTTTTACAGCTGAGACGCCACCGTTACATCAGCAAAAAGTCACTGTTTGGTTTGCTTAATTGGCTGAGGAAATCATTGATCCATTTTTTTTTTCATTTTTTTATTCATTTAAACTTAACTCTACTTACATGCTAGACAAAATGGGGAACTAGCCTAATTAATTCTACTTAAATATAACTTACTGGCCCTAATCGGGCGCTCTAAGAAATTCATGATTCTTAAAATTAATGCCTTTCGGCCTACGAACTAAGATTGTTTTATTTATTTATGTTTTTTTTCTTTTTTTTTTTTAGAAAAGTTTAAAAACTAAAATCTTTATCATTTTTTGGGGTTTTTACTTACATACTAAAGTCCTTAATATAAAACTTAAAATTACCTAATCTACCTACAAACTACTAAAAACTAGAACAACTACAGCGGCAAAACAACTATGTCCTTCTATTTGTAATTCCATCGAGAATTTTTATAATATTGTCTGTGATATGTGTTTGCATTTTTACTTGCGACATATAGGAACTATATGGCAAGTTTTGCATTCGTGCAAAATTTCGAACTCGAGATTTTAATCAAACATGATATTACGATGGTAGAGAAGTCGAAAAAAGTGGGTCCCGCGATTCCGTCCGGTCTGTTTTGTCTGTCTGTCCACGCTCCTACAGCCTAAACCATTGGGTCGATTGAGTTCAAACTTGGAAGTTAAGGTTTTGAGCAGATTCGCGTTAGGCGTTTTTTTTTATTTTTTTTTAAGATCAAAACTAACAGTGGCCCCATACAGTTTTTTTGGTCAAAAAACGAAAATTCGAATTTTCTCAAAAACAAACCGATAGATTTTTTTTTAATTTTCTCTAAAATTTTATTTTTTAACTTGGCTTCTTTTAATAAGAAAAACATATTTTTGTATTGCTCAGGAAAGGTACCGCTCATTGAACCGTTATTTTGTTTTTTAATTTTCTCAGCAACTTATGAACTGATTTCAATAATTTTTTTTCTGAATAAGCTGTTATATTGCTTTAACAATATTTGATTATCAAAAGTGCAATTTTTTTTTGTTTGGATTTTTAAAAAAATATTGAATTTTTTTTTTTAAAATTCTATATCTCAAAAACGGGTCAACAGTTTTTTACGAAATTCAAATGTAGAGCGTATATTTACAATCACTAAACAACTGCATACCAAAAATATTTTTAGAACAAAATTGAAAAATTTTATATATAAAAAATTAATTTAATAAAAAACCGCTCTAACGATTTTCAAAATAAAAATTTGAAAAATCAAGGATTTTTTGATTAATAAAATGGCATTAAAATTTTTAAAGAAAAACTTATTTTTCAGGTAAAATTTTGAATCTTAAAATTTTTTTTTAAATTATTTAAATTATTTTTTTTTATTTTTAATTATTTATTTTTTTAATAATTTTAAATATTTTTAAATAGTTGAATACACAAACAATTGTTATCGTTGTATGCTTACAAGTATTTTTCATTTTCGGGATGAGTTGTGTCTTGGGATGAATCACAAGTTTTTTGACAAATCAAATGGCATTTATATCTTTGAAGACGAACTTATTTTACAGGTATATTTTTAAATCTTTTATAGGTACATTTTTAAACAGACTCTTTGCATACAGGAGCAAGTTCGTGCGACCCAGTCGTGCATTTTATTTTTTTTGTATTTTGATTTGTATTTTATGAGATTTTTTTTTTTTTTTTATTGTGCCACCATTCCTGCTCTACTTAAACCTAAAACTAAAATAAGTATGTAAGCCAGCCAAGGCAAAAATACCCCACCCCGGATTACCCATTATTAGTTGCAGTTTGAAGCCACCAAAACTGGTTCTCCTGCTTCACCCTATCAATGCGGTCCTTGTGGACGACAAGATCGTTCGATTTAACTCCGCTGAACTATTTTGTTTGGGGTTACGTTAAGTCTCTTGTCTACACAGAAAATTTCGGGATGATTAACGCCTTGAAAAAGAATATTCTGCAAGTTATTGCGCTCACATGCGGCTCCAATTGCTGCAAAAGTGTTCGAAAATTGAGCTTCTCAGCAGGAATTTAGTCAAACCAACCGCTGTAGCTACTTATTCAAAATAATTTTTAAATTCTGGGCCATAACATAAAATTATATGTGTAATATTTATTCTTGGAAACCACACGTTTTTAATATGACTCTTTAAAATGATCAGACGGACTTGCTCCTGTATTCAAAGCAGTTCACATATTTAAAGATCTAAAAATATAGGTACCTGCAAAATTAATTTATCTTCAAAAATTTAAATGCCATGTAATTTCTAAAAAAAACTTAATTTAATAAAAATTTTTCTCGAAAATCGTTAAAAAAAATTCATATTTCACATCAAATAGGCTGCTTTTGAAAAAAAAATTAAATTTTCAATTTTTGGCCAACAAATTTTTTATAAGCATTACTGTTATTTTTGGTCTCAAGGAAAATTAAAAAACGCCTAACGCGAATCCGTTTAAAACCTTTTTTTTGAAGCCAATCGATAGACAGAACTAACGGAATCGCTGGACTAAATATTGTTTACTTCTCTAGTACCGTATTGTCATGTTTGATTAAAATTTTGAGTTTTATATTTTCTTACGAATGCAATACTTACAATATAGTTCCTTTATGTACCAAGAAAAAATCAAAATCTAAAAAGAGGCTGGGATGCAACCCACACTAATAATTTCCCATCCCGATTGTCGATTTGTCTTGCTTAAAAGTTTGTAGGTTTTCGTATTTTGATAAAAAAAGTTGTCAGTTGAATTATTCTAAAAAATTTAAAAATTACCAACAATATTTTGCATATAATGAAATAGTTTGATTTCAAAATCTATTTTTGTTAACGAAATTTTAGTCGAAAACCAATTTTTACCAATTTTAGTAGCATTTCTTAAAAGTTTTTAATTCTTATAATTATAAACAAATACAAATTAGATGAATGAAATTAATTTGAAGTCAATATCTTCTATTGTTCACGAGATTCAAGAACCGAACATCAATTTTTACCAAATTTGCGTATTATTTTTTGTAAATTTTATTTTTTTATGAAAAAAATGAGTGTTGGATTTTTATACAAAATTTACTGAGTGTCGAAAACAATATTTTCTGTGAGATAAAATTAGTTTGAAGCCAATATTTTTAATTTATGAAAAGATATTTGAGTCGAAAGTAAATCCTTACCAAGTTTCAATATTGGTTCTTTTAAAGTTTTTATTTTTTATAAAAAAAAAACTGTTGATTCGATTTTTCTCAAAATTTTATCGAATGTTGAAAACAATATTTTTGTTAGATAGAATTAGTTTGAAGCCAATATTTTTAATTTTTGAAAAGATTTTCGACTCGAAAATCATTTTTTACCAACTTTTAGAAATGTTTTTTTTTTATAAATCATCAGTATAGGACAATTCGATTTTTCTAAAAATTTGACCTCATGTCAAAAACGCTATTTTCGTTGTATAAAATTATTTTGCAGATGAAATCATTTTTTGTTCGTAAGATTTTCGAGGTGACCAATATTTTTTCTTCAGTTTTTTTGATTTATAAAAAAAACCGTTTGTTAGAATTTTTTCCAAAAATGTATTTGTTTGGTATCACGCTTTAAAATACAATATAAAATTTAATTCAAGTCGCTAACGTTATTGGTTCGTGAGATATTTCGGGTTAACCAACTTGACGAACGTGGACGTACGGACGTACGAAAGTATGTACGTGCACACGCACGCATAGGCATCTCTCTAAAAATCTTTTATTTCGACTCTAGGGACCTTGAAACGTCGAGAAATGTCAAAATTTTCAATTCGACAAATCGGACCAATTACAATAACTTCGTATTTGAAGTTAATAAGTTGGACCTTTCTAGAGCACATATGTATGTACTCAAAGTTAGATATGAGCAAAATAAACATTCAACATAAATTTATTTTTGTAAAATTGTTCACGTAAAAAAGGTAGATCCCTTCGATATCAATACCGCCTTTGAAACACAATAATTTGACAAAAAAAAGAGTTAAAAAAGTCGACCAAGACTATGCCTCAAAATACAAAAACGCAATTTTCCATTTGTAATATAGTAAAAGTATGAAACTCAATTTAAATAAAGCAAACATTTTTGGAATAACAATATAATATTACTACAGTTTCTATTGCTTCCATCAACACCCATTTACTCTCAACGTGTATAATGAAACTTACAATAATAATATTTTCCCCATAGTCCCTTTACACTTAAAACACTTCATTGATTGTATTTGAAATGCTAAATCCTTACAAAACCAATACTCTCAGCTTATCTCCAAAAGATAAGACTCTAATATTTACACTATCATTTTGAAAATATCTCCAAAAACTTTTGTTAATAAACAAACCTCAAATCAAACACCCCCAGCATATCACCATCAGCATAGGACAACAACAAAAAAAAGGATTATAATTTGGTGTTGATGAGAGATATCACATTAATGCCATCATCAAATCGAGTTTATTTCTCTTTGATTTACAATACTCATTTAATCAAAAGACCAAAAATGATATTTCCTCTAGGTTTATATTCCTTAGTATATTTTACAGATCTACATATAAATTTATCTTCAATATAATGTAACCAAATAACAATTCCCTCTCTCTCTCTCGCTCGTCCTTCCCATATCCTTGAACAATGAAAATTCCCCAGCTCCATGATACAAACAAGCACAACACAACAAACGAAAACGAAGGAACGAACTTTTATTTCCTATTTATCTTATCACAATATTGTTAACCCATTCTTCGAGAGACACAAAACGAACCCGCCGCCCATCGTTCCTCCTTATATCCTTTTTTGAAGCCAATAACACTTTACAAACTCATGCCATACCATACCATACCATATACCATAAAGCAGCAGAATGAGGAGCTGTGGATGGTGGAAGAACCACAAAACATAATCAACCCCGAGGCTATTTTCCCATTTTCACAGTTCAAACAAGTTAGAAAATGTAATGAAAGTTAAAATTAAATTGTATTTAGATATGCATAGCAGTTTTGGTTCATGCGAAGCTTTCCCAGAAATCAAACTCCCCCACTCACTCTCCAATGGTATCTGCCTGTTTATTTCTTGGAGATCGAGTCTTTACAACTCTACCGCTCAGCTCAGGTCGGTCTGTGATGCTATAACGGAATTGTTCAGAAATCGATTTCGACCCTTTTTGACAAACCCCTCCATCCAATCGTCCGTCAATACGGATAATATGTAAACCCTAAAAGTAGGAAAAGAAATTAAATAAAATTTGTTATCTCCTCGCAAGTGCTATGCATAACCACCTCCACCTCAATCTCCTCCATTGAAACAAGTTTACCAAGCAATTTTTCCATCTCACTATAAAATCCAAGGACACGCACTCTATACACATACACAACACACACGCATTAACCTGTGTCCTTTTATTCGAGGGGTTTTGTTTGACCAAAAATAAGATTCACATCTCGCTCTGACCGGGGAAGAGTGATTGAAAGTAACTTGAATGACCCAACAACGATGATGATGGAGATGAAAGGCGAGTAAGTGAGGAAGAGGACATCAACATACACTTTTGTCATCACTCAAGAAATCATCCTACCACTCAACTTACCGCCGCCGCACCGTCTTTAATTCTTGCCAAAAAAGAAAACATGCTCTCCTCAAACATCGCATGATGCGTGCAATAGTGTCAAGTGGTTTTAATCAGATTTCTTCTGTCGTATAAAGCCTTTAACCAATTTTCAATTTACCCTTTCGATATTGTACACAGCTGAGAGTGCCAGGACCCTGTTGGCTTCTTCCTTTACTTTTCGTCAGACTACACGAGTATATACAATAAATTCTTTACCCTTTTAACCAGACGAAATTACATTGAGAAGATGTTCTTGAGAAAGGGTTAAAAGATAGCACCATCAGAGTCTTTTTGGTGTCAAATATTAAGATTCACTCTCTTATCATTTGGTGATTGACAGTGGGGTCAAAAAAATTTGATGTCATCTCTGATCCATTATCCTAAAGCCGGAATAATAAAGACAAATTTAATGCAGGCTAACAAGGATAATTGTTGACAATAAATTGTTAAAAAGTGACAGATTTTTATTCGACTGAAAATAAAACAAAGACTATTATGACAAATATTGGTTTTAAGCTTTGTTGTTTCAATTTCTCCCACATGCCACACTTTTCGATCTCTACTACTACCACCGGTGATAGATTGTCAACCATTTTTAATACTGTAATCCTCTTCAAGGACCAATGCTGCTCGCGAGCTCTACGAGCAGAAGAAGAGAGAGGAACACAGGCTTCTTAGATGAAAAAAAAGGAGCATGAGAAGCGCGCGATCGAGAAGATAGAGGCATGTTACATCATGAATGAGTTTCGTAAGTTTTACCAAAAAGTAAAAAATAACTCCCAAGGGTCCAGCCGAACGAACCGAAGCCAGTAAGGACGATCAGGGGAACATCGTAGTAGAACCACAGTCTATATTGAGAATATGGAAATACCACTTCTCCAAATTATAAAACGGCGATGACGAACCGAATTCCGCTGTAAGGGACATAGAACCACTTAACCTAGGCGACGCAGATCAACAATTCCGTCTACCCGACCTCGACGAAGTGAAGATAGCTATAACTAAACTGAAGTCAAACAAAGCTGCTAGAGCTGACGGCATCGCTGCCGAATTATTCAGAGCAGCAGGCGATGACTGGGTAGGGAGCAATGCACCAACTCATCTGCAAAATATGGTCGGAAGAAAGCATGCCTGATAAGTGGAATCTCAGCACAGTTTGCCCAATACATAAAAAGGAGACTCTTTAAATTGCGCCAGCAAAAGAGGCATCAGTCTTCTGAACATTGCATATAATATCCGTTCGTCAACAACCTGATAGGTCCTTATCAGTGTGGCTTCAGACAAGGAAAGTCCACCATTGACCAAATATTCACATTACGGCAGATCTTGAAAAAAACCCAGGAACTTCAAATCGATACCCACCATCTCTTTATCGATTTTAAAACCGCGTATAACAGCATCTAAGGGAAGAGCTTTATAGATCAGTTTTGGCATCCCCTTCAAACTAATCCGTTTGTTCAGAATGACGATGAATGAATGAATGAATGACGAGAATGCACGCTGCTCTTTCAAGGTCGGAAAAGATCTCACCCAGCGTTGCCGTTTGTCCCCTAAAGGGGCCATTTGGCCCCTTTTTTGCGTTCGATCCCCGTGGCCCCGACTTTTTTAGAAATTGCCCAATTGGCCCCTTTTTACGATTTTACTAGTAATAAAATAATTTTCAAGGATAAATTAAGATATTTTTTATCTTATCCACTCTTTAAGTAAATTAATTTAACATCGGTAACGAAGTTTCATACTGAACTTGAACTGAACTCTGTCGGTTTATACTCCGAAAAAATTCGTACTGGACGCTGTCTTTTTATACTTCTACAATTTTTATTAACAACTGACTTGTTGTTACTGTTTTGTTTTTTAAATGAATTTAAGTTTTTATTTTAATGTTATTGAAATAAAATTGTTTTTTTAAGTTTTTGAATACATTTTTGTTTTACTCCTGAATACAGTTTTGTTTTATTTGTACTTTTGTTCTATGGTGTCCAATTTTCGTACGTTGGCCCCTTTTTTTGTGTCGGGCCCCTTTTTTGTACCCTTTTTGATTTTTTTCAGCGGCAACACTGATCTCACCGATGCATTTGATGTCAAAAAAGGTTTTAGACAAGGCTATGCACTGTCATGCGACTTCTTCAACATCGTTCTTGAAAGAATTGTGCAAAACTCAACCGTCAACACTAGAGGCACAATCTTCCAAAGGTCCATCCAATTACTTGGATACGAAAATGATATTGACATAATTGGAAGATCAAAGCGTGATGTCAGTGGAGCGTTTTTGAGCATTGCTACGGAAGCGAAGAAGAGGGCAAGACCAAGTATATGCTGTCATCAAAAAAGGACATTGAACGACGATGACGTCTTGCACAAAACGTCACCATGTACAGCTATAACTTTGAGGTAGTTGAGGACTTTGTCTACCTAGGCACCGCTATAAACTCTAACAACGACACTAGCGCTGAAATCAAACGAAGAATAACTCTTGCAAATCGCTGCTGCTTTGGACTTAGAATCTGAAATCACTTGAGCATCTGAAATCACCATCTATAAGACACTCATCATCCCGGTTCTCATTTATGGCGCTGAGGCCTGAACTCTGTCAAAGCAAAATGAGAGCGTCTAAGGATGCTTCGAGAGAAAAATTCTTCGGGTAATTTTTGGTCCCGTATGCATAGATGGAGAATGGAGGAGAAGATATAACGACGAACTGTACGGGCTGTACAGCGACACTGACCTGGTTAACAGAATTAAAGTTCATCGACTTAGATGGCTGGGTCATGTAGAACGAATGGACATCAGCTCTCCAGCCCGGAAGGTCTTCGAATCCAATCCCGAGGGAAGGTGTAGTAGGGGAAGACCACGACTCAGGTGGCGCAAGCAGGTGGGTGAAGACCTCAACCAACATGGCGTGTGAAACTGGGGATAGTTAGCTAGGGACCGAGCTGGCTGGAGACGCATGTTGGTCGAGGCCCAGGTCCGCCCGGAACGTAGCGCCACCTTAAGTAAGTAAGTAAGTAAGTAATCCTCTTCTTAGGCTTAAAGCCGTTGAGCATTTTACGAAATCTTTTTAATGACAAAATGGGTGAAGAATTTCTGACGTCATTGACGTGATGATTCTTTTGTAGAATTCTTTAGTTTATGAAGATTTAAGATTGCTAGAGCTGGCTTGAATAAAAGATTTTTGATTGGTGAAATATCAGGTCAACTTTTTTTTAAAGCCAACAATTGTTTAAAGAAATCAAATTACTTTTTGGAACATAGCAGAAATTTGCAGAACTATTTCAAAAAATTATCGAACGCAAAGCATGATTCGAGTATGAGGGAATTTATTCAATGCTTAAGCGGTTGTCAAATCACTCATACATTATTTTAACTTTTAAGTTAAGACTTAAGTTCTTGTGTTGGCGCAAGGAGCAAGCAGAAAAGGAGTGGAACATTTTTATCAATTTTTCATTTAACTGATAGATAAATATAATTTATGTCGCTTCTTTTCTCCTTATAAAGGAAACTGGAGCCTTAAAACATTTTTATATCTTGAAGTTTTATTAGAACTCAATATTCTTAGAGCTTTACTTAAAAGACTATACTGAATATATAGAGATCTTCTAGTAAATGAGCAGTAAATCCGTAAAGAATTTCTAAGGTTGATAGTTTTCATCTCAGTTCAAGCTATATCCCGTTCCTACTTAGTTTGTTCATATTTAGTGCACACTTAGAAGATCTGGTAATGACTGGGAAAGATAGAGTGTGGTAAGACATTACACATTCGCGTAGTACTGCTAAAGAACGAATCTCTGTACTTGACAGTAGGACCGAAGTTGGGCTCGAGGGTTGATGTGCATTTCTAGAAGCTCGCGTATTACGGTTGAACTGTAGAAGTTGAGACTACTTATTAGTTTTACTATCGGATGAATTGTTGTGATAGCTCAAGGATCAACATTTATGACTTAAATCTAAATTGGTCTCATTGCAATTAAAACAAGACAGACAGTGTTATCTAAGTATTTCGGAGCTTTCGAAAAAATCGTTATTACTTTCTTTTCTACGTTGCCTTTGGTTTTGAAATAAAAGCTAAGGCAGATCTTTTTAAGAATTAATTTCCCTTCAAATTCAACCAACGTCAAAATTGTATAATTTTCGAAATCAATTTAAAAATTTCAGAGGTATGACCTTTGGTATCTTAAGGCTTAAAATTTGATATGCTTATCAGACCAAGTCCGTAATTCATTTGATGCACTTATTAGACTAAGCCCTTCTTTCATCGATGAGTCCTAGAATTAACAAAATTAGCTTAAGAAGAAAGAAAGTAATTTAGCAAAAAGGAAAAAGAAAGACGAAGAATAGCTGTGATCAAAAATATACAGACCCATTCAAATAGAAATAAGGTTACTGATTAAATTTTAGCAGGATTGTTTATTGAAATGCAGTAATAAAATTGTCCTTTAAAAAGAATTGTAGAGAATTTCTTCTAAAAACTATTAAACTGTCTTCATAGTGAAACAATTCCCACTTTAAGCTAAAGATCACAGGTAACCGGGGGGAGGATTTTATTCAAATGCCTTTATTATGTTTTTCGAATGTTAATATCTAAATAAATAAATTAAGTGGAGCAACAGCTCGTAGAGAACCAGGGCATAATGACTTACAACTTTCAACCATTCCGGTGTATGAACAATGTAAAAGTTGGAGGGGACATATAGTTTTCTTATGCCCCATCCCAACGGCTAATATGATAAAGCCCTTTTCATGACAAAAATTACTCTTGGGGCATTTGTCAATTCCTTGCAAGAGGCAGAACTAAAAAACTTTGGCATGACAGTCCTACGTACTAACCATCAATGCTTTGATCTCAGTCCCACCATATCGTCTTCCATTTTTTAATTTTCCCGCGCCTATATGTGATATACAAGGATTAAGCTATTAGTCTCAAAAACAAAACATTAATGCATCTGGAAGGAAAAGGCTTCCTGATTTCACGCCAAACCCTTAAAAACAACTCGGTTTGAAAAACTCAAATATTCGAAAAAGGCAAAATTATTGGAACAGAAATAATTTTGTAATGTTTTATGATTTTTGTGAATGATTTTTCAATTTTAGAATTGAGATTTTAAAAAAATTTGAAAATATAAGTTTTATCTTTAGGCCGACATTGAATTTTCTTTATTTTCATTTGAACAGATGATCCGGGTCGAATGGATTCAACTAACTTATTGGATAAGATCTCAGAGCTACAATACGCTTTTTTTTAAATTTCAAAAGGTCTGTTGAATGCATCTCGATCTAGAGTTTTGATTATTTTACCCTTATAGAAAAAAATGATTTAGACCCCAAACAGCAAACAGTCCAATTTGTTGGAACTGTTTAAGCAACCCTTATCGGATTTTATTTATTTTTTTTTGAATATTATTTTCCACAGCTACTGTATTACATTATTGAAGTTCATGACTACCTATAGTACCTTATATCCTATCTGTATTTTTGGTTAGGCGCACTCAACTTTCGTTTGTGCTATGCAAACTTACCGCAAGCAATTTTAAGCTCTCCGCCTTTTAAGTGGTTTTTAACACACACAACAACATCAGCTAAACAAGAAAAGTAACATGAAGACTATTGAATGCTCCTTGAGTTTAAGTTTGAGGATTTCGGCGGAGTGTGCTAGCTTCAAGTGCACATCGTTCTTTACACCATTCTCATTCAACAATCCTTCGTCTTCTCCTCATCAACACATCAACACATCAACCCATCCCACTTGAAACCCAAACCCTTTTATAAACCCGTTCCTTGTACTTTTAGGCTTCATCTTATTCGAGGTATAATATGTACACAATTTGCTCTTGCTCAAACTTCTAACCCAACGCTCGAACTTGAAGACCGATTCCTTAGAAGATCTCCTTTAATATCAGCATCAGCATTGGCATCGGCCTGGCATCGGCATAGGCATCCATAAAGTGCTGGTGTTAACAATTTTCCTTCAATTTATTTTTGGAATTTTAATGAAATGGCACAAAACGAGGTGTTTATTACTCTTGCCGTCAACATTGAAGAAGGTGACGTGGTATTTAGTTCAACTCTTTTAGAAAAGATACACATAGCCTCTCTTTGTCTCCTTCTCTCTGGCACTGTTTCATTATGTAGTTATTTTAACTTGAATCAAGTCGACTAAGGAACTGAACGTCTCTTCACCGTCGTCGTCGTCTTAAAGTGAGTACTCTCGACTGCTCGTCTTTCCCCAATGAGGCTTCGAGGACTTCAAGGAGCATCTTCACCACTTCACAAGTATAAAGTAAAAGGGTTACGGTAACGGTGTTAAGTGTATAAAATATTTCTCGAGTTAATGTTTGCATTCGAGGAAAATTGAGAGCTGTTTTCTGAAATTGATACGACGACGATGTTATTTGTTTTGTTCTTTTTCTTTTTATTTTTCGTCCTTAATATTTATTCTGGCAACAGTTCCTCTATACCTCTTCCTCAATATTACGAAGACGAGTATCAGTCTCTATACGATGTGTCTTCGTTTAACCTTTGCTTTGGGTTTTTCTTTTAGGCCGGTAAGGCATGGGAACGTGGCATTTTGAGGGCGCCTCAAGAAAATCATCTTCGTAAATTTATTGAAGTTCATTTTTCGTTTAAGGTGTGTAGAAAAATATCCCTGGCGTCGACGAAGTGATGTGATGAAAGAAATGCTGAAAGGTTTAACTTTCAAAAAAGAGTTGTTTTATATATTTACAAACTCGCAGAGTGTGGTGTGGTAAGTTTTTGGGCGCCACTCCCACCGGCACCACGCGTGTGAGACGAGAAGGAAGGTGTTTCAAATTTGGTTTTGATGCGGAGGGTTAATAGCAAGTTTATGTGTCGTCTTATGGTTGAAGAGATAAATTGTGCAATTTACCAGTGACTTTGAGATGATACCCCAATATAAATTAATAGACTTCCAAAACCCAGTTAGACTAACTGGAAATTGATGTATATTTTGTAGGTACGTTTAACCTGATGGTTAAGGGGGATTTAGGGTAAAAAGAAAGAGTTTACAGAGGAAGAGAGTATAGGCGCTTATAGAATGGGTTAATATTAAAGTTTATGGTTTCTTAAATGGATGAAAAGGCATGAGATTATGGATTTAAAATAAGATGTTTTATTAAAGGTTGTAAATATAGGTTTATGTAGATAAACCGTGTAAGAATCGTAATAGCTTATGAAATTTGTACAGGAAGAAGTATTTAATATTTTAATAGAACATTAAACAGAATTAATTATCAACAATTTAAATAACCTTTTGTTGAAAGCTTAGCATTTTACTAGTTAGCAATTTACAAAATATTTAGCAAATTATTATAAGCTATTCCAAAATTGATAGTAAGATGCTCACTTGTAAAGTGCTTATTCGATTTTATATTTGGGAACTTGCATCTAAACGCATCTTAAAAGTGACAGTTTGGTGTAACAAAACGAACCTATTGATGATTGAGAATGCACGTTGCTCTATCAAGGTCGGAAATGATCTCACCGATGCATTTGATGTCAAAAAAGGTTTTAGACAAGGCGAAGCACTATCATGCAACTTCTTCAACATCGTTCTGGAAAGAATTGTGCAAAACTCAACTGTCATCACTAGAGGCACAATCTTCCAAAGATCCATCCAATTACTCGGATACGCAAATGATATTGACATAATTGAAAGATCAAAGCGTGATGTCAGTGAAGCGTTTTTAAGTATTGTCAATATGTCAAGACCAATGAGGGCAAGACCAAGTATATGCTGTTATTAATAAAATGCACGACTGGGTCGCACGAACTTGCTCCTGTATGCAAAGAGTCTGTTAAAAAAAATACCTATATAAGATTTAAAAATATACCTGTAAAATAAGTTTGTCTTCAAAGACATAAATGCCATTTGATTTGTCAAAGAACTTGTGATTCATCCCAGGACACAACTCATCCTAGGACAACTCATCCCGGAAATGAAAAATACTTGTAAGCATACCTAACGAAATTAACTGTTTAGCTTTATTTTAGTTTAATATTATAAGAACCAGGATGGAAAGTAAATTATCTGAAGATAAGAAAGAGGAAGAACATGTATGTTTAAATTGTAAAGCGATCGCCTATTGGTTGTGTAGTTAGGTAGGTGTCTTAAACGAATAAAGAATAGTTCATTGGAGTGCTCAGCTTTACGCAGATAGATAGATAAAGACATTTTTATGATGAAAGAAAAAAGAAGTTACTTAATACAATCCAGTCACATTCCTTCTTTCCTACAAACATGGGCAAACATTGAGTTATTACGTTCAGTTTATTTTTTTCGTAAAAGTTAAAAAAAAAAAACAAGCACACAACAGGTACAAGAAATTGGTATTCATGTGTTCAGTCAGGCTCTTGTGCGTTTTGGATTTTAGTTATGAAATGACACGTAAGCAGTAGTTGTAGAGGTTGTACGTAATACAATATATAGGTGTACGTTGAAAAAGTGATTCTAATAGAAAATACATATATACTCTTTCTGGCCCGTTTCTTTAACTTGTACTAAGTATTTATTCTTTTATTTAGGCGAAGGCAAGTAAAAGAATAATATTTTAAAATCATATATACATACAAAGGTACCAAGATATTACTTCTTGATAGACACTTTAAAATACATTGTTGATTAAATATATCATATTCGTTAAACCGATGCAGTGGCGCCACACGGCCATCGTTGGTATTTACAATAGATATAGTTATAAAAATACATAAATATGTACCAAATGCATTAATTTCGATAAAAGATAGGAATGTTATTAAAATTTGTCAAAATAATGCGCTCTTTCGGGCTCATGCATAGGATTTAATCTGGTGAGATGGGAGGGGGTTACATTTAATACAGTTAAAATAATTTAAAAAGAAAACTATTTTAAGATTCAAAATTTTACCTGAATAATAAGTTTGTCTTCAAAAATTTAAATGCTATTTTATAAATCAAAAAACCCTTGATTTTCAATTTTTTTTTGAAAATTGTTAGAGCGGTTTTTTTAAAATTATTTTTGGTATGCAGTTGTTTAGTGATTGAAAATATACGCTCTACATTTGAATTTCGTAAAATAATGTTGACCCGTTTTTGAGATATAGAATTTTGAAAAAAAATTCAATATTTTTTTAAAAATCCAAAAAATAAAAAATTGCACTCAAATATTGTTAAGACAATATAAGAGCTTATTCAGAAAAAAAATGTTTGAAATCGGTTCATAAGTTGCTGAGAAAATTAAAAAACAAAATAACGGTTCTATGAGCGGTACCTTTCCGGAGCAATACAAAAATATGTTTTTCTTATTAAGAGAAGCCAAGTTAAAAAATAAAATTTTAGAGAAAATTAAAAAAAAATCTATCGGTTTGTTTTTGAGAAAATTCGAATTTTCGTTTTTTGACCAAAAAAATTGTATAGGGGCCACTGTTAGTTTTGATCTTAAAAAAAAATGACTTACTCGAATCTGCTCAAAACCTTAACTTCCAAGTTTGAACTCAATCGACAGACAAAACAGACCGGACGGAATCGCGGGACCCACTTTTTTCGACTTCTCTACCATAATTCTCTACATATCATGTTTGATTAAAATCTCGAGTTCGAAATTTTGCACGAATGCAAGACTTGCAATATAGTTCCTATATGTCGCAAGTAAAAAAGGACATTGAACGACGACGACGTCTTGCACAAAACGTCACCATTGACAGCTATAACTTTGAGTTAGTTGAGGACTTTGTCTACCTAGGCACCGCTTTAAACTTAGACAACGACACCAGCGCTGAAATCAAACGAAGAATAACTTTTTCAAATCGCTACTGCTCTGGACATAGAAGGCAATTGAGTAGTAAAGACCTCTCTCGAGCATCTAAAATCACTATCCATAAATATAAGACATTCATCATCCCAGTTCTGATTTATGGCGCTGAGGCCTGGACCCTGTCAAAGAAATATGAGAGCGTCTTAGGATGCTTCGAGAGAAAAATTCTTCGTGTGATTTTTGGACCCGTATGCATAGATGGAAAATAGAGGAGAAGATATAACGACAAACTGTACGGGCTGTACAGCGACACTAACCTGGTTAACAAATTAAAGTCCAACGGCTTAGATGGCTGTGTCATGTAGAGTGAATGGACATCAACGCTCCAGCTCCCGAGGGACGGCGCGGCGCAGTAGAGGAAGACCTCGACTCGATGCAGGTGGGTGAAGACCTCAACCAACTTGGCGTGTGAAACTGGAGACAGCTTAGCTAGGGACCAAGCTGCCCAGGTCCATCCGGACTGTAGCGCTACCTTAAGTAAGTAAGTTTTCATAGTTTTTTAATAATGATCCTCTGAACGTCTTTACCAGTTTTCATCAATTTTTACATTATTCCGAAGTAGATTGTGTTGTTTCGTTACATCAAAAATTAATTGAAAAATGAGCGGTAAGAAGAATTGCAAGACTAAGCCAAAATTTCTAAAATTAATTAATTTACACCAAAATCTATTTTGTTCCTGAAATTATGATGCATAATTATCTAAAATAAAAAAGTACGTATACGCCTAAGTATACCAGAATTACTTTTACCTTAATAACTTTTGATGCTCACATGGAAATGTTTGGGGACTTTTTTCTACTTGTTAATTATGATTTTCTCAGTACCTACCAAATATATCGTCGATATGCGAATTTGTAATAGGGTTGAAAAATTCTATTCCTATTTTGACTGGGAAACTATTAACCTCTATCTTAGTTTTTAAATCCCAAGATAAGGTGTAGCCCAAGTTCAATTACTCTCTATATTTTTAAACTTAAAATATCTGCAATTGACCCCATCTATTTCTCCTTTATGCTTTCGAACCATTAACTTTTTATTTCTTTAACCATTCTTAAACTTTTTAATATAGATTCACCTTAAATGCATTGATCTGTTTTATTTTTTAAAAACGTACACTTTGTTGCGCTGGGGATTTGTGCCATCACCACCATCACCATTGCCTTAGCATCGCTGTGTGGTGGTAGGGAAAATCTAATAATACATCACCCCTCTTCAGCAGCAATCGAATAAAAGTCAAACCTTAAATAGAATACCCTCAACACATCGCCCGATGCCTGATGTGTCGTATATGTTTTCTTTGATAGCCTCCTTGTTTCCATCCTCATCGTATCACCTCCTCAGTTCAACACCCATCCTATACACGATAGTATAACAACTCACTCTTAACCTTTCACTCCACAGTCCAGTCTCCAGTCCAGTCCAGTCCACTGATGGAATTCCTCCACTGTACTATATACACCAGTAAGTTGTTCCGCCATTTGACCGCTGCTGCTGGCGTTTAACAATAAATTGACGTATGTTCGGACAACATTGTAGGACAATATGTTTCATTCGTCCCTATTCTTATATCCCCATCCTGCGCCGAACGCCACCGCCTTTCCGCACCATGCATGCCGCATCATTCCGGTTATAGCCCCTACAGCTCTATATATGGGACTTAAATCAGTGTTTCTCTTCTACGAGTACAATATTCTTTCTTCTTCCTTTTTTCGTCCTTTTGTTTGTCTTCTGATGATGGCTTTTTTTATTGCCATCGGTGGCGATACTGCGGCAAAAACTTTGAAACGTCCTTTATATTGGTGGTAGCGTTGGTGGTCAGTTTTGGGGGTTCCAGTTGAGGATAGTTCAACTAAGGGTTGTTCATTTACCATAGATTTTTATGGGCGCCTTCACTGCACAAAAGGGGATTGGGAGCAGTGAGCGGGGAGAGGGAGATAAATGTTGGATGATTTCGTGTAATCAAAAAAGTTTTCGCATTTTAACAATTTATCTTGAACATGTGACACTGTTTTGCTTGGTGTTGTTGTTGATGTTGTTGCTTTTTGGTGCTTTTGTTGATTGTTGACTGCTGCTGCATCGTCTGCTGTCGAACCGTTTATCGAAATGATTTTCGACCACACGAATGGCCAAAATTGGAATACTCACATAAAATCACTCTGGGGTGTGAAGTTGGCAACAAGCTTTGCTTTAACAGCCTAAAAAAAGCCGTGAAGGAATATAAAGAAGAAATATAAGGGTTGTTCACAACGATAACGGTGTTTAAGGTTAACTCACGCTGAGTTGTGTAGGCATTGCTACCGCAGCGTACTTTTGCTGCTTTTACTTATTTAATTTCAGTATCGTGCGAGAATTTTTATTGTAGGAAGTTACAACACGAACAACAACAAGAACTGTCTCAGTTCCGTCTTCAGTATATACAACCAATAACGAACAAGCTTACCTCAAAGTCAAAAGGAGAGCCTTTTTATCTCGACGCTATTTATTAGCGGTCGACTTCGGTAAGGCTGATTTCTTTTACTTCTTCTTCCTTATTTTATTTTGTATTGGTAACAGGGGAGAACTGAGGACTGAGTACTCAGGACTCAGGACTCAGGACTCGTGCAGTGCACGTTCCGCAATGAGCACGATAAATGTTGCGATAAAATTCCACTCTAATGACTTAATGACTTCATAATTGAATAATGGAATGGAATGGAAATCGAAATTGGCAGAGGAAAAGCGTGATAGAAATACAAAATGCCTCCAAAGTAGGTATAGTTGCCAGTTGCCATTGCCTATCAAGGAATCCGATGCGATGATGTGGAGGTGGCACGAACGAGCGCCAGCGAGTGGTTCGGAATATTGTTATATACTCCAACGGGAACGGGATATTATAGGGGTGAGTTTAAGCAAGTTCGCGACATTGTAGCTGATTAATAGCCAATTTGAGGGCGATATTTTACTTATTTCGCGAATAAATGTAATTGACAGAGGATGTTTTTGTTGGATGGAGAAGTGATAACGCGGATGATATCATTGATGGAGTGTGCTTTCGATTTGGGTTTTTTTTCTTTTTTCTTCAGATCGATTTTTATTTTGTTAATTTTATTCATGGTTGATTGTAGAGTAGATTCAACAAGATATTATCAAGAGTTTTGCTGAAAAATCGTGCTGGGAAATATAAATTTAAGTGGCGATAAGAAAAGTGGAAATATTTTTAAAGTTTCGTAGGTAACTTTAAGTTTGTATAGAATGGCAGTTCGTTAGGTGTTACAGTAAGTGCCCTAGGACCTTAGAGTAGTCTTTTTTTTTAAGGACTTTTCCTCTTTTGGAAATAAAATTATTTTTCTGGGAGAAGTCTTACTTCTCTAGCTCAATTTAACAGAAGAGAAATTTGTCATATTTGCTATTAGTTCTTAGATTCAGTACTAATACTTGCGAAATAGCTTATATGTATATGTCGCAAGCAAGAAAGTTTACATTTCTCTTTTTTTCGGATTCATAATTTTTTCCTTTAATCGACCCACTGAAGCGACTATCCGGGCTTTTGTGACTAAATTTCGCACCAACTTAACATTGTTGGACATTAAACCATCAACACGCGTACGCAGAGTGCGAACTGGAGAAAATATAGTAGCTGTATCGGCCAGTGTTAACGATGACCATCAATTATCAATTAGTCGCCGTTCGCAGCAATTGGGCCTCTGTTACTTAACAACGTGGAAAATTTAATTGTTTGCGGAAGGATTTAGGTGTTATGCCTTTCAAAATACAGCTGGTGCAAGAATTGAAGCCGAACGAACTACTGCAACGTAAAATTTTTGGTGAATGGGCTCTTGGAAAGTTGACCAAAGATCCATTTTTTTACCGAAAAATTGTGTTCAGCGACGAAGCTCATTTTTGGCTCAATAGGTACATATATTAGCAGAATTTTCGATATTGGAGTGAATATCAGCCAGAAGCATTGCATTTGATGCGGTTTATGGGCTGGTGGCATCATTGGACCGTACTCCTTCAAAGATGATGCGCATCGTAACGTAACTGTGAATGGTGAGCGCTACCGTGAAATGACATCCAACTTTTTTTTGCCCACAATGCAAGAGTTTGACTTACATGACATTTGGTTTCAACAATACGGTGCCACATGCCACACAGCACCCGCAACAATGGACTTATTGAGAGGCGAGTTCTGTAAACATTTTATTTCACGTTCGGGACCGGTCAATTGGCAGCCTATAGATCTTGCGCTTTAACGCCTTTAGACTATTTTTTGTGGGGCTATGCTATGGGCTATGTTAAAGCTCATGTCTATACGGACAAGCCCGTTTCAATTGACGAATTGGAAGACAACATTAAAGCATTTTTTCGTGAGAATTTTAGGGAAGAAAATAGGGCCAAAATTTCGACTCGGGCTCTGTCTCAATAATCTCACTTCCACCCCGAAACTGACGATCATCCCTTGTGGATATGGCGATACACTTCAAAATTCATCGTGTTAGCATCTAGCTACTTATAAACTTATGCTTGAGCATGATACCATTAAGAAAGAAAACATATATGGTCTAATACAATAAAACCACTTGTCGGTCAAATAAACTAATTTGGCCAATGCCACTCATTTCGGTTGGTACATTAGCACATTAGTTCCGTTATATGAGTCCTAACAGGGTACTGCCTAATGGGTAGGCATGCTTCTCGACTTGGAGTTCCTGCAAAACAATTTTTGCAGAAGCTGCATGGATGAAGAAGAGGAGATACTGTTTCACTTTGTTCATGTCCTTCCCTATCAAAAACACGAAGGCTCCACGTTGGAGACTTTTACTACAATGATCCTAGTGATTTAATAAATTAGGACATCTATTGTCTCAAATGATTCGTAGTTAACTTTAACCGGTCCAACAAGTAAGGTAGATCTTAAGATCCATGACCAAAAACGATATTAAAAAAAGAGGCTCATTGATAACTCACTGATAACTTCCCATCCCTTCTGTCGATTTGTTTTGCTTAAAAGTTTGAAGGTTTTCATGTTTTGTTAAAAAAGTTGTCAGTTAAATTATTAAAAAAAAAAATTAATTTACCAACAATATTTTGCATCATATGCAAATACTTTTATTCCAAAATCTTTTTTTGTTAACGAGATTTTTAGTTGAAAACCAATTTTTACCCATTTTGATAGCATTTCCTTAAATTTTTACTTCTTATATAAACAAATACAAATTGGATGAATTAAATTAAGTTGAAGTCAATGTCTTCTATTATTCACGAGATATCTAAAACCAAACATCAATTTTTACCAATTTCGCAAACATTTTTTGTAGATTTTATTTTTTTATGAAAAAAACGGACCATTGGATTTTTATAAAAAATTTACTGAATGTCGAAAAAAATATTTTCTGTGAAATAAATTTGTACTAAGTTTTAGTATTGTTTTTTTTTTTTAAGTTTTTATTTTATGTAAAAAAACTGTTAATTCGATTTTTCTAAAAATGTTACCGAATGTTGAAAACAATATTTCTCTTAAGATAAAATTAGTTTAAAGCCAATATTTTAAATTTTTGAACAGATATTTGTGTCGAAAATAAATTTTGACCAACTTGTGTTGATTTTTTTTTCAGGTTTTTAATTTTTTGTAAGAAAGCTGTCAATTCGATTTTTCTCAAAATTGTACTGAATATTTACAACAATATTTTCTAAAAGATAAAATTAGCATAAAGCCAATATCTCAAAATTTTGAAAAGATATTTAAATCGAAAATAAATTTTTACCAACTTTTGTTAATTTTTTTTTTAGGTTTTTAATTTTTTGTAAGAAAACTGTCAATTCGATTTTTCTCAAAATTTTTCTGAATGTTGACAACAATATTTTTTAAAAAGATAAAATTAGTTTAAAGTCAATATCTTAAAGTCTTAAAAAGATATTTGAGTCGAAAATCAATTTTTACCAACTATTATTCATTTTTTTGTAGGTTTATATTTTTTGTAAAAAAACTGGCAATTTGATTTTTCTCAAAATTTTTCTGAATGTTGAAAACAATATTTTTTATAAGATATAATTAGTTGAAAGCCATAATCTCAAATTTTTGAAAAGATATTTGAGTCAAAAATCAATTTTTAACAACTTTGAGCAATTTTTTTTAGGTTTTTACTTTTTATAAAAAAACTGTCAATTCTATTTTTTTTCAAAATTTTGCCAGATGTTAAAAACCATTATTCTTCGTTGCACAAAATTATTTTGGAGATAAAATAATTTTTTGTTCGTAAATTTGTCAATAATATAATAATAATTCAAGTCTTTAGCGTTATTGGTTCGTGAGATATTTTGGGCTAACCAAAATTTGTACCTTTTTTTAAATTGCTATGGTAAAAAAAAACCACCCACTCAATTTTTTTGAGATTCCTTTCTGCATCTTTCTGCATTATTATCTGTATAATAAAATGTATTTGAAGTCGATATCTCCACTGGTTCTTGAGCTATGGACGACGAAAAAAACGTCGCGAACGTATGGACGTACGAGCGTACAGGGGCGTCTTTAGACTTTTGGGGGCCCTGGGCCCAATAGGATTTGGGGGCCAAAAAAAGTAGGTATAATATATTTTTTTTTAAATTCTTTAGGGTTAAAAAAATTATTTTAAAATGAGTTCGTGTTTTTTTTAATATTTTTACTTTTTAAAAAACCAAAAAAACATAAAACAGATATTTTTTATAATTTTTTTAAATTTACCTTCAATAGTTGAACATTTTTCTTTATAGTTGATTTTTGATAATTTGTACTGTTTTTTTTGGTTGATTTCTAATGTTTTTATATTTTTTTTTAAATTTTATGTAAGTTTATTTGTTTAGATTTTTTTTTAGATATATGTAAGTTTAAGTATACAATAAAATGTTATTGAAGGCATACTTTTCTGACTTTGTTAGTTGCAAAATCATGAATTAAGTCATCAAGTTCAATTTGCTGCAGTAATTAATTTTCAATTGATAAAATTGACAAGCTGTTTAGTCTATCTTGTAGCATTGTGCTTCGATGTTAATTTTTTATCCGGTTCAATTTAGAAAATAAACGCTCTCCACTGCAGTTTGAAACCATCAAAGATACAAAAATTCTACAGACAGTTTCTACATTTGGAAATGTGTTCCCAATTTCATCCACTGTAATTAGAATGTACAATTTTGATATTGTAATAAGATCTTCATTTGCATCTTTATTAAATTCTTTTAAATACTGTACGAAGTGCAGGCATTCTACCTCAAGTTCTTCTGCATTAACATCTCTAGGGTATTTTTTTGAAAACTGTTCGCAAGAATTTTGCAACTCCACTGAAGTCAAATATTGCAATCGACAAAAAAAGCCAAACAATGCATTGATTTCTTGATAGCAATTGGATCGTATTTTTAATTGCAAAGTAATAGTGTCAATAATTGGAAATTGATATAATTGATAATTGATATTTTTAACTTTTCTTAATTAGCTGGACGGATGGTGCAGGACCATCAAAATATGTGGTACGCGAGCTTCGTACTATTTTTCGTTGCATTAAGTCTTTATAATTAGCATCCGGATTCTGAATTTTGGCACACGCTTCAAATTTATCAAAATTATCCCTTAGATCATTTGTGAATGACAAAGAACATAGTTTTTATTCCTTCCATTGTACAGAGAGGAAGAAAGAGGAGAGGAAACAAAACTGTTCTATCCGACTCATCAAGGTACAACTCATCATTTCGCAGCTCATCATGGGACAACTTTGTGTTTGTTTATGGAGTGAGTTGAAAAGCCAACATGTGTGCAGAACTGTAGAGTAAAACGAAAGCAGAGTTGTTAAAATAATGTTGACAGCGTGTGCAGGTGTATGATTAAAGATTCATATTGCCAGAAGTTTAAAATGTTGAGGAGGAGAATTTCAACGGAACGGAGAGTAAAATGAAACTTGTTTTTCTATTACTGTCTACTAAACTTATTTCGTTTTCTATATAATTCTTGTATAGATTCATTCATTCTGAGTTGGTGGAATTGGGGGCCAAATAATTGCGGGGCCCTGGGCCCTGGCCCACCGGGCCCATGCCTAAAGACGCCACTCAGCGTACGTAAACACGCACGCACAGACATCTTTCTAAAAATCTCTTATTTCGACTCTCGGGACCTTGAAACGTCGAGAAATGTCAAAATTTTCAATTCGACAAATTGGACCGATTACAATAACTTCCTATGGGAAGTTAATAAAAGAAATTATGAAAACCCCATAAGAAAAACATAGGAACCCGTGTTTGTCTTAACAACACTTTAATCAATATCAATTAAATTTTATTAACATGCTAAGCACCCCCTTCACACCACCCCCTTCATTTTAAGGACATAACTAAAATAAAATGGTTTTTCATGGACTTTCATCGTTTTTGATAGAAAGTTAACCCAAATGTCATTCAATAAATCACAGAAATTAGCCGATTCTCCACCATTATGAAGCAAAGTATCCTTAGAAGAACATCACATCCTTTTAAAACCAAGCACAAATTAAAGTTAAAAAAAAATTAAAAATTTGAATACTACACCAATTGGATCTTCTATCCACATTGGCTTACATATGAGACTTCAAATTACTCGTCTCAAGCATACCTCTGCGATCTAAATAGCAAACAACCCTAGACAGATATTGCCAAAGAAAAGAATTTAATCGAAAAATAACACACAAACAGGCACACACATACATCCATTCCCTCCACAAATACCATCAGAAAATACTAAACAAACGAAAGGACCAACACGACGCTAGGACGATATGTGAGTGGTATCTATACTTTTATACATACATGCATACATTCAAACATTCAAAATAAAATAGAAAATTTAAAAAATCGAAAAATCGAAAAGAAAATGTTCAATAAAAATAAAAAAAAGAAAACAACAAACTCTCGACAACAATTTTCCAATTGACTCTACAACATTGGTATACTCGTATATCGGGGATCGGATCGGTTTTGGAATGGTTGTTGAGGAAGAGGAATTTTTCCATTTCGGAATGCGTCAGCCAGTTTGTGAAGAGGAGTAAGCTTGTTCGCTCGCTTTTCCCTCCCCCTGTATTCGACTTTGACTTCGACTTTAACACCCATTGAGAATTCCGCAAGCCATAATCTTTTTTTACTCATTCCTTCATTTTTTTACCACCACCTCCGCGCCAGTCTCCACCGCCAACAGGGCCACCGTATGCTTGCTTACATCCCTCAAAAGTTAGCAACCCCAACCCTCTAGGATATTTCCAGCGGCAGCAAAGCAGATTTTCAAATAACTCCATTGTCATTTTAATTCCGATGTCAAGAACATTCGTAAGGAGATTAAAGGACATGAACGATGAACATGCCGAAGAGTATTTATACGTGTGTATAGGAAATACCATCTATAGCTAAAAGCTAGCTAGCTCTAGCTCTAGCTGTAGATATATATAAATGACAGGCGAGCATAGAGTCAAAGGGGTTTTATTTGGGAACATGTATAGGAGTGGGTATAAATATAGATGAGGTATGGAATTGGGTGTACCAGATACACCCAAAACACCCCCCTCTTAAACCATCATCATTCTTTTGAAATAAACGAAAATTCAAAAAATCAAAATCGACTGAAATTAATCCCGCAACTTTTCATTTCGCCACGCCATTCAGCCACTCGTCGTCGTCATAGTCGTGGTTCCTTCTTCTTCCCTTTCCACCTATTTTATCGTCATTGAATCACCGAATGATGTCACACAGGATTTGCACCCAATCCAAAGGATTTTTATTTCCATCGTCTACGTTGCGTCGTTCGTCGTCGATTGGTCGTCGCTTGTCGGTCGTCTCTCGTTGTCGACATCTTTGGTGTTCTTGTGTGGGTTCTTCGATTTCATTTGAGTTTCATCTTTGCTGCTAACTCCTTTACCATCCTTCCCCCCCCATCACACCACAATCACCGCCTTCTCCAATTTCACACCAAAAAGTTGATTAATTATTTTAATTAACCACCGATGATGGAAATAATACAAGCAAAAAAGGACTTCCGCTTGAGATTGCACTTAAAATTAAAATCGACTCTTGCTACACCAAATACCGCGCACAGTTTCTGACGTTGAGGGCTTTTATAACTAATATTTATTTATTTACCGTTGCAAACACACAAAAAAAAAGGGACAGCAATATACACAAAATTAATTATCCGATCCTGATGTAGGGCTGATGTATAGGTGGTGTGGGTGTAGGCCTGTAGGGTGTTCCTTGGCGCATATCATCAGAACCTCAACACCAGGAGGCTCTCACACCTACCCCCCCCAACACGAATATAGCTCGATTCGAAGTCTACCTGAATTAAAATCAAAATATATAATAAATTAAATTGGTCGCGTTGCGGTCATAATAAATTAAAAGCTCTTTTACTTTTGTGCGGTTTTTGCAATTTGCCAAGCACTCACCAGATAAAAGCCGTTTAATAGCTTCAAATTTGATCAAATTATCCTGTGAGCCTGTCCCAGTACTGAGACTGAGAGCTGATGTATATGATGATGGTGTACTGGCTCTGCCATGTGCCTTGTGCCATATGCCTGTGCCTTGCCTTATGCCTGTACTGCTATTAAACAGTGGCAGTGGCAGTGGCGCGGAGGAGCTTCATCACATTACGCACAGAGAGAGAGAAAGAGCTTGTGTCAGTTCCCATTTGGCAAGTTGGTCAGAATGTGGTTCGATTGATGGTAGAACAGCATCAGGCAGCACTCATACAATTATGACAGAGAAAGACAGAGTACGCTCTATATACACCTCTTGGATGGTGATGGCCGCCATCAGAGCCTGAACTTGTCCATATGTGGTAAGATGCGGTGTGGTGCGGTGCGGTACGGCGCGATGCTGATGCACTTCATATGCGGTGTGATGTGGAAGTATCGTCTCTATATATGAAATTGATTCAAATTGAGTTGATCGGATTCAAGAGCTACTATATGGGCATACCTACTGACTGATGGGTTGGAATATCAAATATGTACTTCATACATATGTTTATAGCACGACATCAATTTATATGGTTAAATTGAGTTTTGAAAGCAACAAAATCCCAATTATAAAAATAAAACTTTGTTCCCGAAATAATTCTCACATATACTTTAAAAAACGGTGAATATTCATGCGAGATTGCCTCCCATTTTTATTTAATTTATTAGATTTATTAGTGAAGCAGGCCCTTTTTTTGATGTTGTAATATGTTTTTTTTAACCTATGTTATTTTAACCAATTTGATTTTTCTAAGTTTGTGACTCTTAAAAACTTTTATTAGTTCTATTACATTAGGCAAACATTTTAGTTTTATTTATGAAATTTTAATTAAAATTGTTATAAAAATAAAAACTGCTTCAACGATCACGATATTCGAATCAATTCATACACAACTGAATACGTTCATAGATAAGTGAATACGTTCACATAACACACAAGTGAATACGTTCAGCGACAATTGAATAACATTCATTGTTAACTAAACGAATTCAGTCGCAATAGAATACGAACAAGAATTGTGCTCTCAAACTCGGGAGCGGCTTGAAATGCTGTATTTTAAAATACTGTATGGTCACAGTATCTGTATGATACTGTACGATACTGTATGGTCATAATACTGTTTGGTTCTGTATTTCAAAATACTGTACATTTAAAATACTGTGTCTCAAAATGCTGAATTATCAAAATACTGTAATGAGACAGAGAAATAAGAAGAAGATACCATTTATGTTGTTTTTGTTCTTATTATTTCAAAGACTTATGAATTATCATAGGTGCATATGTTATTTGTTATTGTTCAAGGGAAGTATATAAGAAAATTATTCTAATGAAAAATTATTATGATGTTTTCTTAAAAAAAAAGTATTCTGTTTTCAGAATTCTGTATTTCAAAATGCTGTAAATAATGCTAAAAAATAAAAATCGTTTCGATAATGTAAAACAGTGCACACTTTTTTGCGTTGTCAAAACGATTTTTATTTTTTAGCCTTATTTTCAGCATTTTTAAATACAAAATTTTGATATACAGAATTTAGAGAAGCAGTATTTTGTACAAACAGTATTTTTGAGATACAGTATTTTGAATAAAGTATTATGATCCATACAGTATTTCGACCTCAACTCATCTAAATGTATTATAATTCAACTTAGTCCAGTTCAAAATAAATGAATTAAATTAACCAAATGAATTAAGTTTATTTACCTAAATGCGTTTACAGGCAGCTAAATGTGTACCTACCTTAATAAACACATTCATACCCAACTGAATGCGTTCGTTTGCAAATGAACACTTTCAGCATAGATGATTTCTTTTAATATGCAACTGAATGCATTCATAAAAAAACTAAAAAAATGGAAATACAACTGGAAACTTTCACATAAAAATGAATATTAACATTTGCAACGGAATGTTTTCACACTCAATCTAATGCAACTTAATGTTTTCACATGCAACATTTCACATTACACGAAATTGAATACGTCTACTCGAGTCTAAAAGTATTCACATGAATCTGAATGCTTTTGCATTTACATGCAAGTGAATACGTTCATATATAACTGAATGTGATTACCAGGTAAATGAATGCATTCAACCTCAACTGAATACGTGCATATGCAAATGAACATGTTCAGAGTTCACACGTCGTCAAAAGAGTTCAAACACTACTGCAGGTTATTTTTTGTCTACGAAGATCTATCGAAGGAATTAGAACAAAGAATTTTAAAACCATTCGCATGCGTTCACACGCATATACTTCACAAAGCAGGATTTTTAAATAAGTTTGATAAACAACCTTATCACAATAAGACTAAGATATTTAATCACTTTTGACATCTAGAAGAGATTATTGGCTTTATGAGATACTTAACTTTATGTAGCATGTCAAAACTCCCTTCCATTGTGCTTGTAGTGTGTTTATAATCTGCTAATCGTTCTCCTTACATCCACAATGTATATAATTTAGCAGAAAAAGCTAAAATCACATGTGATATACATGTATACGAGTGTATATGGAAGAGAAAGTCATTTCAGCATCCTTTTTCATCACGATGGTGTCTAATATGTGTTTTTTTTTTTTTTACTTTTCTCCCAAACGACATAAACCCCACAACCACGCTTTTGTTTTGCGGGGGATGTTTATAACAAGACACGACATCTCTCTAATAAACACCTCGTATCATAATTATGCTTGAAACATAATTGCTTTGACACATGAACATAATAAGGACATGACATTCTGAATGGTGGGGATTTATTGTACTACTATGTGATGTGTCAAACAAGTGTATTTAAGGTTAGCGCTATATCACCACATTCATACATATACAATGCGTGTGTGTATGCGGATGCAAAGAAGGGCGATATGTGTATAATTACTGTTATCATTCAACCCCTAATTTACGATTTTATATGGGTGTCTATAACACCTTTATTTGGTATTATTTATCAAGGGATTTAATTGTAAGTAGGTTTTAGGTGATATCGTTCAAATAAGCAGTAATAATTGGTTTTGAGGAAAAGATATTAAAATTTACTGAAATTGTGTTCATTTATTTACTCAAATAAAACTTTGACTATAATTTATTTGGGACAAGTTATATAATAGGTATTGTGTTTTAAGGGGATGTCTTTATTTATTCCTTTTGATGAATGACAATTAAAAGAACTTCGTAAGTGGTATCGATAAAGTTGGAGCGAGACTAATTTAAAGTTAAAAAAAAAGTTGTTTGTTTTTCTAAGAAATTAATTAATGTTAAATTTTTCAACACTGTTTCTAGATATAGCCCATTTTACGAAATAATAAGAGACCCTAATAATTGAAATCATACGATTGTTCAGAAAGAATTATAGACCAAACGACCTGTAAGAACGATTTAGATTTGATGTTCTTAGATAGTCGTGAGAAATACGTAAAACAACGAAATCCGAAATCATTTGCTGGATTTTTGTTCCTCTTCGTGATTTCTAATACTAAATGTAAAATTCATTTGGAAATCGACATCTTCCAGCAACATCTACATATACGTCCAAAGATTGAGTAAGTATAACTCTCTTCTCTAGGCTGGCGCTCCAGTAACTTACTTAAGCCTCTTGGACAATATTCAACGAAGAGTTGGTGATAAAAATTGGTGATAAGAACATCACAAGTTCAATTACGTCGAAAAAAATGTTTTTTTTAAAAAGCATATTTATTTTTGAAAACAAAAAAAAATGATTTCCAATACGTTCAAGACCAACTGCATTCTTATCGGACCAAAGCTACTTTTAAAAAAATCGTGTTTTGTACGACTTTGTGTCGAAAAGCATAAACTATTTAACACTTTTGGAATGTTTTCAAGCTTTACAAAAAAAAAATAAAATGCATGACTTGGTTTCACGAACTTGCTCGTGTATCCAAAGTGTCCGTTAAAAATATTTTAAAATATTTTAAAATTTTAAAGTTTATTCTAAAAAATTTAAATGCCATTTGATTTCTCAAAAAAAATCTTAATTTTTCAAAATTTGTATTTGAAAATCCTTAAAGCCGTTTTTGTTTAAATTAATTTTCTTTTTTTTCTATATTTAAAATTTTTCAGATTTAGTTTGAAAATATTTTAAGTATGCAGTTACTTACATCTTTTTAATATACGTTTTACATTTCAATTTCGTAAAAAAATAAAGACTCATTTTCGAGATATCGTAAAAAGAGTTTAACATTTTTTTAAAAATCAATAATAAAAACAATAACATTTTTGATCATCAAATATTATTGAGACTGTCTTATAAGAGCTTGTTCCGAAAAAAATTATTGAAATGAGTACACTATACTCTTTGAGAAAACTTAAAAACAAAACAACGGTTCTATGGGGGGTACCCTTCTTTTTTATATTGAACGAAGCCAAATTAAGAACAAAAAATTAAGCGAAAAATAAAATAATATCTATCGGTTTGTTTTTGAGAACATTCGAATTTTCGATTTTTTGCCCGTACAAATTTTTATGGGGACTACTGTAATTTTTAGTCTTAAAAAAATAAAACACGACTAACTCGAATCGACTATCTTAATTTTCAAATTTGAAGTCAATTCAGCCATTGCTTTTGGCTGTAGGAAACAGGACAGACAGACGGACGGAATCGGGACCCACTTTTTTCAACTTCTCTACTCGAGTTCGAAATTTTTAATAATGCAAAACTTGACATAAGTTTCTATGTGTCGCAAATAAAAACGCTAAAATAAAGGATAATCCATTTTCCGGTTTTAAAAGTATGGGGCTGGAATTCGACATAATGTCAAACTAAGTTGTTAAACCAATTTTTTAATTTTTTCAGTTGAAAGTCAGACATTTTCAAAAATGAATCGCTTGCTAAGTTGTTTTTCAATCGGCGCTGGTAGATTTTGGTGCCCCGTGGTGGCCATTTTGATTTTGTGACATATGTCAAATCTTTTGTTTATTACTCAGTTGTTTATGCCAAATCATCGCCATCTGTGAAAGCGTACAGCAGAATTCGAAGCAGTCTATTCCTCGCCGTGCACAAGAACTCGGCCTTCGCAGACTTCAACTTGGCGAATTTTGCATCGGGACTTGGACCTACACTCGTCCAAGATCCAACTGACCTAGGTACTCAAAGTTCATGACCGTACACAACGCCGTTTGTCCGCTGACTGGGCTTCGATTCGTTTGGGAGAGGACACCAATTTAGGCCGGAAAATCATCTTTAGTGACGAGGCGCATTTTTGGATGAATGGATGTGTTAACAAGCAAAATTGCCATATATGGGTCGACACCAACCCACGCGAGCTTCACCAGGTTATAATGCATCCCGAAAAAGTTACCGTGTGGTTTGGCCGGCGGCGTAATTGGAAAGAAATTAGAATTTTAAGACTTCACCGTTTTTTCAAAGTTGGATTTTCCACCCATTTGTTGTAAGTAGCATCTTAATTTGAACTTCTGGGTGGAAATCAATGAATACTAAAAGAAAATCTTGTCCAAGCTCAATGACGTTTCAATTCACTATTCATGGGTTATAACTCAACTTTTTCGGACTTCTTTCAAAGTGCCTTCAATTCTGACACTTACAACTCTGATGCTTTAAGCTACCTCAAACTGTAATACTTTAAACTGTGGTAATTCCGAAGTAATGGCTCAAGGCTTTAATCTATTAAAATCTTTAACTTACTTGACTGATATGAGTTTAAATATTAATACTGACAGCATTGCAAAGTTTATATCTAATCTTGACAATAGGGAACTTGTTGGCCCTGATACCATCTAAACACTACATAGTTTGAAAAAGTGTATAAGTCATTTCTCGTTTCCTTTTTCCATTCTTTTTAATTGTTCAATATCTTCTTGTGTGTTTCCTTGGAAAGTTTCCTTTACATAAACCAATTATAAAAGACGAAAAAATTACCGACCTATTGGTATCAGTTCATAAGCCCCTTGAGTCTATTTTATTTGAATCACTATGTTTTTATTTTTAATCAATGATCATTCCAAATGTATAGGGTTTTACAAAAGAACGTTCTTCTGTTACTTTTTAATTAAACTATCAGAAAACTGTATTATGAAAACGCAAAACACAAGTGGCCTGTATTTTAAATAACGTCAGTTAGGCATTTGCTTTTTAATGGTTGCGAGTAAAACAAGTTGAAAGTTAACTCAAGGTAGTGATTTAGGCCCTATTCTCTTTATTAAATTCGTAAACGATTAACCTTAGCATTCTTAAGTGTATCGCTTATGAAGACTATGTTCCAATTTTTAAAACTGTGTTAAGTACTCGTGATTGTGATGAATTGGAATGTGAACTTAACTTAACGTTTTTCAGTTACAGTCGAAATTGGCATTTAGAAATAAGATTATTCAATAAGGACTTCAATAAGACTTCTTTTCGTCCAAGAGGTTTCATTTTTCATTTGTTTTTAATATTAATCTAATATGGTTCAAAGTCTGATGAAGGTCGAGTTACATTTCACAAGTTTGCTCTTAACTTTCATTAAATCAATAAATCTTACCTGGCTTACGTAAACTGTTTGAGCCCTTTTTTGTATTAAAACACATTTTTGAAAACATACTAATACTATTTCTACAAGTGATAAATCAGTGCCATTACGTAAATAGATTCCTTAAGACATAATTCGTAGATAACCATAACAACTTCTTGTCGGTTAATCTTTCGTTTTTGAAGATGAAGCAATAATTCTTCACTAATAAATTCCCGTCAAAATAGGAAAAGGTATATTCATCTTCATTCCTCCATCATTCCAGAAATAATGATCCACAATATCATCTATTCAATGGGCCTCTTCTAATTCCTCCTTCCCCGTCTAATTTTCAGCGCAAGAAATTATAAACTTATTAAAACCTCAGATAAAAATTATTTCCTTAAGATTTTAACTTCTAATAAAAACCAAAGCCGAACAAGAGGAAAATGAAGCAGAGGCTTTTTTGGACATCAGCCGCCTCACAGCTGAAACAAACGAACCTTAAGAAAAGGAGAATCTCACCAAAAATGTTATTCACTGGGATGCAATTTACGAGGACATAAAATCACTTCCTCTCCTCTTCTGCTACTATACATATTCTTTAGAATGGATGTATGATATAACCGACAAGTTTTTCCTGATGTGATTCGGCCATTTTCTAATAGTGGCATCGTCGACTTAAATTCGAGTCATATTCCAGGAGCTGGAATAAAATATCTTATCCTCGGGAGTTTTGGCGAAAGTAAGCGTAAAATGAAACTACTGCCATTACTATCGCAATTGTTGGCCGAAAGAGGCATTGGCGACGACGAAAAGGAAGAGAACGAGGATGAAGAAGAAGAAGACGACCAGAGGAATGGTACGAGTATAAGGATGTGAATGTGGATGATGCTCCTGTGAAGATTCTTAAAATGTCATACAATATTTTATCCTCGTTTAATACCCCCGGCCCTGGTGCTTCTGTGTAGTCTTTGAAGGTAATTTTATAGGAACCCTTCTTTTCAGCTTGATCTGATTTCGTATGCTGGCAAATGGAGGTCCTTGTAAATAATTCAGTGCTTGATGCGTATCAAGGACTCCTTGATGCCAGCCATCAGCCACATACGAGTCGAGTATAGCTATCTTTCCTTGTTCGTCGTTCGTCGCTTGGTTGTTGGTTGTTCGTTGTTGGATGTCGGATGGATTTCACATGTTGCCCTTTGGTGGCAACAACTGCCAGCTGCCAACAGACGACACAAACCACCTACGACTCCATCTGAAGTCCCGATGCGGATGATCCGGGATAAATGTTTGCACTATGCCATATTTTTCGGTTTATGCTCCTCCGCGCCCTGACTTACCCCGAATCCTACCAACACCCACCCAGCCACCGACGATGACGACGACGACTACGATGACAAGAGAATTGTGCAAGGACGAAATGCGGGGAGGTTTTAACGCTGAAATTAAAGGAGCACACTGTGGATGGTGGTTGAGGGTTATTTTTTCTTTTTTTCAAGTGAATTGCCTGTGGAACACTTAAAACAGTGAAAGCGCGCTACGCTCCGCTCTGCTGTCAGAGTTGTTCAATTATTCTGATGAATGGGCTGCAAATTGAAATTTTATGGAGAGAAATGTTATTTAATGTTCCGGAGGGGGGCGCTTCATGTTCGTTTGTTTGTTCTTTGTTATATGTTATACCAACAGATGGGGCTATAGGGAAGAGGGATGCTATAGCGTATATGGTTGGGAAGGGGTGGAGAAGCAGGGTGGGGCAATGGAGAGTGCGGGCGGAAAGTTAGCTTCAACACAGCACAAAGTTAAATGAAACGAACCCATGTGAAATGAAATGGATTTTCGGGAGGAATTTAGGATTGTTTTTATTCTGTTCTTCATTTAAGTCTCTCATTCAGAAAACACATGCAGAACAGCCCCAAAGTGTAAATCGGTGAGAGAAGTGGGGGGCGATGGTTAAATGTAACGACTTGGTAGCAATTTGTTTTCTTAGCTTGATATGACTTTCCAGTTATGTTGTTTGTTTCTCTGGATAAGGTATTCGGTATCTACATATCTATATAGAAGTATTTCATATAGACAAAGAAAAGATTAATGAGTATGGATTTGAAATTGTCTTTTATTAGCAGAATCGCAGATGTTGTCTTTTATATAAATGTAAAAACATAGGTTTGTATGTTTGTAGGTTACGCTGGAAGATCTAAATAAGAAATTGAACTCGAGAATCAATTAAATCTAAAGATTTTCTGAAATGGGTATTCATATATGGTTAGAGCCTCAAGGACGATGTGATGACATGATAGGATTCAAGGAAATAAATAGAAATACAAATGTATTTGAAAAAGTTATTTTGAGTGGTTTGGAGCAAAAGCATGAGTTAAGATATTTTGGTGACCCTATGAACATCGTATTCATCTTCTTTAAATGCAATCTCTCCATCAAAGGCGTGTTAATAATGACTTAATATTTCTTCATCAACTCATTAATGGTGAAATAGATGCACCTTATTTGCTATCTTGTATACATTTGAATTAGCGAGGCGGAACTCATAACCTGCGTTCATTTGATTTTATACTTATTGACTTCCATAAAACTAACTATGGGAAGAATAAAGCTTTAAGTCGAATGAGAATTGTATATAACTTAAACTGTTCATCGAAAGATTTAAATCTAAATAAGGTGGGATTAAAATCATTGTTTAGAACCAGTACTCCATTATCGTAAAAGATAAACAGTTTTCTAGGCATCAGTTCTTGAAGTTTACGAAATTTTTTAATTTTTAAATATGGTTCGTAATGATAATACAAAATAAAGCCGATCTACAGAAATTTGAAGAAAAAAGCTCAAATGTAAAAATGTAAAGTGTATTTTATTTTGGGAAAACTTTAAAATAAAGTGGGAGAATACTAAATATTAATTTTAAAAATAAATTTATTGGCGTAACAGTTCGAAGAGCACCAAGACCATTCTCTAGTGCTAGTAATGACATGGATAAAAGGGACACACAGTTTTCATGCCAAACTTGAACGGCTAATTTGAGATAGGACTTTTTCATATCAAGAATTATTAATTCAGTACCCGTGAAAAAAAAACTTTGGGTGGCATAAGTATAAATTGAACCCAAGACCTCTAATATGATAACATGACTAAGCAATATTAAGTAATCAAATTTTTACGGAATTACTTTTTTGAGATTTTTAACAAATTTTCACCTTGGGAGATGCCGAACAGATAGTACCCTAAGGAATGTACACGATATCTTGGATACAAAAAACATCTCTGAGGAACTTCTGATTTTGCAATAATAAAACATTACTTAAATATAAGAACCCACAAATACCCTGAAGTCCTTGATGATATAAATGCTGCGGTACAGAGTGGAACTTTTATACAGAAGACCTCGCGAAAAAAGTTTTTTCTTTGGTGTGTCCATAACGTAAAACTTTTCAATTCACGAAATTAATACATTTTTGAAGGGATCATGCCGTCAGAAATCTTCTGGGAGGTTTCACTTATAATAACATCACCAGAAAATTTCTAATAATAAGAAATTAATTAACAGATATTTTTTATAAAAAGTTTTTAAAATGGTGCGGGTAGATTTTGTCGCCCCGTGGTGACCATTTTGTTTTGGTGACATCTGTCAAATCTTTTGTTTTTTATTCAGTTGTTTATGTCAAATCATCATGGCAAGTTACACGATTGAACAGCACGTATAACTGATAAAACTTTATTATTAAAATAAGTGCTCGATAACGCAAACATTGCGCGCATTGAGACGACCGGTAAACAATCAGCCAACACCCGTACGTTCAAGTAACGCAAAGATCAGCCGAGAACATCACCGCGGCCCGTGAAAGTGAACAGCAGAACCCGAGGCATTGTATTCATCGCCGTGCACAAGAACTCGGCCTTTCGCAGACTTACTTGGTGAATTTTGCGTCGGGACTTGGGCCTACACCCGTACAAGATCCAACTGACCCAGGTGCTCAAAGTTCATGACCGTAGCCAACGCCGTTTGTCCGCTGACTGGGCTTCGAATCGTTTGGAAGAGGATCCCAATTTAGGCCGAAAAATCATCTTTAGTGGCGAGGCCCAGTTTTAGATGAATGGCTGTGTTAATAAGCAAAATTGTAGTATATGGGACGACACCAATCCACGCGAGGCTCACCAGGTGACAATGCATCCTCCATTTAACCGTTTGGAGTGGATTTTAGGCCGGCGGCGTAATTGGTCTATACGTTTTTGAAAACGACGTTAGTGAGACAGTCACCGTCAACAGCCTATATTATACTTGGTACTTCTGCCACTTTAATCTGAAGGCCTCCTCAACTAAGTAACTCTTTTAGATTTCCATGTGACAGGCAAAAGGAAAAATTTTTCGAGTTTTTCGGGGTCTATAATGCAAACATTTTAAATGTACGGGATGAAGAAATGTTGAAAGGGATCATGAAGTCTGGAAAGTTTTAACTTTTTACTTTTAAAATTACAAAATTCTTTATTATCAAACTTTTTTTCTTAACTAGCACCTTCTAGTTATTGAAAACTAAAGGAATACAAATTTTACAATTGAGTTAAAGTTTTCTTTTTGGAAGAGCTGTATCTCGGCCAAAAGTGGGCAATTATTCAAACATTCCAATTCCTGCTTTTCAATTTTCTTTTTGAAATTACAAGTTACCGAACAACACCACTAAAAAACAATTTATCAAATTTTATTTCCGATGCAAAAATTTAGACTTTGTAGTTCCTGTCAAATTGAGCTGTCGTTTGTAGTGTCAGAATATTAGCTGGATATTTGCCATTTATAATAATCAAACAAAACGTGAACATTATAAGAACTTACTACAAAACTGTCGGATTATGGTTTTCATAATCAACCAACTATGTAAGCAATCGGTAAAAATGTGAATAAATTTGAAAAACTGGAAGCGTTTCTTATAAAGTAAGGTCTGATAAAATATTGACACTGCAACTGCAAGCGTTGCTGATTATTCGAATTTATCAATTTCCCGTCATTCACAGCAATTGAACTTCCTGTTTTTAGTTTTGCTTTCGAAAGCACAAAATATAAGGTCTACGACTGTATCCAAAAACTGTGTTTACATAAAGAACTTATATTTTAAAATTTAAAAATTTACCAATAAAATAAGTTTACCTTCAAATTTTTTTTAATTTTTATAATTTTTTTCGAAAATCTTTTTTTTTTTAAAGTAAGAGCTTGTACAAAAGTTTAAATCGGTTTATTTGTTTTTGAGAAAACTTAAAAACAATATAACGGTTCTTTGGTAGGTCCAGTTCTGCAAAAATATTTTTTTATACTGAAAGAAGCCAAGTTAAGAAAAAAAAACAATATTAAGAGGAAATTTAATAAAAATATATTGATTCATTTTTGAGAAATTTCGAGATTTTTATTTTTGGTCAAAAAAATTTGTAGGGGGACTACCGTAACTTTAAGTCTTAAAAACACCTTAAAAACCTTAATATCCAAGTTTGAAGTCAATTGACCCAGTACGTCAATTCAATGGTTTGGGCTGTAGGGGCGACGACAGACGGACGGAAACAGGGGTTTGGTTAAAATCTTAAGTTCGACATTTTAAACGAATGCAGTACCTGCCATATAGTTCCTATATGTAGCAAGTTAAGAGAAGCTCGGACCCACATAAGTTATCAGTTACCATTCTGTCGATATTTCTAAAACTCTTACAAAATATATTTAATAACAAATACAAAACTGGTTAAAGTTTTTTTTTTTTGAATCTATAACAATTTGCTATCACGTTACAATGTAAAACATAACATTTAATTGAAGTCGTTAACATTATTGGTTCGGGAGATATTTGGTGTTGCCAAATTTGCCAAATTTTTCAATTTTTATTTAAATTGCTATAGCAGAAAAACCAACCTCTCAATTTTCTTTAAAGTCCTTTCCGCATCTTTTGATGTTATTATCTGTAATTTAATTTTGTAATTTGAAGTCGATTTCTTTGTCTCTCCAAAAATCTTTGATTTAGATTCTAGTGTCCTTGAAACTTCTCGAAATGTTAGAATATTCAATTCGACAAATTCTACCGATTACAAAAACTTTTTAAGGAAAGTTAAAAAAAACCTGTGCTGCAAAAACCAATAAAGCTCTATAAAGTTCGAAAACTGACAACAGTTGTCTATTAATAATTGTGTATCTCTTTTAAATAACAAATTAATAATTTTAAGAACAAAAGTTCAAGTCATACTTTTGTTTAATAATTGCATATCAAATGAGGTATAGTTAACCTTTTTAAATGAAGCCTTGAACTAAATTTCAATCTTCCCTAAACAACCCGAAGCAAACCTAAAAGCTATATATCCTGTATCGATCACGACAAAAGGACATTCTCCTATAGCTTCCTCTATACAAAACACTTAATCATTATACTAGCTTCGATTATGTTATTCGCTAAAGGCATAAAGACACTTTGTCTGTCTCTTCTAACAGAACAATAAATTATAATCCACCCATTGACCATTGTACATACATATGTACTGTACATAGATATTTATAAATTGGCCGGCACACTCCGGCTAAACTTAAATGCAAACGATTTAATAGCTTTAATTCTCCCCCGAGGATATAGCCCAGGCCAGGACATAGTTAGAATTTATCCATCCGGCAATTTTTCACACCACACACACACACAACATAGTATAGAAGACTAAGAGCACGAGTACGATTACGAGCATAGGATGGGGCATATGACCTCCCACGATACGATACTAGCGCACGAGGTGTCAACCTTTCTACAAGAAATATTTTTGCTTCTTTCAAGGCTTCATCGTAGATATATAGCACACCAGTAAAAGGCAGCAAGTCAAGGAAATAAAAGGATAACAAGGACGAATGGGTATGACTAGTAGGGCAGTGTCGGATTTGGATTGTAAGAAAAGAGGTGTATTAAGGAATGGAAAACTGTAATGGAGAATTTTGAATTGATTTAATTATTAGACAGAAGTACTTTTAAAGGACATATATCGTCCTTTATACAAAAAAGCTTACTTATTTCAGAGATTACAGCAAGAAGGAACAATATGTAATCCAAGGCTTTCGTAAACCTTAATCCGGCCCTGTATACCCTTTAACACCTTATAATATTCCAATGCATGTTTCCTGTTTACAATTTTTTTTAGCTCCAACAGCTTCAACTCCTTGAAAAAATATCCTTTTTTTTGTTCTTCAAAACGCGCTAGGTCTTTTCTTCGCCGGCGTCGTCGTCGTCGCTTGTTGTCGTCGAAGTCGTTGTAGTTAAGTAGATGGTTGAGGAGGTTTCGCATTCCGTAATGCTTACTTTATGTGTTTGTCTACGATAACAGGCTCTGCGAAAGGATAAACACAAGTCAGCGTTCTTGCTTTCGTATCTAACAAAATAAAAATGTGATATGACTGCACGACACAAGGCGACCGACCCTAGAAGCAAAGGCCAAGGAAACAAGCAAAAGTAAGGTTGATGGTTGGTTGGTGGTGTTCAAGTTCTTCAAGGTAAACACCATTATATTGTCCATGAAATCCACCTTCTTATTTTTTGGTCCTTATTTTAAAAATTTTTTTTTTTTGATTTTATTTAATTCATATCCATAAAGCTCTAGCTAGATCTTAAGGGCTTTGCCTTGTGGAAAGGTCGCTAAAAATGTTACCTAGTTACCTTGTATTGGGTTAAGTTCATATTATATACCGCACATTTTGTGAGAAACTCTCGATGGTACTGGCACTGGCACCCGCCCTGGCTCGCACTGCTTAAATTCTAAGTTCTGAGTTCTGATGTGATGTGGTTCAAATGCTGTCGCCTAGAGAGTGCGATTGAGTTTCTTCTGGTTTTCAAGGATAAACATTTAAAAAAAATAAACGGGTTGACTTAGTTTATGCAAATCGTCATGTTGTTTAAGCTTTGTTACGCTCGATATAAAGGTGAAGAGTTAAAGTATAGGTTTGGGGTAGAATATAAGAGGTGATGTGTGATTTATGGTTGGTAATAGCTAGTAAAGTTTTAAACGACAATTTTTGCTTTTTTTCTCTAAAGTATTGGTTGTATTTTGTTTTTCTGCTTTTATATTTTTGTTGAAGTTGAAGGTTAAGTATATTTTAAGCTTTCTTGGATTTAAAGAATGAAGTGCCTTAAAATATGTTTTTGTTTTGAATATTTTACAATTTATGTAAGAAGCGATTTTTTATGAACGGTCTATTTAATTTAAGAACATCGACATTTAACTTCTTTGGACTAAAAGTTGCTACCAAAATGGAAAAAAAACAAACTGAAATTCTTAACAGATATTTGCGAATCAAATCTAAGGACATTATACGTTGACAGTTAAAAACATAAGTCCTTAAACTTTGTTTGAGACTTAATACTTGTGACTAATTAGTTAAAAAATATAAGCAACATTTAACTCGCTATCATGAAAGTTTAACAACACACAAAGCGTAGACGTTATAATTTTAAAAGGAGATTTGAATGCAAAGTTTGGCAAAAACTACAAAAGCCTCTGACACTTCGTGAAAAAAGATGGTATTAGCAGTTGCAACGATAATGGAAATGTAGAATTCTGCAACGCTAACCTTCTTGGGACTGGTGGAACTATATTTGATCACAAGACGTGCTACAAAATAAAAAATAAGCTCGATTTTGACGGACAGAAAAGCTTATTCCAAGCAAATTGATAACTTCGTGATTAGTCGTCGTTTCAGAAGCAGTTTCTTGGATGTTAGAAATAGAAGTGGTGCTGAAATGGGGCTTGTCGGTGATCACCATCTCATATGATTAAATTTGACCATTGGAATTCCCAGGTTTAACACGATCAGGCTTAAGGAAAATACCACTCACTAAAAGCTTAGGGACCACTTTTCGCAATATATGAGAACAATCAGCAGCGGTAATAGAAAACGATTGGAATGCTGTGAAAAATGATTTTATATTAGGTTCTAATATAAGGTTCATGGCTTTCATAAAATACTTGGACAATGGTGAACGATGTGAGGTATTTACAAGCTTTTTTAGCAGCTGCTTAAGATGAAGAGAGAAACGATCAACAATTCACAAACCACATGAATAAAAAAGAGGTTTAACGTAGTGTAGGACGTGATAAGCCTATTTACACCAACGCTTTGGCTCAAGAATCAAAAGAATCCGGCAGCAGGTGCGACCATCTATAGGTTAACAAAAGAGCTCACTAGTGTTCAAAACAACACAAGGTGAAAGATATAAATGGTTCTCTGCTGATCACTGATAAGGACCAGCTAAGAACTTCAAAGGAACATTTTACTTTGTTTTTAAACCATGTATTCGATAGCAACGTGATACTGGTATCTTTTGAGCAACAAATTCCCGATTACTCACCACTCCTCCCAGTAAAGAAAATATATGTGGCGCGATCAAAGCACTGAATAACAATAAATCTAGGGCTAGACAGCATATTCATTAGGAGTGGAAAAAAGGATTGATTGTCAAGACCCCAAAAAAAAAGGAGACCTGATGAACTGCGAAAACTGGAGAAATTTGCTTTGACAATAGTTGCGAAGATCGTCTAAGAAGGCAGATTTTGAAATGGCTTTTGTGCAGCGTCAAAAGGGAGTTTATCTGACTTGCTTTGCGGAGGAGCATATTCCAGATGAACTCATTTCTATCATAAAGGCAGCTTATGATAGGTCTAAATGACACACCGAAACGGAGGTTGGTTGTTACAAGAGTTTGAAAATCAAAGTGGAGTCAGACATCAGGCTGCATACTATCACGAATTCTTTTCTTATCAGTGATCAGCTATGTGTTGCGGGTCACCTAGACAGGAAACAAAGGAATAAAATGAACTTTGACAACATAACTTAAACTTCGATCAAGACGGAACTGAACAAGATATAGCTAGACGTACCGCGAAATCTAAGACTGCGTTCGGGATGTCGTGTAATGTTTGGACATTTTTTTCGTCATCCATAGCTCAAGAACCAGCAGAGATATCGACTTCAAATAAATTTCGTTATACAGATAATAATGCAGAAAGATGTAGAAAGGACTCTCAACAATATTGCGTGGGTGGTTTTTTTACCATAGCAATTTTAAAAAAAGATTAAAATTTTGGTTAACCCTAAATATCACACGAACCCATAACACTAGCGAGTTGAATTAAATTTTGTATTATAAATTATGACGTAATACCAAACTAGTATATTTTTGGAAAAAATTGCAACTAACGGGTTTTTATTAATCAAAAAAAACTAAAAAAAATATTTGTCAACGATAATATTTTACGAACAAAAAATGATTGTAACTGCAAAATAATTTTGTGCAATAAAGAATAACTTTTTTGACATCTGGTAAAATTTTGAGAAAAATCGACTTGACAGTTTTTTTTAATAAAACATAAAAACCTACAAAAAAACATTACTAAAAGTTGGTACGAATTGATTTTAGACTCAAATATCTTTTCAAATATTTGAGATTATGGCTTCAAACTAATTCTTTCTTATAAGAAATATTGTTTAAACATTCATTAATATTTTGAGAAAAATCGAATTGACAGTTTTTTTTACAAAAACTAAAAAAGCTAAAATAAATATTTAAAAATGTTGGTAAAAATCGCTTTTTGGCTTAAATATATTTTTAAAAATTTTAAATTATGGCTTCAAACTAATTTTGTCTTATAAAAAATACTGTTTTCAATATTCAGTACAATTTTGAAAAAAATCGAATTGACAGTTTTTTTTACAAAAAAATAAAAACCTAAAAAAAACAATACTAAAATTTAGTACAAATTTACTTTCGAATCTTTTCAAAAATTAAAAATATTGGCTTCAAACTAATTTTATCTCACATACAATATTGTTTTGATATTCCTTTAATTTTTTATAAAAATCCAACATTCAGTTTTTACATAAAAAAAGAACAAAATCTACAAAAAATAGAACGCAAATTTGGTAAATATTGATTATCGGTTCTCGATATCTCGTGAACAATATAAGATATTGACTTCAAATTAATTTTATTCATCCAATTTGTATTTGTTTTTATAAGAAATAAAAACTTTTGGGAAATGCTACTAAAATTAATAAAAATTGGTTTTCGACTAAAAATCTCGTTTACAAAATAAGATTTTGAAATCAAACTATTTCATCAAATGCAAAATATTGTTGGTAATTTTTAAATCTTTTAGAATAATAGAATAGTAAAACCTTCGAACCTTTTAAGCAAGACCAATCGACAGACGGGATGGGAAGTTATCAGTGGGGGTGGCATCCCAGCCTCTTTTTTTGTATTTATTACGGACTTAATTATTTTATGTCAACCCTCATAAAATTTCAGTCAACGGTTTTTTAACAAATCAAAACTTTTATTTTAGTAAAAAAAAACACTCACAAAATTTACAAAAATAGGGAAAACACTTACATAATTTGAATAGGGTTGCCAAATTTATGTGAATTTTTTAAATTAGCAACTCTGATTTTCTTTTATTAATTTACTTTTTTTTCCGTTTGATACCAATTTTTACCTTGCACTATATGAGCTAAGCTAAGCTATGTTCTGACGCTTTATATTCTCTTAGCTCACAATTATCAGATGTTAATCTTTTGTATTTAAAACTAAGATTTTGACTTGTGATCTAAGTGTGACGGTAAAGACATCAACTGTCAGCCCCTCAACCTAATCTAACCTACCCTAAAATTTTGACTTTCTACTGTCCACTTCAGAAATGTAAGCTTCAGTAGTGTCAAAAAAAGAAGAACCTTATTTGTAACTCAATCATAAGGCAAGTAACTTATGATTTTATGAGAAAAGTGACATTTTGACATTGTGTATATGTGTTAGTCAAATCCAAGCCAATTGGATTTCTGAAACCCTCGTCATTTCCATTGAATTAACTACTTACCCTCATAAATTTCAGTTAAATTTCCACTATATCAACTGGTGGATTTTATTTTCATTTTCATTTTCGGTTTCAATGAATGAATGAATGAGTCAAAACTTTGTTGTTCAGGAGGCAAAAGTTCGTAAACCACGATCTACCGTTTCATCATTCCAAATGACTGACTGTCACCGCAAATAGTTCAAGGAGCATATATATGTACATATGTATACCAAGATGGGTGTGGATGAAGGCGACCAACCGGGCAGCGGCGGCGGAGGCGTCATATCGTCATCGTCTTATTCGTCCTTGTTGAGTTAGTCTAAGCACTGAAGGGCCCTTTATAATGTTTGTAGTTATATTGGAATAAAACCCATTCTCATTCTTTCGCACTCAAAGCCAAGCGAAGAAAATAACTCGGTTAGACCACATTAATTTCGAATAAAATGGCCTAAGAATACGTTTTGTAGTCAGCTTTCAACCCCATCCCCACTCTGGTGGTTTCTGGTTGTGCGGTCAAAATGGATGTGGGAAATATTGTTTTTTGGAGTATTTGGTTGTCCTTTTGAAATATTTTCTATTTGAGTATTGTGTTTTTATTTTGCTCCTTTTGTTTTTGCTTTGAAGGTATAGGTATATGTTGGTTGCGTTGTTGGTGAATTTTATTAGTTTCCTTAAAGGGGTTCGAAATGAATGGCCCTTGACGGGACGGTCCGGACGGACGGAGAGACCCGACAACGACGACGAAGACGACGACATCGACATAGGTACTACATACCTTAAATAAAACTCGAAGGAGGCAGACATAATGTTTATTTAGTGGAATTCCATTTGACACACATGAAGTGGAAAAAGAAAGTGACTATTGCTTTCCGTGGGATAATTTATTGAGTATGAAATTAAAATTTATGTAAATGTTTTTGTGTATATGTAAATATATAACATAGTGGATGATTGCATTTGTGTGCTTTTCTTACAATGGTTTTTATCTTAATATCTGTATCTGATTTTTTTTTTAACTTTATAAATGAGTAATTCTTGCGTGTTGCTGATTATCAGAAAATGTTTTTGAACAAAATTCTATTGTTTAAGGAGTAATTTAAGACCTACCCATAAAAAAGTTAGTGAAAAGGGGGGGTTAGAAACTGAGATTACATTACAACATAAGATAGTAGACAAAAGGAGAAAAATTTTATTTAACAATGCTGTCTAGGTCGGAGCTTTCTAGGAATGAGCTTATTATATATATATTTTTTTTTGTATATATTGTGAGCGCACTAAAGGGGTTATGAATACCCTTATAATGATTAAACACAGTGCGAGCAATTAGGAAAGGAGGATAGGATTAGAAAGAAGAAACCGATGCACATTGGTTTTGAATGTCTGCACATTGTAATGAGTTGGAAATATTGAGTCAGGTAAAGCATTCCACCCGTAGTACCCGTGGCATGATGGTTAGTGCGTTGGACTGTCATGTCAGAGATCTTGGGTTCAAACCCTGCATGTGATACCTAAAGTTTTGCTCACAGGTACTGCCTCTTGCGAGAAATTGACAAAACTTTCAATTCTAATTCTTGTCATGAAAAGTGCTTTCTCAAATTAGCCGTTCGGATTCGGCTTAAAACTGTAGGCCCCTTCCATCCCTGACAACAGTACTCGCACACAGGAATGGTTGAGATTTGTAAGTCACTAGGCCCTAGTTCTCAAAGGACTGTTGCATCACCCAATTTAATTTTAAAGCATTCCACATTCGCGTAGTGCGGCTAAAGAAAGAATCTTTGTCCTTAACAGTACGTCCGAAATTGGGCTCAAGGGTAAACTGATGGGCATTCCTAGCAGTACGGGTATTACGGTTGAATTGTTTAAAGGGAGGAATGCAACTGGCTATTTCACTAGAGCTTTGTTTATAATAATAACGATAAAACAACGACAGGCATGAGACCTTGCGGCGGTTTTCAAGAGAAGCAAATGTCTCGGTGAGAGAACGATCTCCTATCATTTTTAGAGCTCTTTTTTCAATTCTATCCAAAAGACTCAAACACGTTATTGGGGTTCCAGCCCAAATATGAGAGTTATACTCGAGTTTAGGACGAATAAAAGCTTTGTAAATTATAGCCAGATCTGAAGGGGTAAAAACTTCTTGCATCGTCGGAGAAAACCTAAACACTTAGCAGCATTTTTGGCGATGTCAAATATATGATCACTCCACAACAAGTGGTTTGTAATGCACAGCACATACCTAGGACTGATAGCTGTTCAGTCTCCTCGATGCAAGTACCACTCATGGATTGTGGCATTGGGGGAGGGTTACGCTTTTGCGACAGTATTTATTGCCGTTAAAGATCTTTATCTGAATAACAGGATTGTGAATCTAACAACGAATATGAATATACTGAGGATACCTACTATCGTCAGCGAAAAAGGAAATTAGAAGTATTAGACAGAAGATGATAAATAAAAATAAGAAAGAGTGTCGGAGAAAGAACAGAACCCTGAAGCACATCAGTATTTATTTTGTTTCTCAGACTTGAATCCATCCGATACTAATTGAATTAAGGGGTTTGGAAGATTATTTATAATCCAATGAAGAAAGGATGCGTCAAAACGGAAGGCACGCAAAGTCGATAAGAGAGCCTGATGCCAACTCTTAGAGCCCGTTCACACGATCCCGAATAGGCGGTTTTGCCGTATCGGCGATTTTACCGTATAAGCCAGTGGAAATATAATTTAAATGAGTATATTCAGACGATACGGCATTTAACCGTATACGGTAAAATCACCGATTAGGTCGATTTTGTTATTCGGTTTTGTCTCTGCAAATCGTTTTCGGTCGTACGGCAAAAAAACCGATTCGGTTTATAGTGGCAATGTATTTATACACAGTGCGTTCAGATGATTCGGTATTTGATTGAGGGTGGAAAATTTAGTTTTCCGTCGGCTATTTGTCACTTTATTTTGGTAAAGAAAACAAATTCTTTAACTTGTCCCGACGTTTCGGCAAGGATTGTTGCCTTCTTCAGGGGAATTTCAAGTTTGAAGTTATGTCATTAAATCTAAATAGGATATAATTACAATTATAAAAACTGTAGCAACTTCGTATGAAGATTGTGATCGGAAAACTAAATTTTCCACCCTCAATCTAACACTAAAATTGGTCAATACAACAAATCATAAGATTCGGTATTTTGACCGAAAGTGCGTCATATTTCGTCTGGGCTACTGTGGAATAATGTATTGCTAGTATATAGTCGTTTTTGTGTTTAACACCGAGTACGGTGTAGGGTTGAGTACGGTGTACGGTTAAATTACCGTAACGTCTGAACACTCCAACCGAAAGACACCGAATCGAGAAAATATCCGATGCGGCGAAAATACCGAATCGTGTGAACGGGCTCTTAGAGCCCGGGGCACCGTACTCAACCCTACACCGTACTCGGTGTAAAACACAAAAACGACTATATACTAGCAATACATTATTCCACAGTAGCCCAGACGAAAAATGACGCACTTTCGGTCAAAATACCGAATCGTCTGAACGCACTGTGTATAAATACATTGCCACTATAAACCGAATCGGTTTTTTTGCCGTACGACCGAAAACGATTTGCAGAGACAAAACCGAATAACAAAATCGACCTAATCGGTGATTTTACCGTATACGGTTAAATGCCGTATCGTCTGAATATACTCATTTAAATTATATTGCCACTGGCTTATACGGTGAAATCGCCGATACGGCAAAACCGCCGATTCGGTATCGTGTGAACGGGCTCTTACAAATTCTTTTGAAATATCAAGTGCAATAATCTTACTTTCTCCAAAGCGATGTAAAGATTTGTTCCATTATTAGTTGAGAAGCGTTTTGTCTCTTCGAGATATTTCTGGAGCTGATAATTAACCCCTTTTTCAATAAACTTAGAAAAAGGGTCGCAAAATCGGTCGATAATTTGATGGGTAGAAAGTTTCGCCGAGGATGGATAAAAAAAACTTACGCAGTAGTGTTTCCAGCGTTGAAAAACACCTCTTTAGAACAAAAGCGGGGATGTCATTGGGGGCAGCGGAATTTTACGTGTTGAGATCTTTTAGGAAAAACGATTGTCCCCATAATATCGTTAACTCTATCAAGTACAGATGGAGTCATAAAACTCTCTCTCAATTACATTACTTTGTAGCTTTGTAGCAATTTGAAAATGGATTATGTAAGGTAAGCAATAACTGAGCTGATATCGAAACTGAATAGATATCGAAACTTACCATTTTAACAATTTATGTTTGCATTATTAGTTAAACATTTCAAAATTTCTAAACTACGCTTTAATAATAAAGCTTGCTAATTCTAACAGATAACTCTTTAGAATTGTGAAGTAAAAAGATTATTTTTTCAGCCACACGCTAAGAATGTGGAGAAATTGTAAAGTGAAGAGATTGTTTTTTCAGCCACACACCAAGAATGTGGAATGTTTTAAAAAACTTTGTTTTCCCTCCCATTTTAACTTTCAACACTTTAGTTTCTACATCAATTTAAGGAGTAGTTGTTCCAACTACTTGATTCAATTTTGTAAAATTGATTTTTATATTCGTTGACTGAAAATTCTTATGTATATAATTTTCGCAACAAAAATGTGTCTTAGTGTTTTTCTCAACATTTTCCATAGTTATGATTAAGAAAGTTTTTTCTTCCTCACGTAATTTTCCTTTTTCTTTGTTAGTTACATAAATTATATGACGTTTAGATGTCACAATCTGACAGCGTTGATAGGCAAGTTCAGAAATGATAAGGTAGTTCATCTGGCGAATTTCATAACTAAATTTTACCACGATTTCAAAAAGTCTAAAAAGGAATAAAATTCTGTAATCGACATGATTGCCTTATCTTCTATTATTTCCCTTGTTATAAAGGGGCCATATAATTCCGTTCAACATTTTTCTTCAAAATTTCCAAATTGAATAGGACAATTCATAGTAACTATTATTTTATAGTGTTTCTTATCATTTTTCACCACAAAATTTTCATTTAAGTACCTACTTTTGAAACAATTTCAAAAACAAGTAAATACGACATTTTATCAATTTCACTCAATTGTAGATAAGTCTCTGTCTCGATGTAACGACGACAACGAACGAGTGTCCTTATAACACTAAGCTCTCTGTATGTGTGTCTGTATTTTGTAACAACTTCCTGACGCGAATTTGGCTTCTTAAACTATTGGCTTATCATTATTCCGCCAGAGTATCGATTGTACCCTTTAGCTTTTGGTTCATCGGAAACGAATCAATTTTCATGTTTCATCGTCGGCATCCTAAAAAGTTGACGACGAACGTACAAGTATACAGGAACAGGATAAGGATGAGAATGGAGGACAACAACGACTACGACGACGACGAATATGACGACGAAAACTTCCTGTATTCTGTCACCGGCATTTTTCTGCCGATATTTTTATGTGATATAGCTTTACAGATCTATTCGTAATATATGAAAATATACCTACATGTACATCCATATATGGGTATCCTTTATTCACCGAAGAGAAAACATGTGCGTTAGGTTGTATGAATGTTTATAGATATATGTGAAGGGAGTATGTAATAACAATAATAATAAAAGAAGGAGGAAGAAAAAAAAGTACAGAAAATCACATACCTACAATCTTTTTCTTCCTGAGCCTATATCTACTCGGGTTTCTGTGCTTCTTCGATGCTACATATAAGTATATTGAGGTGTGGACTACAACAGTCACAGTGGTAAAAGGATTCTCCAGGTTGTGATAGCAGAGCATCAGTGGCAGTACTATGCTCTAGTGCTTTTGGCTTGCTTGGCTTGCTTGCTTGCTAACCCGAAAGGCACATACACCCATAATCCACATGAAACGTGATTTCCTAAGATGACAATATCCTTATCGAGACTTGTGCTATGAATTGAATACCAATGAGGATGTGTCATATCCTGGCACTCGTCCTGATAATGTGAAATTGAATTTTTTTTTCTACTTTGTTGTTTTTTTTTATTCTTCTTTTTTTTGTATTTTTTGTATTTTTGTGGCTCTGTTCGTCGATTTCTCTCCTTTTACGAATTCTATCGAGTAAAAATTTCAATGTGGGGGCGAGAGTGATGGCAATGGCAAAGCTAACGATGAAGAGTTTCTGCACTTTCGATTCTGAAATACGAGACTTTATGGTAGAGTAATGCCATCTCTCAAGAAATTTGTTTTAAATAAAAAATATAAGAAAATAAAGTTTAAAAACTTAAATGAAAACTTATTGTAACAGTTCAAAATAACAACGTCTTAAATTTCGTAGTTTAGATTTTTTTTAAACATTGCGTTTTTAGAAGTCAAAACTCGTTTTAGTGTTTTGTAAGAAATAACTTGTTTGATTGCCATTTTTAAATTTAAAACCCCAAAACTGAATTTTAAAAACTATTGTTCCATTCAAAAAACTTTTAAAAAACGAAAGACATTAGATGGTCTAGATTTTGTATGAAAATGAAGAATTTTAAATTATATAAAGGGTTTTTCAATAAGGCCGGGTAGATGTTGTTAATGTCAAACGTGGTGTTTGCTGTGCGGCACGTAGCGCCGTCCTGCTGGAACCACATTTCGACTAGGTCCATATGGTTCATTTTGGGCCATAAGAAATTAGTTATCATCGTTATGTGGCACTCGCTGTTGACGGTGACCGCCTCACTAACGTCGTTTTCAAAAAAGTACGCACCAATTACGCCACCAGCCCAAAATCCACACCAAACGATAACTTTTTAAGGATGAATTATCACGGGGTGAATCTCGCGTGGGTTGGTGTCGTTCCATATACACCAATTTCGCTTGTTAAACACAACCATTCATCCAAAAATGAGCTTCTTCACTAAAGATGATTTTTCGGAAAAAATTGGGGTCCTCTTCCAAACGATTCGAAGTCCAGTCAGCGAACAAAAGGTGTTATCTATGGTCATGAACTTTGAGCTCTCATTTGGATGTTGTACGAGTGTAGACCTAAATCCCGACGCAAAATTCGGAAGTCTGCGAAAGCCAGAGTTCTTGTGAACTGCGAGGAATAGACTGCCTCGGGTTCTGCTGTACACTTTCACGGACCGCGGCGATGTTCTCAGCCGATCTTGCGTTCCTTGAACGTACGGGTGTTGGCTGATTGTTAACTGAACCGGTAGTCTGAAACTTGGCCACCAAACGTTGAAGAGTCGATTTTGAAGGGTCACCACTTTTCATGACTTTCATGTAATAATATGAAACTTTTGTAAAAATAGAGCCTTAGGATTTCCTGTAAGATCAAACATAACGCTGTAAAGTGTAAAACATTTTCGTCCTGATCAAGGTTGCAAAAAGCGAGCAGATTTGATTTATGTCAGATCTATATAAGACTTCAGTTCTTACTCATTTCTAAAGTAGTTATTCTCCCCCATATTGAAAGGTAGTAATCGATAAATACTTCTAGATCATGATTCGGACTTCGGAGCATCGTGCTTAACATTGTTGAAATTATGCGTCATATATGCAATGCAGGCTATGCAGTCGTAAAACGAAGTTTTTAATTCTTTCAGATTATCAATTCGTAGTGAAATTACAGAATTGGTCGCCACCGCTAGGTCGTACCAGCTTTTGTATAGGACTGTAACCCTTGGAAAAAAACTTGAGGACACGTTTTTGGAGATTTTGATCAGGTTGACGCATTATCTTGGTTATGTTATTTGTATTTGCCTTCAGATTTTTCAAAAATATTTGTGAAAGGCCGGTTTCCATGTGGATGGCAAAATTTATTGTGTTCCCTGGCAGTTTAAAAATGCTTTTCAAACAATTCCTCTGAACACTTTCCAGTTATTCCGATTTCCTGTATCCATATATTTCATTGCTATACATATGTACCTGTGAATTTACGTTTAAGCTTAGCGTTAATAATAAACCGAGGTATTTGAATTCGTCAAATACTTCAAAAGCATCGTCCGCGAGGGTCCAGTTACGAATATAACCTAATGACCTGTTACGCGATCTGAAAACCATAATTTTTGATTTTGTGCTCTTAATTTGTGGTTCCCACGTATTTCAAGCTTCTTAATTCGTAGATGTAAAATATGTGGGTTGTCAGACAAGATAACTAAATAATCTATGTAAGGGAGAATTTTGACAATTTCATCATCGATCCTTAATCTCTTAAACTTTGATGTGATTTTCGACATCATTTATAAACAGAGAGAAAAGCAAATGACTTAACACACAACCTTGAAGAACTCCGGTTTGGAATTTAAAGTTTCTCAATTTTTTTTGACCAGTGTACTCACGCATCTAAAAAGCTTATATCCATTATCTTTCCACTTAATAACACCAAGGGTCCAGTTCTAACTTTCATCATTTAAAAACAATCATTAGAATATGATTCATAGGTCGTTTGCAGCTTTCATTGAAAATTGTCACTGAAACAAATTTAATGGTTGTAATCAAATTGACATTTTTTTGACAGAAATGTGTCCTTGGAATAGTATAAAATTTGAACACAAATTAGTGGAACGATTTGTTTCATTTTTTGACACAATATAATCAGCTGTTCAGAAAAAAAGAATTTTCTTGCGGAAAATAGAAAAACGCATATTTATCAAAAAAGTATTAGTAAACAAGTTTATATTTCTAATCAAAATAAAACATATTAAAATATCTATAACCGCCCTAAGCTCACAGTCTGTAGAAAAATCCTCTATTAGTTTAGGCTGTAAGAAAATGATAGACAAACAGAGGGAATAACTCGACCCACATTTTGAACCTGATGGAAATATCAAGACCAATTTCTATACGAATCTTGAAATTTATAATAAACAGGGCCGCGTTATTTAATTTTAAGATATACATAGTTTTTAAAACTTAATAAAAATTACTACATGTTCTAAAAACGGTTTCAAAATTGCTCTCCACCAAATTCAGAACATTTTATAAGGTTAAATACAAATTCCGGGTCCAAGTATTTTAAAAGTGACAGTTTAGTGTTTGAAACCAAACTGAACCATAGTCAACCCATCTATAATTTTATGTCAAAATCTTCAATATAAATACAACTAAAATGTCGAACCAAGCAGTTCAGGTGGTTTAACTGAGGTTTATCCAGGGATAGAAGTGAATCCAATTACCAACGTAAATATTGTTTCAAGAGTTATTTTGTCATTTAAGAGATATTCCGTTAAACTAATATTTCATATTAAAAATTGTAGAAAAAGACAAACTTATACTTAAATAATAAATAAATAAATTAAGTGGTTCAACAGTCTTTAATAAACTAGGTCCTAGTGACTCACAACTCTCAACCATTCCTCTGTGCGAGTAATATAAAGGATGGAGGGGCCTAAAGTTTTTATGTCGAATCCGAACGGCTTTTTTGAACAAACACTTTCCATGACAAGAATTACTCTTGGAGGATTTGTCAATTCCTAGCCAGATGCAGTACCCCGAGGTGTCACAGACAGGGATTGGACGCAAGACCTCTTCCATGATAGTCCTACGCACCAACCATCACGCCACGCGTATTACTTATACTTAAACCAAAGTTAATTCATGGTAAATTGATTTATGTAAGTGTGATTATGTAAGTGTTTAAATATTTAACAGAGAATTAAAGATCAGGCCACCTCATGCAAACAAAGTTTAGCCACACATCAAGGTTCAAGAAATTATGTATAGATCACAATTAACAGGGATTGAACGAGGATTCATGGTTTAAATTCTTAAACCGAAGTTAAACGTATGTGAATTGGTAACCATTTTGGTTTATAAAAATCTCAATAGCGAAGTTTAGAACTGAGAGGTATCAAATTATTAGTCAAAATTCGTGGGTCCATTTACCAACAATTTATTTCGATTATAAATATTTATACAAAAATTTGTTTTAAGTCATTTTTAAAACGAAATTCGATCTGGCAATGCTTTATTTCAAACAACAACGAATATATGGCAATGATTTGAAATGACAGTGATTATTGTTTGGGTTTATTGAATTGAATTGGATTCGCAGGCATTCAAGGCTTCCCATATAGAAGTTTATATAATGATATTCTGACATCCCTTCGCATGAAACGACACCTCCTCTACACCCTCCGCCCCCCTACCCTGGCTGATAAGCGTAAGTTATGTATGTATATATATGTATCTATGACAATAGTGTGCACTCTGTTTCCATATACTAAATGACCACTTGGCTTATAGTCAAACTGGATGCGATGCGATGGTGTGGCACCGGTTTTCCATTTCGAATTCGGACTAAACTCGTCAACTCTCTGGAAAACTGTTTGAAATTCAACGCATTTCAACTGATTCAGTTTTAGAGATATCTCAATCCTTTCATTTGAATTGGTAAATTGGTTTCTTGGGGGTTACGATATGGCGGGGATGATGATGATGAAAATGATGGGGGGCATGGAATGATATAGATATATAAAATGGCAATGCTTTGGCGATGGCAATGATGGTCGGTTTATATTTTCTCATTCCAAATCCGTTTATATTAAGTATCGAGTTAGACTGAAAAGGATACAACGGCAACGTGGCAAGCCGTGATTAAGGATATTCGTGCAGCAGGTACCAAAATGTTTTATTCTCCTCCTCCTTCTTTTCCTCTTCCTAAACCGTCCACCCTCCCATACCCATTCTCTTGCTAAGCTAATGATCCTTAAACAGACTGCTGCTGGATGGTTTACTCTGATAGAGAGACAGAACGAATTAAGGACGATGAGATTTACACAGCAATTGCATGTCGAAGTGGAATAAATATTTTTTCGCTTAATTCACAAAGTTTTGGTTCATCTCTTTTGTGCGGAGGTAAATATGTATCTACTACCTACATACAGAAATGTGATTCCCTATAAACGAGAATAGGAAAGACGTTTGAAGAAGACAAGCAAGGCAAAGCACAGTAAAATCCTTTGCACGAAAAGTCGGCTGCAATTTGGGGGGCTCTCTGATTTCAAACTTCACCAGTAAGTACTTCCGACTTTAAAAGCATGTCACATCCGGTTTCAAGCCGCTGTGCACATTGAAAACTCTTAGAGAATCGCGATGTGATGTCTGTGATGTGTGATCCTTTTTTCCAAGGCAAACAAAAACGAACCAAAGGAACAGAAGCAGGAATATGGGAATGGGAAGACTATAAGTAGGAGCAGAGGTACATCTTCAGGGCAAAATGAGTTCCTTTAAGTGATGGGATGGAATGGCAGCACAAGTCAGACTCCCCTCGTTTTCTTTCTTGAACCAAATTGGCAAGTTTTTTTTAGCTTGTGTTTTATTTTTATACTTGGTATGTGCACACAACCCTTCGTTCGTCCTTAATTTTCAATTAGCGTGTGCAGGTTTTTAATGTTCCAAAAGCCTTCCACTCCCTTCCACCTTGCGTCGCGTCGTCGCTCGTCGTGCCGAGTCGTCGCGCTCCATCTCCTCTATTGAAGAAAAAAGGGTTAAAATTAAGTGTTTGAAGGATGCTAGATGATTCATTATTTAGTGTAATATAGGTCATTCAATTGTCTTAGGGTTTGGCAGGAGTACGCATATAAAGAGTGAGTCCTTAAACCCCAAATGGAGTGTGAGTTGAGTGGTAATTAATTTCGTCAAAAACGCCAACGAAAACATATAACATTCGAAATTCATGATATTCAAAGCATCACATCAGGCGAATGAAGAGGTGTCTTTTTTTTAGTACCTACCTACCTACAATTCGCCGATACGGAAAAGTGTGTCTTGTCTGGCGCTGGCAGTGGCAGTGGCATTGGAACGAACTCCCGTCAGGATAAAAGGTTCCATTTCGAAAACTGTGCCTTCGAGAAAGTATAAGGGGTTGAGTTGATTAGATGATGGAGAAAATGGCAGCAGCAAAGCAAGAGCTCGCTTTGACAGATACAAATACCTCTTTGCTGCTCATTTATATTTTCAATTTTAATTCGTTTGTGTATGGCGGGTGGTGTTCGGTACGTAGTACATAATGTTTGAAGGAACGTTGAAAGGGTTTTGTGGCACTGGTACTGGTACTGGCACGAACGAACAGCACAAGGACTCTTTTTTTTTCTAATACCAAATGAAGAAGGAGTAATTTATTTTCTTTTTGATGTCTTACAACTAACATACCTATATACCTTAAAATACAACGCCAAGTCTGTCTTTCTATCTGACGGTGCGGTGGTGGTGGTACGAGTTAAAGTCGCTTTTCACTTTGACGGGAATAATTTCTTCGAAGAATAGCGGTATTTTGTATATTTGTTAGTGGTCCGCGTTTAAATGTATATGTACAGGGTCTTAGAAGTAGAAATTGGTTTTACATATAGATTCTTTTAGCAAAAGACATCGATCTTAGAACGTAATTACATCTGTATGTTGTGTAAGTATGAATGTTTTGAGGAGCAAAAGGAAGCTAACAGTTTTTTGGGTCTCATATTGAAAAACAACTAAATTTAGGTCTTGGGAAAATCGAAAATGCCTTAAGGTGGTTTTTTGGATTAGGAACTAGGATTAAAAGATTGTGTTTCTTTATTTAACTATTTTAATTGACAATTTATTTGCTTTGAGTTGAGTTTGCAAACCAAAGGTAGTTTTCTTTTATTTTTTTTTTCGTGAAAATTGTTTCAGTTAAGGGAAATTTGTTTAATTGGCTTGCGGATTAAGTCAAAACCAAAACATTTCCTACAGAGAGGTTTTGAGTTTCATTAGTTGAAGTGTTTAGAATTTCAAAAGATTTCTTTAGGTTATAAAGTACTTGAGCCTAATTTTTGAAAGTACCTATAGCTATATTTTCCTAAGTTAAGTTTTTTGGTGCAAACAATATAAAAAATAAAAAAAACTCACTGTTTTTGACTTATAGGCGTGGTATCGACCCGCTCTCCCATAATTGGTAGGTATTAATTGGAAGATACACTATCAATTATTGTAAAATAATGAAACTTAGGGAAGGCGGTAATTACCCACATAGGTACCTACAACTGGATCGCGCGAACTTGCTCCTGTACCCAAAGAGCCTGTTTAAACATAGAACCTAGGTATAGTTTAAGATTTAAAAATATACCTGCAAAACAGTTTTTTTTTTTAATTTAAATGTCATTTGATTTCTCAAAAAAAAATAGTTTTTGAGATTTTTGTTTTAACAATCGTTAGAACGGTTTTTTAATTAAAATTTTTTATAAAATTTTTCAATTTTTTTCTTAAAAATATGTTTGGTAGTTATTTCGAATACATCTTTGTACATTTTTAAATTTAAAAAAAAACCTATCGTTTCGTTTTTGAAAAAATTCGAATTTTCGACTTTTGACCAAAAAAATTGTATGGTTCCTACTGTTATTTCTGATCTTTAAAAAAAACACTTACCGCTTAAGCTTAAAACCTTAATTTCTAAGTTTGAACTCAGTCAACTAAATGGTTCGAGCTGACAGATAGACGGACGGAATCGTGGGACCCACTTTTTTCGACTTCTCTACCATCCTTATGTCATGATTGATTAAAATCTTAAAATCTCTAGTTTGAAATTTTTTACGAATGTAAAACTTGCCAAATAATTTCTATGTGTCGCAAGAAAAATGTGTTTATATCTTACCTTAAAAGACTGGTTCAATGTTCAAGAATGCAATCTTTTATGACTTCAATGTAAAGATTGCATTCATTGAATTCATCTAGAGATTCAAATTTTGAAATCTTCAATCACTTGACCTTCAAAAGATTGCAAAATTTAGTCTCCCATCGTTTGTGATGCAGACTTCAAAAGTATGCAAAAACTTCCTAAAAATACAAGAACTTCAAATTAATGCAAAGGCTTTGAGAGAATGCAATGACGTCAAATGAATGCAAAGACTTTAAGTGATTGCAAAGGATGCATGAATTCTCCAATAAATGCAATCAATTTATTGCAGTCAAATTATTGTAGAACAAATTATAACAATCTTTTTAACGTCAAATGTTTTTTGATTGTACAATTTTAAGACCCATTTTTGAGGTTGAAGTCATAAAAGATTGCATTCTTTTACAAGCCTGGTATCTTGGAACTTGCAACGAAATTTAATATTACGTATATCGTTCAAATATTACCCGTGGCCTGATGGTTAGTGCGTTGGACTGTCATACCAGAGGTCTTGGGTTCAAACACTGCCTGTGCTACCTAAAGTTTTGCTCACAGGTACTGCCTCTTGCGAGGAATTGACAAATCTTTCAATTCTAATTTTTGTTATGAAAAGTGCGTTCTCAATTTAGCCGTTCGGATTCGGCTTAAAAAACTGAAGGTCCCCTCCGTCCTTGACAAGATTACTCGCACACAGGAATGGTTGAAGTTGTAAGTCGCTAGGCCCTGGTTCTCTAAGGACTATTGTGTCACTTAATTTATTTATTTTATATTGTCCAAATGATACTAGGATTCCATTCATTTCTGTAACTATTTCCTCCAAAGTATAGTTCTGTCTGAAAAAGCTATGTTGTGTAGAGCATATCAGTACTTATCAATAAATGGACTGTAAAAAATCAATAGGAAAATAGTCCTTAACAGGATTTTGGCTCATTTCGGTGGGTTAAAAGTAGATAAATGCACATTATCCAAGTGAGCCAAAAATTTAGACACACTTTTGTGAACTGCTTCCCAATAGTTTATGTATTTTCGGACCACTTGTTCATACTAAAAAATTATACAGTATGTTGAGCAAACAGTGAGGTATTTATGGGGGGAAATGTTGCCCTTCTGCAACCCGCCTGTTTGGACACATTTTTTTTATTAAATACAAAGTTTCAAAGTTGTTATTTGTTTATTTCATTGATTTGATTATTTCGCCGAATTTTGCGTTTTAATTTCTGGATTTCTTTCTGGACAATTTATGACGTTATTTTAATTATCCATTAGCTCTAAATTTTTGTTTATAAATGTGTTTGATCCTCAAAATTATGAGTTTGTAAATATTTATTTCTTTTTTCTACGTGCAATGTGATTTTCTTTTTCAAAAATTAAAATAAATTCAATGTTAAACTAAGGCATGAAAAAAAATATGAGCTTATGACACATTTTCTTCTAAACTTTTATCACACTTGCGTAGGTTATAAGTTCAGAATGCTTTTAGGGCCTTTTAACCTTCTGAAATGATACAAAAGTCAAGTACGGTCTTCAAATCTATGCATTATGCAAAAAAAGTAGATATGATTTTACAGACTGAACTGGCTTAAGGTTGAAGTTTTTGGACCATACTGAACCATTCGCAGTCGATTTCTTCACAATTTTCTAACGCTAGAACAAGGATTTTAATCTAAAGCTAGTACTCAAATAAATAAAAACTCATACTTTTTTTACAAAAGTATTAATCATTAAAATTTAAAATATATAGAAATACTAGCTGACCCGACAAACGTTCTTTTGTCATATAAATAATTTCTAGAAATTGTTTTGCTAGAAATAAATAACTAACTTATTGTAAGTGTGTAAGGATGTAGTATATAAGTGAGAGAGGTATAGAACACTGTAATCGGTGACAAAATATTAAAATAACAAATAACTAAACAAATTTGTTTAATTTATTAAAATTAATTCTTTAAAATTATATACATACATATCGCTAATTATGACAATACTACAAAAAAAACAATATCAATCGCTTAATGCAACAGAGTGTACAATATTTTTTTTGATCCCATCTTTCGCCAATACAAACAAACTGGATGGTTTGCCCACTCGAGAACATGCCACGTATAATTGTCCGTGTGAAAATCTGGAAGTGCTCGAATCTAATCCGCAGACAGACATCGTTTGGCCTTGAGACTTATTGATAGTCATTGCAAATGCCAATCTAATTATAAATTGAAGACTTTTGAATTGAATTGGTATAAAATTGTGGGTATAAAAGGGATTCACGGTAGTAATTTATTTTCACCTCGGAATTTGTAATTGAGAATAATGGCTTCGATAACATGTTTCATTAATTTGTACATTGTCTGTGTACATCGGGAAATATCTGGTCAATGAGAACATCTTGTGAATCAATGATCGTGCATAAATCGACAGGTAATTTTATGCATCCAGTTTAATCTATAGAAACTTTGCCGTCACCTATGTATATCTAACAATTGTTTTGAGAATGTTTCAGCGGATGGATCTTGAAGCATTTGAACACGCATATATACTTTCAGTTGTACTTTTTCAACAGTACGCCGCAGTGGCGATGATTTGAAGCACGCGTTGATCTCATCAACGTACGTTGAACGTGGAATAACGGGAAGTCTTTGTCTGGAATCACCTAAAAGGAGTAACAGAGTGCCGCCAAATAGTCTGTCGCTGTTTTTTATATCTTTCAATGTCCTGTTCAACGCCTCAAGCAAATGTTTGTGTGCCATAGTGCATTCATTCCAGATGATAATTTAACACTGTCTCAGCACTGTGGCCATGTATGATTGTTTTTTTATATTGCACATCGCGTCTGGGATATTTTGAATATTTAGTGGCAGTTTAAATACTGAATGAGCTGTTCTGCCTCCAACCAATAAAGTTGCCACAATACCAGAAGATGCAAAAGCCAATGCGATACCATTATTTGATCGTATTTTAGCAAGAATTAGTGAAATAAGGAATGTTTTGCCAGTTCCACCTGGTGCATCCAAAAAAAAGAATCCACCTTGTCCTGCCGAAACTGCGAGCATGATGTGGTCATTTATAAATCTTTGTTCTTATTCATTAGTGGGACATTGCGAGCAACAATCGCTGCCATTTCTACAATATTGTATTGTAGTTCACGATTCAATTCAGTGTCTATTAAATAAGATGAATTTCGATTTGGTGAATGCATACTGAAATGACTGAGTGGTAAGTTGGCAATGATAGCGCAAAGATCCTCAATAGCAATTAATGCTTCACATTAATAAATAAAACATAGCGTCACTAAATACTATCGTAAGATCGTTGCACGGTGTACGATGTTGATGCAATTAAACAATAGCACATAGGAATACTGGACCTGCTGAATGTATATGAAAAATGTCATTGAAATTGGTTAAGCCGTTTCGGAGAAGTATAGCAACTAACACTGTGACAGAAGAATTTTATATATTAGAATTAATTCTTATTCTAACTTATCATCCGATTTTGTGTTCCTTGAACGTTGGCTGATTGTTAACTCAACCGGTCGTCTCAAATTTGGTCACAAAATGTTGAATAGTCGACTGTGAAGTGCCACCACGTCTACCGCAAAATTGGTGCAATGTGCGCAACGTTTGCGTTTACGATCACTCATTTTGATAATAAAGTTTTATCATTTGAACGTGCTGTTCAATCGTGTAACTTGCCATGATGATTTGGCATAAGCAACTGTATAATAAAAAAAAGATTTGACAGATGTCACCAAAACAAAACGGCCGCCAAGGGGCGCCAAAATCAACCTGTGCCAATTGAAAAACTCTTTATTAAAACCTCAAATCAAATTCAAGTAAGTATGTTAGAAAAAGTTCTTGCAATTCAGGTTTGATCTTTTGTATTGAAACTCTGAGTCAGAAAAAGCCTTCATAATATTCCCTTACATTTTTCGAAACTTTTCTCAAAAATCACCGACATTCTTCCTCAATCAAAGTTTATTCATTAATGTCTAAAATATATCAACCCAACTTTGTTTTTTGATTAAAGTTTCGACCTATATTTTTATGTTAAGTATTCCCTGACCTAAGAAATAATTGAAATTTTCTATAAAAACTGTCTTTTGACATTAATTCTGTCATATTCTCATTTTTCTAACTATATGAAAGCAAGTCCAATCTATTTGACATATAAACATTTACAAAAAAACAGAAGAAAAAGTCACACCTCAAGTTATAGATTTATTTTTTTAAGTTTCGTCTCAAGAGATATCAAATATTTTATTTTTTAATCATTCTTTTTCGGTTACAGATTATTATTTTTAATTTCAATTGTATCTCTTCTCAGTCATAGTTTCTGTTTGTCCGAGTTTTCATCAAAAATAAAAATACTAAAATGTCATTTTTTGAGTTCCATTTTTAACTTTTTGTTTTATATCAAGATACGAGTAAACCTTCTACATATACTTCTTCTCATCTTCATTAATATTTCCCATTGTTCCCTTTTGTGACAACTGCTATGGTAGGTTTATGTCAACAAACTCATACTCAGTACTCAGACAGAGTCAAACTTAAGACAAACAGAACACAAAATAAACCTGGATATGGATAAGGATATAAAGGAGTATGAGTATGAGTACGAGTAGTACGAGTTCCAAACCACAAAAAGGCATAATTTTAATCCTGCTTGCTTTTGCTACCTATTCATTTCGTATTTATGTCTTCTATTATTTTGTGTTTGTTGATTTGCTCCTTTTCTTTATAATATTTTATTGTTATATTCATTTCGTCCTTCTTTTCTATTTTTTTGTGTTTTTGTTCTATTATTACTTTCGGTACCTATATCCTTGGGGGTATCTATCATCATCTCATCATCGCAGTCGTCAGTTTTAACTGTCGTCATTTGCTTTTAAAGACATACCCTGATGATGGTAAGTTGGCGTTGGCGTTGGGGTTAGCGTTGCGGTAGTGGGTGGTGTTTTGTCGATGGTATATGCTCGATGAATATGGGAGGATGAAGATGATTATTATTATATATATGAAGAAGACTCATAGTGACTCATATCCTAGTCTCTGTTCCATCATCCTTAACAATAAATAGAAATTCATTTGGCAAAGAACAGAAAAGGCCAGAGAATGTTACACAGAAGGGAAGTAGATTTTAAAAGGGGAAGGGGATGAAAAAAACAACAGCAGCCACAACAGCAGCAATAGCAGCACCAGCAGCAGAACCAAAGCATGGTATAGCCATATCAGCCAGCATCATATAATGCTCTTAAGTGGAAAGTGGAGTCAACTGCAATGGCAAAAAGGAAAATGGGAAGCCACAATTATTTTTTCCACAAACACACTGCAGCAACTGTATACTATTCTCTCGTCCTGTCATTGTTGCAAATCGTGTCTCTTGGACGAACAAACAAACAAGCATTATTCAAGTCATCCAGGGTTGAATTTATTCGTAATAGGACCTTTTTGGAAAATATCTAGGATCGTTCATAAAAACGTCAAAATCGTGTCTTTGGAGAAATGTCAGAAATGTTATGGTGCTTCTTTGTTGTAGTCAAAAGTATAGCTGTCTGCTTTTAATGACATATTCGAAATATAGTCTATTACATTACGTTTACACTGGACTCTTTTTGAGGAGACTCATTTTGACATTGTATCATTTTATCTTACATTCACTCATTTTTTAACCAGATTTAAAAAACGTGTGCCTCATTTTCCTGTCCCGTTTATGTTGAAAAAAGATAAAATTTTGACACGTCAATTAGAGTTGCCTTAAAATGGTCCAATGTGAACACCGTGTACGGTGCTATGTTGCTATTTATAGATTGAAAAGTATAGATAAAAATATTATTATACAAAGTACCAGACATAATAAATTGACGTTCGAGTGACATCTGTCAAAAAACTTACAATAATATATTATAGCATTGAGACAATATATGTACATTTAAAATGCTTTGTTTTGACATCTTATTATTTGATTTTGCTCTCTGTCATTTCAAACAAAATATTCAAATTTCCTGCTTCAGTTGTAGCTATCATTGTTGCTCATTATTTAAACTCATCATTGGAAGTTATTGAAAATGTCTGTTATTTGACAAAGCCTTTGGTGATTGGAATCAAGCATTTCTTGCGGTTAGGGGCTAGTAATAGCTATCACTGAAATCGATCTGGAAAAATTTTTGAATCGATATTTGACTGTGTTTCCCTTTGATTAGAAATGAAAATTTTATACTGATCGATCGGAAATCACACAAAGATTTTTAAGAAAAAAAAGTGTAACTGCGGATTTATTTTTCGCTAAAAAATGTATTTTTCTATTTTCCGGGTAGAAATTTATTTTCCTCAACAGCTGATACTTTTATGTTCAAAAATGAAACGAATCGTCCCAATGATTTGTGTTGCAATTTCACACAATTCCAATGACAGATTTCTGTCAGTAAAATTTTTTCGGTGGATTTCAATCAGGAAATTTTTTTTAATTACAGAAATTTTTAATGATAGCTATAAACAACCTGTCAAACAAATTCCAATGTTTGTTTTCAATGATGAAAACCAATGACAGCTATAACTGGCGCCTTAGAGTTGATCATTGAGAGTAAAACTGACAGGTGGGAATAGATAGAAAATGGAACGGTTTTAGTGGAACGATTTTGTTCCAAATTATAAACTCAAACATTTTCTGCTCATCGAATGCTTTAATGATTTAAGTATTAAAAATGAATTAAAAGAAAAGTTCTGAGTAAAATAGGGTTTCTTTATAGTGAACAAAGTCTGCAAATCAATAGCTACGTTTTGACACCAAACATAACAAATTTGACTCTCTTAATTTTCATAGCAAATATCTAGGATCGGTTATGAAAACGTCATACTCGAGACTTTGGATAAATATTAGTGTTTTTCGTGATTCTTTTTTGTGCTACAGAAGTATAGCTGTCAGTTTTATATGACAGATTCGAAACATTCTTTATGCCATGGAGCTTACAATGGACTCTTTTGAGGTGACTCATTTTGATATTGTATCATTTTATCTCCCTCCCACTAATTTTTTAACTAATTTAAAAACGTTTGCTTCAAAGTTTTCTGTCTCGTTTTTGTTGAAAGGAGGTTGAAATTAGAAACGTCAAAATAAGTCAAAATAAGTAAAATAAGAAAAAGAGTGTTATATAAAGTATTAGAAATTAAAAATGGACGTTCGAGAGACATCTGTCAAAAAATCTAGTAATATGTCATAGTTTTTAGACCAGATGGATTTTAGATGATTTGATTCGACGTATTATTATTATTTGGCTTTGCTCTCTCTCTCAATTCAGCAAAAGAAATAATCAAATTAATGCAGCAGTTGAAGTTATCATTGATTCTTATCATTGAAACCAATCACTAAGAATAAAACTGACAGTTGGAAAAACATATGTACATGGAAAATCGAACCCAAAAATCTTATTGAAGAATTTAAAATATGTAGATTGAATGAAAAGTTCTGGATTAAATAGAGTAACAAATCTTAAACTCAGTACCTTCGTTTTGACACCAAACATAACATCTTTATAGCTTTTAAATCTAGAAATAAAATTTTCAATTTTAAAAATTAATTAATAACTGTAGAAACGAGTTAAAATGGAGATACGTCAAAATGATTCGCTTGATGTCAATCTGAAAACTAGACCTATTCGATCTAACAAAAGCCCACTGAGATCTTAGAACTCTCAAAGTTTTTTTTAAATGAAACAAAAAATCTCAACGGAGCAGTCAATTTTCTTTCTGAGATTTCTGTGGCAGAAGTTTTTGGATCCTAATCCCAGTCAACTATTATTTTGTCATCTGTCATAATTATAATTTGATTGTCATTTGTGTCATTTTTCTGGCGGAAATAAAATTTACAAACCATTTTCTGATTGACAGCTTTTTCAATATGAGAATTATGTTCCAGGAAATGATTTGGCCTCTGTTAAAGCGAAATTCAAAAGCCAGTGAGATACTATTGATGTTTTACTAGTGAAGAAAGACCATAATGTGTATGACAGAACCAGAATTCAACTATAGCTATTCGCTTGATCCTGATAATAAAATGTCCACCACTGCCGATTAACTAGGTTCAAGGATAAAAAGTTTTCCGACAAGACAGACACGAATGATATTCCTTTGATCAGCTTGAGGAGCCTGTTTTTGAGAAAACTAGTAAATACAGCCCCTTAGGCCTCCATTAAAAACGAAATGTGAAAGAGCATGGAACAAGGGGCGGCTGGTCGGTCGGTTTGGTTCGGTTGGGTTCGGTACACAAAACAATCACAAGCGGAATACTTGGAGGCCTTTCAGGATATTGCATTCAATTGTATTTTGACTATATTTTTGTTCTGCAAATAATATCCTTGAGGCATACCATTTGCATTGTTTAGATGCCTCATTCGCCTCCCTCCCTGTCCATGCTCTCATTTCCCCTCTCACTTATCACCACGCACCGCATAGGGTTGAGCTAAAAAAATAACTGTATCATTCTATGTGATGCTGCTACTGCTACTGCTGATGGTGCTGGTGCTCTGTGTGCTCCACGCTTGACTTTGGATTCCAAAACTGAAGTTGGGTGTTATCATCATCTCAGCAGTTCGAGTTCAGTTCTATACATTCATAGACAAGGAATAGGCTGGTGCTTGAAGCTACAAAAATATATGTAAGAGCACTCGCTCTGTATAAATTCTCGAAAACAATTTTGCAGATGACAAATACGTTCTTTTTTAGTTTTCTATCCTGAACTGCCACTGGTTTAATAATTTTTTCTTTTTATTTCTGTTTTTTAATAAATTGTTATTGTTGTTGTTGTTGTTTTTATATCCGCTTGACTTTAAGTCGAACAATAGCCAAATAGAACTGTCTTTTGTTATATGATTTTTGATTCGTTTTTCAAAGAGCGCATAAGGCAGTCGAGGCAGTATTTTAGACTTCCCGGGAAATTCACGGTTTTATTTTTTGTTTTTTGAGTTCTCAGTCATTTTTTTTTTTAATTTCATTTTTGTTGACTTGATGCGGTGCAGTAGACAGTTTTAATTACTATTTTATCGAAATGCCTTTTAGCAATCGGCCTTGAGGCAGTTGCTTTGGTTTTTGATTTTTGGTTTATAAAATCAAGCTGCTGATGATGCCATTGAATTAGCTTGGAGGGTGGTAGGTAGAAAACGTTATCTGGAAATTGCGGGCTCAAATTGATTTAATGATCTTACTTTTTCTTTGACAGAAGCCAGAAATTTAGTTTAATGCCATGTTTGCATATGTAATATTAGGGGTATAGAGGGAGAAGTTTAAGGGCATTTTGTTGTCAAAATTGTTAAGAGGAACACAATTAATGGTACCTAATATCTGATACACAAATTGTAGGAAACATCAGTCAATACTAACAAATAAGGTTTTGTTAATGTGGTCAAAAATTCAACGTCTAAATAATTTATTGAAAATAGCAAGATTGTCTTCCTTAATTTATCACAAACTAAAGAAAATAAAAAGAGCATTACGTTTAATGATTACCTAAAGGCGAGTCGATAATAATTTAACTCGATTTTGCACAAATCTTTATAGGACAGGCAGACAGACAGACGGAATCGGGGGACCCACTTTTTGTCGACGTAATCTCATGTTTAATTAAAATCTCGAATTCGGAATTGTTTAAGGATGCAATACTTGCCATATAACGGGTTATTAATTTTGCGGTTTCAAAAGTATAGGGCTGGAATTCAACATCTGGCAAACTAAGTTGTTAAACCAATTTTTTTTTTTCAGTTTTAAGTTTTATTTCAATATCTTTTCTTGTTCCCGAGATTTTTTTGTCGAAGCCCAATTGAAATAGAAAATGTTTATTTCTTATAACAAAAATGCCTCTTGAGTTTTTCTTAGGGAATTACTTTATGTTAAAAACTAAATTCAGCAAAGAATGAAATTATCTTGAAGTCAATACAATCATTTATTCTCAAGATATGTGAGTCCAAAATCAGTCAACATTTTCAATAAGATTAGATTAAAGGCTTTACAGAATTTCTCAAAGTTAATGGACTTTTTTAAACCTTTTATTGTAGTTATCAACAATGCATCTGAAGTGCATGACACTGCAAACAAAATGTCTGCTAACAATGAGTGTCAACTATAACGGCTCAGTTTTGCAATTGTATCAATCAATTGAAGAAAAGTGATATTTTCAGATGAAAAGAAGTTCAACCTGGATGGATTGGACGGGATATAATTATTTCTTGCATGATTTAAGAAGAGACAAGTTTTTCTTAGATTGCTATCATAGTTGGGAGGGACGAGTTATGGTATGGAGTGTGAAAAGTTCTGATAATTACCAATTCGTAATATTAATTAAATAATGTCTATAAATCAAACCAGCAAAATAAATCGACGAGGAAAACACTCAATTGTAATTGTAATTGTAATTTTAATTGTTAAATATTTTATTATATAATATTACCAGAATGATGTTGTCACCTCGGTGGTTGATTATCGAAAGAGATCGAATTCAATGCAAAATTGTTGACAACAAGACAAAATAACATGATCATACGAGAGATTAGAGATTACAGCAATTTTAGCAAAAAGCAACTGCCCGTTATTATTACAATGACAAATACAATTAATAGAAATGTAAATTTGGTAAACAAAGGTAGTGTAAGTTATGCAAGTTTGGCAGTTTGTCACAAATATGACAAAAACAATAAGAAATTTTAAATTACATTTTAGATCAACCAATTTATGATATGAAATTACAATTAATCAAATTCAAAAACAAACTAATAACACAAATTTAACATCAAGTACAGAACAGAGTGCGATATCATTTTATGACACAATTCACTTGGTTTACGTAAACTGTAAAAATGAAAACAGCCTCTACAAAACTATTTTGGAAGGGAACCTCAGTTCCGGGATATTTTTGGACCGCACACCGGATCATACAATTTGTATAGTTATACAGCAATTTGTAGGTTTTCGTGTTTTGTTAAAAAGGTGTCAGTTGAATTATTCTTAAAAATTAACAACAATATTTTGCATATAATGAAATAGTTTGATTTCGAAATCTACATATTTTTGTTAACGAGACTTTAAGTCAAAAAATAATTTTTAACAACTTTAGTAGCAATTTAAAAAAAATGTATTTCTTATATAAAAAAGACAAATAAGATGAATGCAATTAATTTGAAGTCAATATCTTCTATTGTTCATGAGATATCGAAAACTGCACATCAATTATTTTTTTATGAAAAAACCGACTGTTGGATTTGTATACAAAATTTACTTAATGTTGAAAACAATATTTTCTGTGAGATAAAATTTGTTTGAAGCCAATATTTTTAGTTTTTGAAAAGATATATAAGTCAAAAGTAAATTTTTACCAAGTTTAGTATTGTTTTTTTTTTAGGTTTTTATTTTTTGTAAGAAAACTGTCAGTTCGATTTTTCTCAAAATGTTATCGAATATTATAAACAATATTTCTTATAAGAAAAAATTAGTTTGAATGCAATATCTTTAACTCTTAAAAAGATATTTGAGTCGAGTCAATTTTTACCAACTTTCATTAATTTTTGTTTAGGTTTGATTTTTCTCAAAATTTTACTGAATGTTGAAAACAATAGTTCTTATAAGATAAAATTGGCTGGAAGCCATAATCTCAAATTTTTGAAAAGATATTTGAGTCGAAAATCAATTTTTACCAACTTTGAGAAATGTTTTTTTAGGTTTTATTTTTAATTAAAAAAATTGTCAATTCGATTTTTCTCAAAATTTTACCAAATGTTAAAAATATTATTGTTCGTTGCACAAAATTATTTTTGAGACAAAATCATTTTTTGTTTGTAAGTTTTTCGAGGTGACGAACATTTTTGTTCAGTTTTTTTGATTTATAAAAAAAACGTTAATTGGAATTTTTTTCCAAAAATATTTTCGTTTGGTATCATGTTACAATGTATAATATAAAATTTAATTAAAATCTCTAACGTTATTGGTTCGTGAGATATTTAGGGTTAACCAAAATTTTCACATTTTTTTAAACTGCTTTGGTAAAAAAACCACCCACGCAATATTTTTGAGAGTCCTTTCTGCATCTTTCTGCAATATTATCTGCATAACAACATTTATTTGAAGTCGATATCTTTACTGGTTCTTGAGCTATGGATGACGAAAAAAACATTGTGAACGGACGTACGAACGTACGTACACACGCACCTAGGGGACGTTAAAAATCCACAAAAATAACTAAAAACTGATATAAATTGATTTTCAACTCAAATATCTCGTAAACAAAGAAAGATATTGACTATGATTAAATCATTTGGACTGACATGACGGCCCTATCTTTTCGTCTTTCAAATGGACCAAAAGTATTGAAAATATGAAAATGTGGTAGTTATATCTAACACTAGGTAATTAATTTGGAGTTTTGGATGCAGAAATAGTTTTTTTGAGTTATCTATAGAAAAATAATCGTAATCAAAAAACCGAGTTTTAGAATGGTAACGGAAGGGAAATGCCGCCACTTTGAAAGAAATTAAATTTTTTTTTAAATATCATAAGAAAATTTAAGTTTCTAACAAAATAATTACGTATAAAGTTTTAGCAACAATTCGTCATTGTTTTCTTAATTTATAGAAGTCCAAAGTTGAAAAACTTTTAATTTGTCTGTGGTATCTTAAATAAATGTTGATATTTTAAAAATATTTCTCCAAATCATTTTTGAAAAGCACTTAATTTTCATTTAAATTAAACGTAATCATGGATATGAGACTAAGTATTGAATCATAATAACTTAGGATTGAAATGACGTTGAGACGTGCGTCGTTAAAATTACATAACATTTTGGGTAACGTAAACAGTAAAATTACTTTGCGTCCGATTAGTTAAATATGCTCGTTAATTTTAAAACTTATTTTGATATTTATTGCATAAGTTTTCAATTTGAAATGGTTTCTATGTGTTTTTATGTACAAACATTAAATAAAAAAAGATTACAAAAATAATATCTCCTGTAAGTTACACTTATTCGACTATTTCCACTTTTTTAATTTATATGAGTCAATTAAATGTTATCTGAAGAATCCAAAAAGAACCCCAATTTTACAAATGAAACTTCAATCACCTGAATTATAACAAAACAAAAATTTCATTCAAAATATATGTGTATGTGTGTCTATATGTATATTTGAGTAGATATTGAAAGTTATCATTTTGAAAAATCAAATTACATATCTTTTCTTATATAGCCCCGTGGAGAGACATTAATTTCTGTTTGATTGCGTTTTGCCCCAAAATCAAAAAGGAAATTTATTTGTGAGTTTTCCTTGACACACATTTGTACCTCACCATCTTTCATCAAACATATCTATCTGACATCTCCCATAACAATCATCGAAAAGATGGGCATATCCTTCAATATAACCAAACGCATATATCCTGTGTTATCTTATTGTGCCCAAAAGGCTTCTTTATTCAGTATGCTACCCCATCCTCCACACCACCCTTAACTTTCAACATCCACTTTTGCTTTCTGCCAAAACACAAATAAATTGCTAACGAGAAAACTTCATTTTGTCATCACACACAGTTATTGAGAAGATGGGAGGGGCACATGTTATTTTTTTTTTCGTTCTTGCAACCATTTCCGTGCCCCAAAATATATCGAATGAACAAAAAAATAAATTAATTTACGTTCGATTGACAACTGAAAGGCAGACACACAGAAAGTCGTCGTCGTCGTCGTTTTCGTTTTGGTTGTCGTCGGGAAACTTTGTCGTACGTTCGTTCTTCTTCCTTTGGTCGCACATTTGAAAAGTGTCAAATAGAAAATGACTATTATCATTTTGGTGGAACCTCACAAAGTTAGCACCTCCACAATGGTGGAATGGTGTGGCATCAGCCACATCGCCACACACCAACTATATCCAAAGCCTAGCCATATGTATAGCTTCAAGTGAGTAAATGTTTGCTTTTTGGAGGCGAAAACTTTTCGAATTTTCCGAAATGTTGTCAAGGGCGTTTATGTTTTGATTGTATGGATCTTCGTCTATATATATACATTTATATAGAGAGGGTTTGCAAAAAGCTTTCAATACCATTACTCAACAAGCCCTTAAATCTATACATATCATCCTATGTACGTAACTAGGTATATATAATTTTGGAATCGCATCAAAGAAAATTTATTGCCTTCCTTGCTCTTTACTCCGACTTGTCCAATAGTTGGCATTGGCATCATCAAACACTCGTCTGCTTTGTTGATCTTGGTCCCAAGGCACTTATAAAACAAAAATAAGACCGAAGAAAAAGAAGCCAAGGTTTCTCAACTCAATGAAATCGTTCAGAGAAAAACAAAGTGCGGACTTTCGCATCATATTCGTACTCGTACATAATGAAAAAAACTAAAGAAATTGATTCAACTTGAAAACCACGTGAAATGTGCCCCCAAAGACTTGATGACGTTGAAAATTCGATCTTCAAGGATTTTTCTCTGTGTGTTTTCATTTTTAAATATTTCACTATTTCCATCCATCATCATAATCAGCATCAGCATCAATCTGGCATTTTCTCATTTTGTCGAAGTGGGTAGTTTAAAAAGTTCTTTTATTCTTAATAAAGGTGAATTTTATGACTATTCAAGACTTTTCTTCAATTCCAAGGACAATTTTGTCGAAAAAGAATCAATAAGTATAGTTCGTCTATTAGAACAAACTTTTGAAATGAAAATAAAAGAAAGCTCACATGACTTAAAAGAATCAATGCATTTCTTTGTGTATTTTTATCGCTAAAGTTTTCATTTAATTTCAATTGCTTCAAGTTTTGCGCTTAGAAGAAGGTATATAAAATACAATATGTGTTATTTTCTCGTAAGCTCAAGGACTCATTTTAAAAGGAGTTCGTCTATATCCAGCTTAAGCATGAAAAGAAGTGAAATTGGCCTTGCATCATTATCGTTGAAAGAAAATTTCTTGCAAAATCAATTGTACATCTTACAATTGTGTACATCTTAATTGCTTTCATATATGTAGGTGTTTAAGATAAAATATTACATATTATGAGTACGTTATTATTATTAAAAGTTAGTCTATGCTAATATAAAATAAATATTATATTTAGCTGTAAACTTATTAAAAAGGAATTATTAAGACTTTGCCGGAGCTTACAAACTACATAAACGATTTTCTAATAAAAGGTTTCATTTCATTCACTTTTGAAGCTGCCATCTATTTTCTTTTGTATAAGTTAAAACAATGATATTACTTAACATGCAAAGATACTTGAACAATGCACTGATTTTGTTATCATTCGGGGATACTTTGCAGTCATAGTTCAGAAAACTTAAAAATGTTTAGGTCATCCTGAACACAATTTTTCGGTAAAAAAGTGGATCTTCGGCCAAATTTCTAAGAGCCCATTCACCAAAAATTTTACGTTGCAGTAGGTCGTTCGGCTTCAATTCTTGCTCTAGCTGTATTTTGAAAGGCATCACACCTAAATCCTTAAGCAAAATTTTCCCCGTTGTTGAGTAACAGATTGCCCAATTGCTGCGAACGGTGACGAATCGATAATTGGTGGTCATCATTAACATTGGCCAATACAGCTGCGATATTTTCTTCAGTTCGAACTCTATGCAAGCGTGTTGGTAGTTTAATGTCCAACAATATAAATTTGGTGCGAAATTTAGTCACAATAGCCCGCATAGCCGCTTCAGTGGGCCGATTAAACTGGCCATAAAATGGAAGAAGCGCGCAATAAACTTTCTTAACAGAGCACGCATTTTGATAATACATTTCAATAATTTGTAAGCGTTGTTCGTTTGTAAGACGAATCGTCGTTAAATTATAGACCAAACTGAAGATGTTTGACAGTGAAACAAAACAAGAAACGTGCGTCAGTTATTTAAACCAGTGTTGCCAAAAAGATAATAGCTAAAAAATCAAGATGGTAAATCATGATTTAATTATAGTTTAACAATGGTGTCCTCGTAAGAATTTAGTGAGAATATCATACGTTTACATTGAAGATAGACATCCAAGAAACAGGGTTATGAATCTAAGAAAGAATATGAAAAACCTGAGGGTACTATCGTTAACGAAGCTGGTAAGGGGATTAAAAGTTTCAGACAAAAGATCGCAAATGAAAATGAAAAATAGTGTCGGAGACAGAACAGAGCCCTGGGGCACACCATAATTTTTTCCAATACTACTTGTATTGAACGGTTCGAAAGGTAATATCTATTCCAACGAAAGGGGGATTTGTCATAACACTAAAGCACGCATTTTCGATAAGAAAGTCTGATACCAAACTCTATTAAATGCTTTTGAAATTTTAAATGCAATAAACTTACTTCCTCCAAAACGATAAAGATTTGTTAAACTAGCGGACCTATTGCCACGAAAGCCGTACTGACGGTCATTAAAAAGCCTTCGGTCTTCGAGATATTGCTTGAGCTGTGTTTCCATGTTTTTGGAAAGAAGATAAGGTACGTAAGAGCAATCGGTCGATAGTTCTAGGGGGAGGAGGATTCGCCTTTTTTGGTTATCGGCGGGAAAAATGGCGTTTTCCATCTACTCAAGGCGAGATCTGAAAAGAAGGATAAATGAAAAATCTTACGCTGTGGTTTTTCCATCGTTGAAAAACACCTCTTCAGAACAATTATTGTGAGGCTGCCATCAGGATCAGCGGATTGGTGCGTGTTGAGATCTGGTCTCTGGCAGTACAGGAAAAGTCAGAACATTATCTGGCAGCGCTGAATATGTGGAGAACTGCCTAGCAAACAGATTAGTTTTCTCTTTAGAGCTAACAAATGGAGTGTCATTGACAAAGAGCGTAGGAACCGAGCAAAAAGCAGAATTCCTCATGTTTTTTAATAACGAACAAATATTTGTAACACCTTTTGGACATCTCAGTATTTTTTGCGGTAATTTTTGGTCATTATTAAAATTTGGTCTGTCGAATGTGGACATTGCAGACCTTCCGGAATTTTACAATTTTCTTCAGTTGGATTGACTTTATAACTACGGACGAACAACGCTCAAGAACAACTGAGAATATCGCTGCTGAGGGCTGTATGGTTAACGAAAACTTCGAATCACTCCGCTTTGGATTAAATAATTTTACTGAGAATTATTTTATTTATTCACAAACATTTTGTTAAATATATTTTTTTATATTGAACTTTAAAAATAAATTACGAAAAGATTGGCAGGTTATTAATTTTTCATTGCAAAAACCTCTTTTAACAAAAAAGTATACTCGTCTACAGAGAACTTGGAAAGTGCCAACCAATCAGAAGAATATTCATTTCATTGTAAAGTAAAAAAAAACCAATTAAGGATTTCATAAAAATAACATTATTGAAATCATATTAAAAAAAAATAAATTAAATATTTGAATAATATTCTTTCTTCAAAATATATTTTATTATTTTTATACTTCTGTGAATATTTTGTAAAATTTATAAAACTAAACGTTTTTTTGTTTTGTAATATTTTTCAGTTGTTAATTCTTTTTGTGAAATCAGTAACTCTTTGCATTTAATATGTGGGTTGGTATTAAGTAAGAATTGTGTATAAATTTCTATTTCAGGAAACAAAGTTGCCCTGTTGTGTAAACGCTGCTGTTTTTCCATTTTTATTTTGGTTAAATTTTAAGAATTCACTTAAAATTAATTTCCATACAAGAGGTTTCCCACGTTGCTTCCACTAGAATTTCTTTCTATCCTTTTCTCCTTCTCTCTCGCTTTCTGTTTATTTGGCTCCTCTTTTCTTTTCACATTTTAGGAAAATTTTAATTCGAATACCATGTGGCAAGGATATTATAACCAAAAAAGGAAACCCCAACAGAGTCTTATATAGCGTTGCACATCAAGGGACAACAAAATGTATACAAATGTAAATGTGCAGAGGTATACCAATATATACATATTATATTCCATACAAACACACTGAAATTATAATTTTCACTTTAAAAGGATTAAAATGATGCACTCTGTAGTTTCAGTTTCATGAAATAGAAAGGCAGGGACAGAGGGATAAAGCGAGCGAAAGAGGAATAGCGAATTAGTTTTCGTTCTGCTTTTGCAAACAAAAATAAAGACAAAGGAATTGTGGCATTCTTTTTGGAAGAAATTGCAATCATAATGGTGGAGGATCCTTTCTACTATACCAACTCTTAATTAGACTCGTTTTCTTTCAGCTCTTGAGAAAATCGTTCTTACATGTATGTATGTGTGCTGTGCAGCCATGCAGGAGCTGTAAAGTCTGTAAATTAAGGAAATCCATAAATTTCAATATCTATGAATCTGGTCTGGCTTCACAGAAAGAGATTTTATTTATAAATCAAGATGATTGGAAATCAATGTGAATCACCCAAACCACCATCAAAAAAGAAGGATTTCCACGACGGACTCCTTTCGTCCTTCCTTCTATCCCTATATAATGCCCATATGAAAGCCTATGCTGAACATGTGGCTCCTTAATATTATAAATTCATACCATTTTCATGCAGACCATGTAGTTTCAAGTCGTCTTCACCCCAAAGCTTCAAATCCTATGAGCTTCGTATAGTTCTTGTAACAGTTTTGCTTTTATATTGTTATAGTGATGATGTTGCTGGTTGGAGATAGAGAAATTCCTTTTCGTATATGGAAAGTAGGTTTATCCTCTTCGTCCTTGTTCTTATCCACATCCCCATCCCCATCCCCATCCAGCTAACCATCGCACTTTACCAGATGCTACCACAGACCGAATAATGATGGCCATAAGGAAATTTAGTTCAATGATCCAAATCGAAGACGCAAAAAGAGTTTAAGATTGCTAAGATATTATATCCTAACCTATACTACTATGCCTCAGGATAATGACCAAAAAAACCACCAAACAATTAATAATTTTGACAGGAATGTGCTTAGATCGTGTCGGTTGATTGGTTGATGGGGCTTTAAGGGTTCTTAAAATTTCAATAACATCAAAGAAAATTGTAACTTATATATAAAATTGTTGCTTGGTTTTGCTTATTTTTGTTATTTTGTTAGACATCATTTTGGTTGTGTTTTTATACATAGTACATACAAAAATATTTCGAAAGGAGTAAGGATGGTGAGTTTAATTAAAATGTTTTTTTGAGAGAAAGTTTAGTCGATTTTATAATAAATCAATAGCCCAGAAGGCTATTAATTTGTTTGGTTAAGTTTAAGCAAATAATATTCCAGCAAATAACTTTTTGTTGTTGTCGATACACATGGTAAGGAATTTATTGTTTAAGTTTGTGTTTGGGGATTTTGTGTGCTTTTGAGTGATAATGTCCTGCAGATGCATCGTTTAAATGTTGGAATTTTTCTCTTTAAAGACGTTATGACGAACACATTTAGTCAAATTTAGAAGTTTAAAGAAGCATAAAATGCATTGAGAGAGCTCAGGAGAAAAGAAAACGCATTTCCAATATGAGGTTTAATGTTGGTATTAGTTCAACATTAATATTTTTTAAGAAAAATTAATGGATGGTTATTTCATTCAAAAAATTAGCCAAATGGTAGCCACTTCTATGGTTGCAACACCAAATCCTTTTTATGATTTGTTGTATTGACCAATTTTAGTGTTATATTTACCAAATTTGATTTCTTTACCAAAATAAAGTGACCAAATAGCCGACGAAAAACTAAATTTTCCACCCTCAATAAAATCCTTTTTATTCAATTTTCCATGACCTATTCGCACATTTGCATCTATATGTCCTCCTGTCAGTTACAACTGCCCAAATGGCGGGCTTTCTTAAATAAAACCCACGCACTGATACTAAATTGACCAAACGAACGTCTTGGATTATACAGATGACCGAAAATTGTCTCGAACATTTCTATAACCATTTCAATTTCAAGATCACGACGAAGATAGCTATTTCTTATGTACCAGGGGGCAATTTTGTATGTTTTTTGTACTTCAACTTTAGCTCTTCCCTGTTCTTCTTAATGTGATCTTCCTATTTAACATTTAGTTTAAAACATTTGGCAGTATTGGAGTAAGTTACTTCTGTACAGTCTATAGAAATTGAAGCAATATAATACACCATTTTTGCGTCCAAACACTTATTTATCGACTAGCCCCATTATTCCAATATCATCAATAAAGTTGGCCATGATAGCGTTGATATCCAGTGGAATATCTCTTGTATATAAAAGGTTGGCCCTAGGACACTTCCTTGCGGTAAACCTTCTTCAATTTTAATTAGTGCTAATTTTTTTGGTCGTACCGTATTCTCGAAATTAGGATCGTAACATAGGATTTCAGTATTTCGTAGAAATCTTTGTGAAGGTCCCTATGCAGTTTGTTCTCAAGTTCCAAGTGTCAATCAACAACAACAATGAGCAACATCTAGCAGAATATAGCCAAGCATACTTGTTTTTCTTAAAGTGCCTTTACCACCACATCCGTAATTCCATGTACTTGGTCTGTTGTGGAATGTTTATTTACAAACTGATGGTCTGGAACCAGTCCTCTTTCCTCTATTATTTTGATGAGCCTTTTCAGTAGCAGTTTTTTAAAAACTTTTGCCACGATTGGTAAAAGTTATATTGGTCTGTTAGGTGTTGGTCTTATTGTGGCTTACCTTATTTAAGGAAAAAGCTCAAAAACATTAGCGAGGTGTTCATGTTCAGCAAAGAGATTTGCTTTTGTTTCGAGTTTCTTATCCATTTAGGGTCTTGAGTTTTATTTTCGGGCTTTGTGTCTGAGACCTTTTCAGATGTTCTGTTGATTTCCGTAATATAAGTATTTGGTAGGAGCATCCGCCATCAGCCTTTTCAGAAAACTAATTGGTGAATAAGTTTTCAACTCATTTATTCTTGTGTTTAATTCGTTGTTTAAACGGTTAAAGGCTGTCGTTCAACAATGAGAATAATTTCTAACTAATTTCATGCTGCCAAATTGGTTTCCAACCTTAAGACATTTTCCAATATAAGACATTCTTTCACTGACCTAATTCAGAAAAAATCAAATCTTATCAAATCAATTTCGATACAATAAAGACGTAAAAACTATTTCGTAGCTCAAAATAGAATAGAAATAAAACACACACATTTTGGAGTGGAAATAGCAATACGATTAAAAAACCACTATCGATATTTTATTTGATCTTTCCTCTATCACGATTCTTTTCAAACTAAACTGTTTTGAAAATATCTTTCAGCTTTGATCGAAAAAAGTTCGAAAAAGCTATTCTTTCGTTAAGAAATATATGCTATCTCTTTCTTACATTGAACTCCATAGCTAAGGCTTATCGCGTTCGATAAAAAAAAAACACTAAATTCAATATTTTTGTTGGCTCAAGAATTGTGTTACCTGTGGCATGATGGTTAGTGCGAAGGACTGTCATGTCAGAGGTCTTGGGTTCGATTACTGTCTGTGCCAACTAAAGTTTTTTTTAATGGTAATGCCTCTTGCGAAGAATTGACAAATCCTCCGTTTTTATTTATCCTTTCGGATTCGGCATAAAACTGTAGGTCCCCTCCATCCCTGACAACAGTACTCGCACACAGGAATGGTTGAGAGTTGTAAGTCACTAGGCCCTAGTTCTCAATGGACTGTTGCATCACCTAATTAATTTTTTTAAATTCAATATTGTTTTAATATTTTTTCAATAGACGCAATAAACGGATTTAATGCAAACAAGGAATACAAACAACTATGTACAACGAAAAAAACGATTACCTTAACAACCTAGCAAAAAAACTCACTAACTGCAAGAACTCAAAGGAATTTGGAGTAATGTTCGAGAATTGGGTAGACGTAATAGAAATATGGTGAATACTCTCGGAGCTGAGACACTTGCTGCTCATTTTAAAACACTTTTGTCGGTCGATGAGAATCAACATTATTTCTCCTACGCACTACCCAACTTCACAGTCAGTGAACTAGTCCAATATCTTGGATTGATCTGAAAACAAGTTTGAGTAAGTCGAAGAATATCAAAGCTCAAGGCATAGACGGGATTCCTGTCGAGTTTTACAAAAACAGCACTGATCTGATCAATTTAAAAACTATCTTGTGGAGTACTTTAACAGGTTATATAATGATGCTTATGTGCCAAAAAACTTTAATAAAGCAGTTATTTTTGCCATTTTCAAGAAAGGAGATTCAAATCTTGCGGAAAAATACAGAGGAATTTCTATTCTAAACACTATGAGGAAGATTCTGACTTCAATTCCGTACGAAAGGCTCACTAAGTGGATCGAGATTAGTGAATCGTCTAAGCAAGTTTCAAGCTGGTTTTCAGTCGGGCTTTTCAACGATTGATCACATTTTTGCACTTACCAGTATTGGCAGGAAGTCTATTGAAAAGAAAAAGAAATTGTATCCTTGTTTTGTAGATTTTAAAGCAGCATTTGATAAAGTCAACAGACAGGCTTTGATGTATAAGCTCTCATTACTAGGGATCTCCCGAAAATTCCTGATGATGTATTTTAAATTTTTGGAGTCATCAAGCGCCTCTGTATGGGATGGACCAGAGTTTTCGGATTGGTTTGAAACAACAGAGGGTGTTCCACAAGGCTGCATTTTGAGCCCAATAATGTTTGCTTTGTTTATCGACGATGTCTATGATGAACTTCCAGGAGGAATACTCTTCGCAGATATCCAAGTGAAAGTTTTGCTATACGTGTTAACACAAACAAAACGAAAATAATGACTTTTGAAGCGCGTCAAAAAAGAAAGCTGTCGGAAGAGAATTGGTCACTCAATAATGAACGTATTGAAGTAGTACAAGAGTTTAAATATCTTGGAGTTCTGCTTACGCATAATTTAAATTTTTCTAAGCATGTCAAACAAAAAAGCAAAGAGGCTAAAACTCCGTTGAGTTTATTATGGCCAAAGTTTTTTCCCAATCCAAAAATCGATCTTGTGTCAAAATATCGGGTCTTTCAAGCAACTGTCAACACTTGTATGTGCTACGGTGCTCAAGTTTTTGGATACTTTGGCTCTCGAAGAGTTTGAAGCAATTCAAAGACATTTTTTCAAACGCTTGTTTAGATTACCAAATTCAATACCAAATTATGCTATTTACGTGGAGTCTGGCGTAACGCCAATATATACTCAAAACCTTTCAAAGAATAGAGTTAGCTAGCTATCTCACATGAAGCTTAGTTAACTTTATTGGAGTGAAATGTAGATGAATGGAGCTCTTTGTTTGCAAATGTTACTGCTAAAATTGATGAAAGAAATTACAATCAGCATCTCTCTAAAGCATCGTCAACATCCTCCAGGAACACCTATAGGAACCTTAATCACCAATTACTATCAGTAGCTAACTATTTCAATAATGAATTATCGACCGAAGCTATAAGTTGTATCTTTAGAGCACGAGTTGAAGTTTTAAATCTTAACTATGTGCCTCATCGAGCTGATCTTCCACAAATTTGTAATTTATGTAACAGAAGAGAAATAGAAGATATACATCATTTTATTGCGGTATGCCCAATATTACAGGAAATTCGTCGATTACATTTAAATGAAAGCCATCACACTGTAAACAGACTTCATGAGATATTAAATGGTTCACTAGGATGGTCCACCCTATATAATTTCTGTAAGCACGCCCTACATTTCCGAAATAGGTTCCCAACGTAAAGTCTAATTATTCGGCCAGTTACCATTATTTAAAATATTTTAATTTTGTGTTTCAATTCACTTTAAAACTGTAAACTTTTTATGTTTCAAAACATATCAAGTTTTTTTTCTATTGCTTACCTAATTTATTTTAGTATACGAATCCAACCAAATTGTTGTATTATTATTATTGGTTTTTTCAAATTTTTAACATTTTTTAAATTATAAATTAATTATTTAGTTCAATTATTTTACTTTTAATATTTTTCTTTTATTATGAAATGTCAAATCAGGCAGACGGCAGAATTGCCATGTCCTTATTCTTAAATAAGAATTATTGTTAAACTTTAATAAGAAAAAATAAAGAATGTATCTATCTATCTATCTATCTATCTATCTAATGCAAACCGTTTGGCGTAAATGTTTCAGGGTTTCTTTATCTGAGTAAGATGATATCAAACATATTTGAAGATTTTTCAAAAGACGCGGATTATGTATTTGGGAAACCATCACGGATTTGATTGCCAATAATAAAACCTTGTTTATCTGCGTTTTGACGTTTTGTAAGTTACTCATTTTCTTCGACATCGAACGGGACCACATAATTTTTGTTTCTAAAACCAATAATAATAAAAAACCACCACAGAGTTACACTACTTTTCAATTTCATAACTAAATCAGGTCATTAAAATTTTAAAATATAGATAAATGAACACAAATATAATGTCACAAAATTTATAAATCCTCATTGGCGTATGTTTATTGCCAGATAAAATTTTATAAATAACCACTTATTTATTTATTTGTTTATTTACCTCACACATGAGTTTTAATAAAATTTGTATGAGTTCATTTGTTCTCGATTAATTTAATGAAGCAGAATAAACCCATTGATTGACTAAAATCTGCCTTATTCAGGATTCAGGTGACCAGACAACAGACCACGTCATTATCCCAAACGAACAAAAAAAAAAAAACACGAAGCTATATATTTATCGCTATCTAGATATTAAATTTGAATTGACATAAACTTTTACAAAGTGCGTTAAGAGCTCGACTCCCAATCCAGAACCCTATACGTCCTCCCCCATACCTGGATGATGATTCCTTGTCAATTTTTGGTTATTGTCGATGTCGGTCAATATATGGTATGGCCAGTCGCCAGTGGCCAGTGGCCACCCTCGAGCTTCAATGTCGAAAATAAATAAAATTTATCGCCAAATTATATCTCATTCAATTACTTTGGCATTGTATGTGATTTTTCAACACACTCATTTTATTTTCCCCAGACTCCCATCAGTACATCGTCCGTCCGTCGTTTTGGTAGTTGTTGGCGCTGTCGTCGTCCGCGGCGGTGGGACGCCGTTGCCAGTTGCCCATCATACATGTTCTTCCTCGGCATACAGATATTGATAGAGATTGACACCGTTGACGCACAGTTTGGCCGAATATTAAATTTCCTGACCAAGCCAATAATATGAAAAGCTTCACAGTTGACATTTCCGATGACGACGACGCAACGAAGAATTCAATTTGGCAGTAGTTATTGGTACTGGGAACTGGAACTGGACATACATATATATTAACATATATCTAGGTCCGGGAAGGAAAGGACAAAAACGTATGGTAACGAATGAACGAACGACAACGGATGGGATGTGTCAACGGAGGAAAATCGTGGAAATTGAAAAACATGTGAATTCACGAGGGTATTAATTACAATTCAATTCAGTAAATAATAATATGTTTTAAGTGTTAATTGTTATTATTGGAGCAATTAAATTGTATATCAACTGTTTGAATTTCAGTTTATTAGTTAAATCACGTGTGTACATTATACATTTATAAATTTATAGTCTTGTTCATATAAATGAGGGTTTTATTTTTTTTTATTTTATTTTATTTTATTTTATTTTATTTTCGAGAAAAAAAATCAATTCTTAAAACACTTGGATTCCAAATATTCCAATACTCAATCAATATATCTACTTTTTTGTTAAATTAATGTACTCAACTTGACTTATGACATTGACATATGACATTGGAAGACCCATCGCTTAGAGTGTACTGTCACTAAGTGACACCTGCTATCTGAAACAATGATTTAGTGACATAGCCTATATTTTAGACTGTGATTAAGTGATATTTGCTTTTTCAGAACTTAGAGTGTGATTTAGGGTCATGTACTATCGTCAGGCTGTAATTTAGTGACATCTGCTATTTCATTTAGTGACATCTGATACCTAAGATTGTCATTAAGAGACATCAATGCTTTCCAGATTATAACTTAGAAACATCTTTCTATCTCCGATACTGCTTTAGTAATTCCTTTCATCTCAGGATTAAGATTGAGAGGATTTTATTTTAAATTACATTGAACTTAAATGTGAAGAGACCCCATAGAATAATTTAGTGACAAACATAATTTATTGACTAAGATTGTTATAAAGTGACCTCTCTGCTATGTCAGATCTGTCAGATTAAGATTGAATGACATCTGCCTCCTGAAAGTCATATTTAGTGACCTCGGCTGTGATTTTGTATTTTTTCTTACAACTTGTCAACTTTGGCCTTGCGAAATAATAGCATAGAGTCCTTTGATGTTGTATTTATGTAAGTCCACAATTACTTTTTGCACTAAAAGAAGCACATATTAAAATGTATAAAAACAACTTTCTTGTGACAGCTATACCATTTAGTTAGTGAAAAGGGGTTTTAATTTTCTGAAAATAAGGCTGTGGACTTATTCTAAATTATGGTTCATTAAATTCTTATCTTGACAGCATTTTCCAATGGGAGTCAAAAACCGTGAAGAATTTAATGCTAAGAAAACTCAATGCTGACTAATGGCACAAAAACATAACCCTCCCCCAATGCCACTAGCCATGAGTGGTACTTGAATCGAGGAGACTGAACAGCTTTTAGTTCTAGATATGTGCATCAAAAAGCACTTGTTGTGGAGTGATCACATAATTTGACATCGCCAAAAATGCTTATAAGTGTTTAAATTTTCTCAGACGGTATGCAATAAGTTGTTTACCACTTTTGACCTAGCTATAATTTACAAAGCTTTTATTCATCCAAAACTCGAGTATAATGCCCCAATAACTTACTGTACATGTGATAGAATTGAGAAAAAGTCTTTGAAAATGATGGGCGATCGTTTTATTACTGAGAAATTTACTCTTCTTGAACACCTTGTACCCATGCGCTGGTGGATAGAGAATGTGCATTTTCCACATGAATCGCTCTTAAGGCTGGTAAAAATTACACCCCACCTTTTTTCTACTCGTCGACCCACTGTTACAAGCATTGGTCCAAAATAGTCGATGCCAACGTAAGAGAACGGCTTAGTAAACGTTTTTTACCTTGCAAGTGGCAGCCCGCCCAACACAGGTACCACAGGTTCAGCTCTTTTGTTACGACACTGCTGACATTTCCATTGCACTTTTTGTGGCAATATAAAATCGCTGACGAACCTTGTTCACGACTGTTTCATTATACAGATGTTTAAACTTTTGGTTGATTCATGTTAAATCGAAATTGAATACAATGGCAAACAAATTGACCAGCACTTTCAAAACAACTATAAAAAGCGAATTGGATGAAATTTCACGAACTTTTGATGAACGATTTAAAGAAATTGAAAACAACTTTAATTTGCAATTGAAAACACTAGAAAAAGACTTTATTGAGAGATATCGCTCTATAAATCAACTTATTTTTAATTGTGAATGCAAGCTGGAAAGCTTTGAAAACCGTTACCTTAAAGTTGACACTCTGCACGACACTCTGCACAAATGCTTGATAATGATAACACTCAGCTTAAATCACAAATCGATTCTTTATCGCGGAAATTAATTGCTGGTGATATCGTACTGCACGGAATTCCCATAGCAAAAAAACGAAAATCTTGCCGAAATTTTTAATAATTTTTGCATAAAACTGGGAATTTCTCCTATTCAACCGAGTTACATATTACGCACGAAACCGCAAAAGATTGTTAAGAGTAGTGCCATCATAATCAGACTACCACATGAATTTGAGAAGAACCTTGTGCTGGCGTTGCATTTGGGGCTGGTACGACAGGTGCAGTCTATGGTTGTTGTCGACTATCAGTAGGAGAATTCATCCCGCTAATTTTGGTGAATAAATCGCTTACTCGTTTTGATGGCGGCGGGGTGCGTTGCATTTACTGGTCTTATGAAGGCAAAGATAAAGGAAAACTCAAAAGGTACTCACCTTTTGAGTGTGGCGTTTCTAACGCTTTTTCCAGACTATATCTTCGGATTTATGAAAGTTCATTAAATGAAGTTTTAGATTGTGAAATCCAAATAAATCAGTTTTTAATTTTGAGCAGTTTTATTAAAAGTAGCTAAAATTTCCTACGAAAAAGATACAAATTTATTTTTCAATAACATTTTTGAAATATTGTAATGAGATGCTTACATTTAGTATTAATAGTATTCGGAATTAACAAACTTATTAAAATTAATAAATTAATTAACTTTAAGTTTAATAAGATAATTGAATAAATTTGTGGATTCAGTCCACGCTCTTTAACAATTTGTGAAAGACAGGAAGTTAAATAAGTGATTATTGGTTCACAATAGAAAAAGGGGGTAAATGAACACGCCATCTAGTTGACATTGGCGCCAGTGTTGCCGTGGTTCTCAACAGTTAAGTATATATTCTTTCTTTAGCTGCATTACACAAATGTGAAATTACCAGGCTCAAAACTTCCCACTCATTACAATATTCAGACATTCAAAACCAATGTGCATCCTAAACTCCTTTACCAATTGCTCCCACTGTGCTTCTTCATTATAAGGGTATTCATAACCCCTTGAGTGCGCGCACAATATAAACAAATATCATTAACATTCAAGGATCACATATTTAGGCCTTTAATATTTGACATTTAAGTTCCACTCAATATTCCTTAAAAATAAGGATTGCTAATTTTGTTTTAAAGTTAAATCATCATACTGGATATAATATTTAATTTAAAATTTACACGAAAATTGTAACATGTCAAAAACAATAACTCCCTAACGTACATACAAAAATCCACTTGTAAGCAAACCATTAAACAACAGACGTACACACGCAATTCACCCATGGATATGTTGCTTGTGTACATACATACATAAATAACATCTAACAAACTCACCACAACATAATGCATCGCAATCAAGTTTTCAAATTTATCAAGTTTCGAGTTTATATGCAAATCTATGCCCCCGCCCAGTAAATCAGTTGAAATTGAAATGATTTACAAATGTTTCGTTATAGTTCAGCGCCAAAAACATTTGTGTCTCGGTCTCCCAATTCATTTCAACGAACGCACAATATGAATATGAGTTGAGTTGCGTTGCGTTGAGTAAACCAACCGCTATAAACTCAACTCACTCCACCACCCTATCGCCACAGAGTAGTCCGCTAATATAATATTTGCCAAAACGCTGAATTTCATTGCAAACAAACACACAAAAGCTTCTAGACAAACACAAATAGTGTTCCATTCCAACTTCCAATAATTCCGACCCGACAACTCTTGTGATGCCAAAACTCAGCAGAATTGTAAATACGCTAAACACATCACGGTGCACTCTGCACTGCACGACCGGCACCCTCTCTACATATGGATTGCACTGCACGTCGTCGTCGGTTTCAAAACTCCCCAGACTTCAATTCCAGATTTGCAGGCTAAAAGAAGGGTGGAAGGTGGAGAGGGGGGGTGGTGGGAATGTCCTTCGTCCGTCATCAGCTTCCCCGGCTAAAATCTGGCCAAAACTCTGGTAAACCGATAAATTGGAATTTTCAATGCGAAGAGTTAATTATCGTAGAATTTAGTTTCAAAACTATATAATTCGGCAAGAGGCAAACGGCATGCACCCCACCCAGTTTTTAGTTGGGCATCAGTTAGCATTTCCAATCCAAACCATCGTCGTCATCATCTGATGCTAAAACTTTATCGTGCATTTTATCAAGAAACATACATTTTGGGCGTTGAGTTCAACAGTTTATAATCGATAACAGGGTGCTTGTAAGATCATTGCAAAAGATATGGAGATAAATGAAATTTAATTTGCTACGTTTTCCAGACTGCGATTTAATTTAAGTACCTACCTAACTGGTGCAATAAGAAGTATTAGATATTAATCTGTTTATAGTGGAGGAAAATAAAGTGGGTAAGGGATTGCTCAGTTTGACAACTTGATATAAATTAAAAATGGCGGATCATTTCATTACGTATTTAAATATTACCCATGTGTCTTGTGTATGACAGATGAACGGAGGACACATTAATGAAATATGACAGTAAGTTGACAAGTATCTGTCATTTTTAACTTCCCATATTGTAATCGGTCCGATTTGTCGAATTGAAAATTTTGACATTTCTCGACGTTTCAAGGTGCCTAGAGTCGAAATAAAAGATTTTTAGAAAGACGTCTGTACGCGCGTGTGTACGTACGTACGTAGGTAAACACGATGCTCAAGAAATTCAAATTTGAATTAGCCAACTGATCAAGCAAAAGGGCAAAGAAAATGGAATTGCGTTTTCTTTTGCTTTGCAGTCAAGGTCTAGGTTGCTGGTCTTTCTAAGAATGGTTGTTTTAAAAAGAATAATACGAAAAACAGTGATAATATCTTCTGAACCTTATTAAAATGTTTAACTAAACTTACCTTGCCGTCGGATTCTGGACTTAAAATCCAAACGGGACTGTGAACATACAAAGTTAAAAATTTTTTCCTATCATTGCGAGAGTGTCCGAAGGCTACATTTAATAATGTTCAAATGATAATGATTTAATAATCTTCTACTTGGATTTACTTAAAGATAATTATTCAACTGGAGCAGATGGAATTCTTCTAATTGTCTTGAAAAAATGAAAATCAATAGAGCTTTCCCCCATTACTACCTCTTAGCCTAGGTAAATATCCATTTACATCCGTCTTCAAAAAGTAAACAAGTCTAACATTAGTATTTACGGACCAATTTCAAACTTTCCTGTATTCCCAAGTTTTTTGAACAAATAATATAATGATAATTTAAATTTTAAAAAGAAAATTTGATGTAATCAACAACATGGTTTTATAAAAGAAAGATACAAAGATCGACAATTACTTATGTACAGGGTTTTTCAACAGGGACGTTACAAAAGAAGAGCGACAGGAACAGCAAATGACGCCATATTTCTTGCCGCTCTTTTGACATTTCTCTCTTAAGTAAAGTTTGTCAATTTATGACGAAAAGATAAACGAGCTAACAACGATTTGAAATTAATAAAATGTGTTGCAGAAATTCGGAGTCAGTGGCTACAATGTTAAGAGGGCTACGTCCAATTTATGGTCTTCAAAATCGTCCTAGCAGATAATAAATTCAGCGTCTAGTGGAAAAATTTGAATCCACAGGCACAGTACAAAATTTTCCCGTGCCAGTGAGACAAAGAAGTGTTCGTAGTGTCGAGAATATTGCTGCCGTTCTCAATCGTTGGGCATCTCTGTGACGTCGTTGTGGCGAATTTTGCGAAAAGTTCTTGGCCTACATCCTAACAAGATTATATTGACGCAAGAACTGAAGCCCCTTGACCACCATAAGCGTCGTATGTTCGTGAATTGGGCTGAGCAACAACTTGAAAATGATTCGGATTTTCATCGAAAAATCATCTCCAGCGATGAGGCTCATTTCTGGCTGAATGGCTTCGTCAATAAACAAAATACACCGTATTGGTTAGGCAGCAATCCACACGTACTCCATGAGTCATCATTGCATTCCTAAAAAAATACGGCATCATTGGGCCGTGCTTCTTCCATGATGATCAAGACCGGCACGTTACTGTGAATGGGGATCACTACCGTTCAATGATAACCGAATATTTTTGGCCCCAATTGGATGATATGGACTTGGAGGACATGTGGTTCCAACAGGACGGCGCAACAAGCCACACAGCGAATGTCACAATCGATTTATTGGAAACCAAGTTTGGAGAACGTGTTATCTTACGAAATGGTCCAGTCGCTTGGCTGCCTCGGTCGTGCGATTTGAAGCATTTAGACTATTTCCTGTGAGGCTAAATTAAGTCTATGGTCTATGCCAACAAGCCAGCTACGATTGATGAACTTTGCACGAATATAGAACGTGAAATTGTAGCAGTATCGGCCGATTTATGCTTGAAAACCGTCGAAAATTTGGTTCAGCGTCTGGACTTCTGCAAGCGTGCCCGTCGTGGCCATGCAAAAGAAATCGAGTTTCATACATAATGGAATCAAACGAACTTTCACAGCAGTACAAAATTTCATTGATATCTAAAACCGTTTTTGTTTTATTTAAAAATAAACTTTTGCAGCGGCTCTTATTGAAAAACAAGATACTTGCATTTTCGTAGAAGTGCTCAAATACCTTACAAATAGGTCAAGAGTTGTACTGAATTTGCACTGATTTTTCTAAAGCTTTTGGACAACTTTCTCAGGATATCATCACATCATTTAAGCTGAAGGCAATTGGGATTCTTCCTCTACTTATATCATGGATTTATTTTTATCTTTAAAGTCAAATATAGTTTTTTGTTCAATTCTTTCATTGTCAAATCAGAAGTTCCCGAGGGAAGTCACTTAGGACCACTACTTCTAAACTTATCCAACAATTATTTACGCCTTTGTGTACGCTACAATAACATCTTTGTTTATGCTGATGATAGGTATGAAAATTATAAAATCTCTAAACGATCTTTTATTTGGTTCAAAAAGAATGACTGACGTTCTCTCCAAAACGTATTTCTAATTTGATTGAATAAAAAATACCGAACCGCTCTAAGCACGCGTTCATAAGTTTTAAAGATCTTGGAGTGTTTTTAATTCTTATATCAATTGTATATTAATTGTGGCGTTAGTAAAACCAACACTAAGTTAGGATTTGTTTAACGCTGGTCTAATTAATTTAACATCTTGAGTAAGAATTGCAGATTTAGGATAAATTCCTTAAGATGTAGCTTGAATTAAGCTTTCTTAGACAAAGATCTAATGTTCTTAAAAAAAAACAATATTAAAAAATTAACCGGAAACCATTTTTTTGGAACGGCCTTTAGTAAATTATATCATCCATAAAAACTTTAAGAGTATAAGCCTAGTCTGAAGCTGTCTTATGACTTTAAGAACAGTTATTAAGTTATTTGAGTTTTCTTTGAAATTATGCAGTGTCTAAAATATTTTTCTTGACTTTACATACTTGGCTATACTTGAATTTCCTTACAAATTTATTTTAAAATTATCCTAAACTAAAAAAAAAATCTGCCTTAGGCGCCAGTTTTAGCTATTATTGAAATCGATCCGGAAAAATTTTTGAATCGATATTATTTGACGGTGTTTCCGATTGATAAGAAATGAAAATTATATACCGATCGATCGAAAATCACACAAAGAATTTTTTTTGAGAAAAAAAAAGTTTAGTTGCACATTTATTTTTCTCGAAAAATTTATTTTTCTATTTTCCGGACGGAAATTCGTTTTCCTGAACAGCTGATACTTTTATGTTCAAAAGTGAAACGAATCGTTCCACTGATTTGTGTTCCAATTTCAAACAATTCCAATAACAGATTTCTGTCAGTAAAAATTTGTCAACGGCATTCAACCAGGAAAAAATTTTCAATGACGAAAATTTTAATGAAAGCTATAAACGGCTTGCCAAAAAAATTCCAGTGTTTGTTTTCAATTATGAAAACCAATAATAGCTATAACTGGCGCCTTAAGCGTTGTTTTAATAAAGGAACAGTTGCCAGACCGGAGTTATAGCTATCTTTGGTTCTTATCATTGAAACTAATTATTTGAATTTTTTGACAGGTCGATTTATAATTTCTGTCATTAAAAAAAAAATACCCCATTTAGAAATTTTTGACAGAATATAATAATAATAATAAATAATAATAATAATAATTCAAATTTCTCTGGTCAGTGAAAAAAAGTTAAAGTCACACTTATTTTCGATACCTTTGCTTTTTGAAGTCTTTTTCTTTTCTTAGATGAACATGTTTATGAATATAAAACACCCTGTAAAATATGTTCATTCAACTTAATTTAGAAATGTTAATATAACAAAGAAAATTTTCCTCAAATACGATTTGAATTAATTTGGTAACACTGTTGTCAATATGGATGGATATGGGAGAGTGAGATAGAAAATTTACTAACAGCAGGAATACAAAACGACATTGACATTAAGCTGACATAAGAGAGCAACGCAACTCGTACATCGAAATGCGTATAAATACGTTACACACGTATAGGTACACATATTCACATATCACATCCTTGAATCCTGAATTCTAGAACAAGAATATATCTAAATTTACGCACGGGAACGTTAACATTAACGTTACTATAGGCAGGCATCAGGTATTAAAACAAAGGAATTGTTGACTTCGATATATTATGTAGCATACATATATAGGGAAGGGATTGTGATTCGGGACATGTTGCAAGTTTCCTCTTAACTGTTGGGGAATAACACTGCCGCAATATGCAAATGTAAATGGAAATGCTTTCTGATTATCGAAGTAAAGGGTATTTCGTATAATTTAAGTACCTATAGCACTGCGTTGTACAACAAAAGACAGTAAAACAACCTATAAGAGAGCAACGGCCTATTATAGTTGGACTCGGAGGAGCACGTGCAATCAAACAAAACAAAATTTCACAAAATTCCGTGCCAATTGTTTTAATAAACGTTGTCATTGTCGGTAGTCGGTTGTCGATCGACTTCGTCGTCCTGGTCCTAGGTCCAGGTTCCTCGTCCTGAAAGTCCTGCTGATGCATTGTTGTTCTCATCGTGCGTCGTTGTTGTCGTCGTCGTCATCATCATCATCGACACAATCACCACCATCAGACTTGAGGCTATATTATGCTAAAAGGCAGGAATAGCCTTTCACAATCGAATTGCGAATCACATTCCCATCTCATTTCCATTTGAAAGTCCTATGCCTTTGTCAAGGTTGGAGTAGAGAGTTGCACCGCACCGGGTTAAAGTATAAGTTTGTATCCTGAACTGAACTGAGATTTGTTGGTTGTTTTCACCCAGTCGAGCCGACTCTAATCGAATCGCTACCGTGCAAGTTTACCTTTGATACCTTTTCTATATATATAATCAATGGGTAGAAGGAATTGGATTTGAAAATGCTGCCATCAGCGAAGCGGCCCGGTGTACTGTTTTGTTTGTATTTTAAGGAAAATATTATGCGAGTAGGTATTGTTGATCGAATAATAGGTAGAGCCCAACAAAATTGAAGGTGTCTGTGAGCGGTTGTAGTGAAATATAGTGTTTCAATGTTATTTAACCCTTGCATTTATTGAATACCTTATTATCTAGGTGGATTGGAAGAGATCTTCAAAGTTGCACGCAACTTTAAATCAAATTCTACATTGAAACTGGAATTAAACGGCCAAGTGCAGGCTGTACTCTTTTACGTCTGCTCATTTTGGAAGATATATAGATTGATGATACCAATTCCCTTCATTTACACTGAAAAAAGTATTGTTTAAAGGATGAAATCTACTAGTGACCAGTAGTTTCTACATAATCACTGTGCTTTTTTGTTTCCTTCTCCAAATAGACAGAGCGAACAATGATCGAGTGTCTATGTTCATTATAATAAATTATCAAATCAAACAAGCTTCCAAGAGAACTGTCAAATTAGACGCTGTCACAGAAAGCAGTGTTGTCAATTTAAAATCTCATCAGTGTCAAAAAAATATCTCATATTATATTCTTAATAGCTTTAAATATTTAAAGCTTAATTATATTTTTACGAATGTTGATTCAGCACTGATTTTCTGAATGAGTCATTGACATATGTTGAAACTCGATACATTTTTCTTGTAGTAAGTCTGCTGGAAACATTGGCTTAAGTCCCCATTAAGGACTTTAGACAAGAATCCGATTACGTTTATTATTGCAGCACACGCATGAATCCAAAATAAAACTAGGTACATTGACCTTTGTTGAAATTTATGTCATGGCGGTATTATTGACGCTTATTTTCTTTGGAATAGCTTAAGAAATATAATGAGTTGTATAGATTTCCCGTGTTCACAGCTCATCAATATCAATATTTCCAAGCCGTGGTGATTACACGAAGGTGGCGCTTAAAACCAATAGATGAAAAGCTCGAAGTAGTAAAAGAGACATTTTTCTTGTAAACTGTAACAACTCACGGTCACGGTTCCTTTGGGAGAACCATTTTTCTGTTTATTCTTCTGGTAAATTAGCAATTGGCGGCCTTCACAATGATAGTTATTCCTACACTTAAGCTAAGTGTATATTCTGGGCAAACTGTCAAAAGTTTTCCAATAGTATCTAATTACGTGACAATTCACAATTTTCTATCAAGTGAAAATTGTCCGTTTATACGATTGGTTGATTTTATCCAAATATTAGACAACTTTTTGGTAAAAAATCGGCTGACAATTGCCAAAAATGTTTTGTCTTCCAGTTATAATTTTTTATTTTGTTTACATGGTTAGAAGATTTTAGAAAACAAGAAATTGGTAGATCCATTAGAAAGCAATTTGTTTGTTTATAAAAAGAGCATCGGCTAAAAGAGATAGAGAAATTGTCGTTCGTCTTCTGGCCGGATTTTTTAGTTCGCGTTTTGTCAAGGTTATAATTGAAGATTAGGCGGAAGTTTGACCATTTGGCTGTACATTCGTTGATTGCCATCTAAATGACGTCTCTGACGTCTTGCCAAACATTTAGAAGTTTATGCTCCTCAGAACCTGCATCCAACAAACATTGCCTGGTCTCGCTTTCTTGGATAAATTGTAAAGTTTGTTCACGCCTTCAATACTTTTCACCTGATTTTTTGTATGACTTCTTTTTCGTCATTTTCCAGGCGATAACTTCTTATTTTTTTCCATTTTCGTAGTTTTTTTAAATTCTTTCAAAATCCTGTAAGCTTTTGTTGTTTTTTCCTTCTTAAAAACTTTCAACCAATTAAAAACTGGATGATAATGTTCTTGCCAATATCCAATTAGTGAACAATCATCTAATTATTTGATAATACCAAAAATTGGTATTGGACGAGTTCAAACGATGATGGCAATAAGTTGGACAAATTTTTGATAGAAAAATGGCCGACAATTAGCTGTCAATTTTTGTTCTGTCACTTTTGACAGATATACATACATAATTGGGTGTTTACATGGTTGATGGAAAATTGTTAAAATTTTTTTAGCGAAAAATTTGCCAATATTAGAAGATCTTCCAATACAATTATTTTTATTGAAAGGCAGAGCAATTGACCCCGAACTAATCTGTCAGTGATAGAAAATTCTTTCAAAAAAGAAATCTCGAAATTTTCCTTCATTTTCTTTTACCCCAATATCTTTAAGACTGATGTAGATGTTTTGAATTGACTGAAATGACAGTTCTACTTCACTTGTCAAAAAGTTATCCGATAAATATTTGTCAGCTTGTATAAGTTCAAACAATTTTTAGAACTCACTCTGTCTACCAACTGTCATATAACCTGCCTAAAGCTCTATTTTTCTCTAAATTATGGCCTCTTTCAAAAGTAATATGAAGTATCAAATTAAATTAGAAACAATTAAATTTCCTAATTGCTTCAAATATACCAACTTACACACCCTCTTAACTTCAATTAAAACAAACATTAATATTTCACATAGAAATAATTTAACGCGGGGCTATTATTGTTATTGTGTTTTGTATTAATAAAGTCTAACTTTGGCCTTCAACCAATTACAACAAATATATAAGGGTGTTTTTTCTTGCCACTTGATTGTCCTTTTTATATTGTATCTTTGTCTTCGAGTTGCTTAATTCTTAGACAAGTCAGACACTAAGAATATTCTACTAAAACTGTGCGAGAGGACAACCCTCAAGGCTTGCACGATTCACACTTGGTATAATAGTATAACAAATTGTTCTTGAAAAGAAAGTGAAAGCAAAGCATTCCTCTATGAGTTTCTCAATAGAATCCTTGAAAAGATAAAGATCCTTTTCAAAATGACTATACGACAAAGACGACGACGGATTTGACTTTGGCTTCGACGACGAAAGACATACAACGACAACATGATGACGGTGTGATTTTACCACACAAACATCCCTTCAGCATAATATGAGTAGCTATATTTGTACATATACACTTTTAGTATCTAAGTTGAACAATAATTTGATTTGTTTTTGTTGTTCGAATCCTTTGCACTCACAAAACGTCTAGGTATGTATAGAAACGTATTCCTAACTAAACTGATAGTCTTTTTTCTAGCTCATATCGTATTCCGATAGGCATTCATTAAGCAATCAACATCATCATCACAATTGTGGAGGTAGGCCATCATGAGTCCTTTCACTATAAGTACTGTTCCTGGTATCTACATGAATGTATCTATGTACATATATGACTGTTCCTCGATTCGGTCTCGTGATATGAATACCTATCTATGCATGCTAGGATTTGTGTTTGTTTTTAGGAGTTAACAGAGAGGCGGGGGGGTTTAAGGGGGGAAAACACAAACAATATATTGTTTCATTGCTCCTCTCGTATTATCATGAGCCTGTCTGACATGATTCTCATAGTAATTATTACAATTGAATCTAGAGCCTCTCTCGCACCCTATTTATGGTTAAGGCTTAAGCAGGGTAGGCTTACTAATTGATAGTTTAGTATTTAATTGAATAACTAGGCTGGCAGGATGTGCACTTCTACATATTAATTATGTATATTATATATTCTCATTGGAGAGATTGTCGGTATTTAATTCAAGAGAGGTAAAGTGGGCGATAAAACTTAACCTATATAATATACAGCAATACGTGTAATTAACATTAATATAATAGACAGTACATAGTAGTATATAATTTTATGTGATTTATAGATTTATTTAATAAATAGGATAAGGTACAATAGAAATTTTGAAATTTAAAATGACGCAGTTGTTTTCTTTCCGAATTAATTGAATTTGAAACCTTGAAATATTAAATTCTTTGGTAAAGAAAACTCGCTACTTAACATACAAATTTGAAGGTTTTCAAAGGATAAATCATCACATTCCCAGAAATAGACATTTCTGGCGAACGGTTACTTATTATTGAAATTCGATTATTGATTATGATATCAACAATTGATAGAAGACTTTCCATAACATTTAACAAGGAAGTTTTACCGAGATACAAATCTAAAGTTCAAATGGTTATCCATCCATTCTTCTAGCTGACATAACCTAGAAAACCGTTAGTTATTAAAACATCACTAAGGAAGAATTATTAATAAAACAAGAGCTCATTTTTACCTTAAGTATAATGACTGACAGAATAATAAAAATGGACGATCAAAAGTATGAAAAAATATCACCAAAAACAAGAAGTCAAAAAATGTTGTATCAGTGAAACATTTAAAAAAAAAAGAGAAACTAAATTTTCATGAATTCCCGAATAATCGTGAATTTGATCAGAACATGATTAAAACCTGAAAACAATCTAAATTGAAAATTTCTAAGTGGCCATGGCTGATGAAAAAATCAATTAGAAACAATCGGGGTCACAATTAAGATTTTCGGCTATCCGCTTATAATAAGTCCTCTTTAAAATGTTTAAGAAGAAATAATTTCGTAAGTAGATATAAATAAACAAAAGTAATGGTCACTAAGTCTAAGTCCTTTAAACACTTCTGATATCTTTGAGTGGCTTATGAGTTATGACCGATAAAATGTCTACTTTGATGACCACCTATACCAGTGGATTTATACATCTCAAAAACCTACGATATCTAGCTTAAAAACAGAGATAACATTTTGGAGAGCATTACTTAGTCAAATGAAATTAAGTGCATAAAATCAAAGCATATATATATTTTTATAAGATAATACTGAAAATTGCTGTTTTTCATCAAGTTTAGTTAATTATTTTTTTAAGTGGAGACATACTCACTGATAACAAACGAAAACCAAATTCACATTTTTATCAAATGCCAAATAGTATAGGAAAATGTTGTTACTTTGAAAACCAAAGTGAACATCACAGGAGTGGTATAGGCTTACTGTTACCCAGATCACTTGTAATGTAATGGTTTTCTTGAAAATTGGCAAGATATTGGAAAATTTAAGAGTGACCGGAAATACTCCAGACAAAATACTTTTGTAAAAGATATGATCAAAACATCAATTATAAATCATGTAATATTGTAATCCTTTAAAAGTATTGAAGAGAATGAAATTTTAGTTTATACCTTTCTTACCTAAATGTTAACCCTCGATTGAAAAATTGATATTCTTTATCATTAACAAATATTATTCTATGAATATAATATAATAATGACAAAAAATTACGGCAAAAAATACTACAATGTCCCAAAGGCAGTAAAAATGTTTTGTCATTTGTAAAAAACATGATGAATTCTTCCTCTTCCTCGGTTCCTACACTAGTTGTCAATGACACTCCTTTTGTTAGCTCTAAAGAGAAAGGTAACCTCTTTGCTAGGCAGTTCACCCTCAATTCTACACTGCCAGTGAGTGTTATGACTCCGCCAGTACTTGAACGAGTTAGTGATTCTACGGGACCAATCTTTTTCGCACTCGTACTGTGGCAAGAGTCCTTAGTGATCTAAACACACATAAGTCCGCTAGTCCGGATGGTATCCCCGCTATTGTTCTGAAGAGGTGTTCTTCAACGCTTGCAAGGCAGGTCTCGTTCCGAGCGGATGAAAAACTACATTTGTTCAGCCCATCCACAAAAAAGTCGAATCCTCCGCGCCCTCTAACTACCCACCAATTGCACTTACGTCCCTTCTTTAAAAAATCATGAAGACGCTGATTTATTATCAGCTCAAGAAATATCTTGAAGATCGAAAGCTTCTTAATGACCGTCAGTACGGCTTTCGCAGCAATAGGTCCACTGGTGATCTCATGGTTCATCTTAACATCGTTTTGGAGAAAGTAAGATTATTGCTCTTGATATTTCAAAAGCATTCGATAGGGTTTGGCATCAGGCTCTCTTATCGAAAATGCGTAGTTTCGGTTTTTATGAATCCCTACTTCATTGGATTACGAGTAGTAATTATCTTTCGGATCGTTCAATACAAGTAGTATTGGATGGGTTCAAGTCTGAAAACCACGAAATAAATGCTGGTGTGCCCCAGGGCTCTGTTCTATCTCCAACACTCTTTCTCATTTTAATTAATGATCTCCTGTCTGCAACTTCTAATACAATACATTGTTTCGCTGACGATAGTACTCTTAGTTTTTCATATTCATTTTCAGACTCAGGCATCTCTTCTTCGGATCTCGAACTGCAACGACAAAATATGATAAGCTCATTAAATTCCCACCTAAACGGCATTCTTCCATGGGGAATAAAAAACCGTGTGGAATTTAATGCTTCGAAAACCCAATACTGTCTTGTATCGTTTAAGCGAGATATACCCCCCTTGCCATTATCCATATCCATGGATGGCACTTGCATCGAGGAGACTGAACATCTCGATATTCTCGGTATGTGTATCACCAACCACCCCTTGTGGAACGATCACATACGCGATGTCGATAAAAATGCCGCAAGGTGTTTGGGTTTCCTTAGGCGATGCAAGAAATATTTCACCCCTTCTGATCTGGCTGTTACCTACAAGACTTATATACGTCCAAAGCTTGAGTATAACTCCCATATCTGTGCTGGTGCTCCTGCAACTTACATAAGCCTCTTGGATAGTATTGAATGTAGAGCATTTAAATTGATTAGTGATAATAACATCATAAGTTCATTTACTTCGCTTGAACATCTTCGTAAGGTTTCTTGTAACTTTTTTTTACCGTTATTTTAATGGTTTATGCTCTTGAGAAATAGCCAGCTGCATTCCTCCCCTTAAACAGTTCAACCGTAATCCTCGCACTTCTAGGAATGCTCATCAGTATACCCTCGAGCGCAACTTCGGTCGTACTGTCAAGTACAGGGATTCGTTCTTTAGCCGTACTACGCGAATGTGGAATGCCTTACCACACTCTGTCTTTCCTAGTCATTAAAAATTCAGGAATTCAAAACCAATGAGCACCGACATCTCCTTTCATACCCTCTCTCTTCTTCCTACTACTCAGACTGTGCCTCTGCATAATAAGGGTAGAAATATCCCTTTGAGTGTGCGCTTATTATAAAAAAAACCTAAAACTCAACTTTTTTAAATTGTCAAAATTTAATAAATAGATTATTTTTAACAGCTCCATTATTCCCTTTTTGAGGCAAGCAACCCTTAACCAGACCAGAAAAAGGGTAGCTGGTCTAAATTTGTCTAAAAGTTAATTTAGGCTTAAGGCCAGGAAGAACATTGTGTTGGTTTAAATAAAGTAAAAAAACGTTCTAAAGGTATATAAAACAACTTTCAATTGCAGTGAAATTAAGCCCTTCATTAAAATGTCTAATTTTTGTTTTTAGTAAATTTGTTTGAATAGTTTAAAATTGCTCCCAACACTTCTCTTATTTCTAAGTAAATAAATTATTTTATTGTATTGTTTGTTGTAAAATTAATATTCCATGTTTAAGCATGTGCCTAACTATAGCAACGACATCATACAAAAAAAAAAAACATTTTTCCATTGTTTGTTCAGTGTGTTAACATCAATAAATATTACCTTTATAGTGTATATTTTTATTTATACACATCAAACCACTAACAATTGTCATTACAACAACCATATTCCGACTCACAAACCAAACTTTTCAATCCTCGTTACCATTTTATTTCTTTTTTGTAAGCCTGCTCCGTATGTATGTAAATAACAGAGGATGCCTAGTCTAGTGATGTCAATGTGCCTATGGCTATCCTACATATGCATATCCTTCCTCTCAATAAAGCCGTGTTGCACTTTACAGAAAACGTAGCTATATGACATACAAACAAACAAATACAAAAATAAATGTATATTCAAAGGATATTCTTTTGCATTGTTATTTTAATTTACATGTCATGAACATTCGATTATTATTATTTGCAGTGCATGAGGATATTAATGCACAAACACGTTCGTTCAGTGAACATAAAGTAAGTATTTTTATTTTTTATTTTTCGTATTTTATTTTTATACAAATGGATAAAGTTACAACACAAAAGGACGAACAATATAAATATACAAAAATCGTATATTGTCATGCTAGACGTCTGGTAATGTGGTCGATTTGAGCAGGACGAAAAAAAGAAACAAACAATCAAATAGGCTTGCATATATTATTCAATTCGAACTTAGATAACTTCCATCGATAAAAATAATAAAAATATGATTCTTCTTTATGCGGTTCAACGGCAGGACAATTGTGTGTGTTGCAAAAAAAGGACTAAAGTTTCACCCTTATAGAAACGGACCTTTAAAATTGAAAAAAACTTCAATGGAGTATTTTGTTGTACTCCTAAAAACGTTCAACAAATTAGAATATTCATACAGATAAAAAAGATCCATGCATTGTCAGGATTTTTGAAAAATAAGAAGTACATGAGTGAGGGCTGACAAATATTAAAGAGGCTTGGTGCAACCCTCACTGATTTGTGATGATAAGCCAAATTGACAATCAAGGAATTTTAAACAATACCTGACCAATAGGTGTAGTTGTATTTATTTTTGTCGAAATTTTAATATTTCATTTTTGTAAGGATTTGATTTCATTGTAAAAATCTAACAGGTGCTTTTGTTTTCTAAAAATTGAGGACATATTTTCAATAAGATCGATTATTTCAGTCGAAAATCTATCAATAATTAGTATTTTTTAATTGGGACATAGAAATGGAAATACATAAACTTCGTGTCACATGAACAGGGACAAGCTTTTTTCGTTTTTTATTTGACGATAGTTTTCAAATCTTTTTGGTTTTTTGAAAAAACACAAATGTGGAATGAATGATGTGTGTATTAAGTTTTTATAGCAAATATATATGTATGTTGGATTAAGTTGATAAATACAAGTTTTTTCCGAAGAAGGTCTGTTTTTTGTGTCACATGAATAGGGACAAGAGCTCAATTTACCTGAAAGGCCCTTTAAAGTAAGAAGAATAACACAAAATCTTATGGTTTAGGTAAATACTGGTTTTATTGAATGGATTTAAATAATTTTTGGTAACGTGTGGACCTCCTGATTTCTGAATTACTTCAAGTAACCTGTAGTGTATGGATTCATACAGTGCTGTCAGATAATTGAGCGAAATTTAGGCCCAGGACCGTTTTATGGCTTCAATAATCTGTTCAGCTTTTTGGTATTGTTGTCCTCCTTAGTAGACTTGTCTTGAAAGCCATCCCAACCCGTTTTCGGTGATTTTCAGGTCAGGAGAATATGGGGGCATGGTAATAGGTTCACATTATACCTCTGAATCGGTATGTATTGGTGCATTATCTTTTTGAAGAGTCCATTGTTGTCCACAAAATAATTCAGAAAACTACGGGAAAGCTTGTTCCAAAATCGATTTGTAAATGATTTCCGTCATTTTAGAGCTTTGAAAATTCAGCTCCACGGTCCCTTAATAGGCGATTGTTCTCCATACCATTACACCGCCTCCTTTGCTGTGCTGTTTTTCAAGATAGATATCTTCCTTTCTTAAATCATGGAAATCCATCAGGTCCGTCCAAATTAATTTTTTTTTTCATCGGAAAAGACGACGGTATGTCAAGCTCGATTTCACCTGATGTGATTTGTTACAAAATTAAGCGTTAGCTCTTGCGTACAGCATTCTATGGTGAGTTTTTCTTAATTTTTTGGTGTCGTATATGGTCTTCCTTCTGTATCATCCAAGAAACAGTCAATCTACTAGTATTTACCCCAGCTTCTGCCTTGATTTTACTTATGAAAGCCTTGAATTTGAAGCAGCTCTTACTATCGCCCGCCTTTCCTGAAATGATGTGACTTTCTTGACTCTTCCTTTGTGGTTTTTTCCATATCTTTCTGGTTCCTTGAGGTAGTTGTATACAACATTTGAACTTCTTCTAATTTTGTTGGCTATAAAACGGATGGTTTTGCCGAGATATCGGTAAGCTCGAATTTGGCCTATTTCCTCCTTGGACCCTTACCTCTACCCGTAATTCTTGATTCTATCAAATAAATACTCTTACTAAGCTCCCAAACAATCAGAGAATCATTTTATCTGATTTGAAACACACTAATAGGTAAATTTAGATCTTGTCCCTATCCACGTGACACAAAAAAAACAGCTACTTTTTATGATCTTCTTTGGAAAAACCGTCATAAAACTTGTATTTATCAACTGAAACCAAAAATTTTGTTTTCAATTTAAACTTAATACACATCTCATTCATTCCACATTTTGGGGTTTCCCAAAAAACCTAAGGGTTTGAATAATATCTTCAAATAAAAAACGAAAAAAGCTTATTTTTGTATTGCTCCAGAAGGGTGCCGTTAATAATCGTTTTAAGTTTTCTCAAGAACTAATCAACCGATGTCAATATTTTTGTTTCTGCACAAGCTCTTATACATTTTAATAATATTTGATGACCAAACATTTCTTTGTCTTTATTTTTGGTTCTTAAAAAATTATTAAACTTTTTTTTCGAAATTCGATACATCGAAAATGGGTTATCAATTTTTTACGAAATTCAAACATAAAACGTATATTAATGAGCTCTTAATAACTGCAAACCAAATATATTTTTAAACTCAAAGGGAAACATTGTATATGTAAGTACAAAACTAATTTAAAGAAAAAAACGGTCTAACGATTTTCAAATACAAATTTTGAAAAATTAAGGTGTTTTTTTTTGAGAAATGAAATGTCATTTAAATTTTTGAAAACAAAATTTTGTTTAGGTACATTTTCAACCTCCTATAGGAAGTTATTGTAATCGGTCCGATTTGTCAAATTGAAAATGTTGACATTTCTCCACGTTTCAAGGTCCCTAGAGTCAAAATAAAAGATTTTTAGAGAGATGTCTGTGCGTGCGTGTGTACGTACGTTTGCCACGTTTTTTTCGTCGTCCATAGCTCGAGAACCAGTAGAGTAATCGACTTCAAATAAATTTTATTATATAGATAATAATGCAGAAAGATGCAGACAGGGCTCTCATTGCGTGGGTGGTTTTTTTACCATAGCAATTTGAAAAAAAGGTGAAAATTTTGGTTAACCCTAAATATCTCACGAACCAATAACACTAGAGACTTGAATTAAATTTTATATTATACTAGCTTTTTACCCGCGGCTTCGCCCGCAGTGGAGAAATTAAATAAGTATGAGAGATAAAGGGTAAGGGTATAATAATAGAAATGAGGCAATATACTAACTAAATTTGATTGCTTGGCTGAGATCAACAATTTTTTAAAATTACTACAGACAATGAAGTTTCAAGACCTTAATATATGCTTATTGAAATGCAACAACAAATGTTAAAATATATTTCACCGTATTAAAAATAAATAATTCTGAATTCTAACAATTTAAAAAAATAAAATACAAAGTATTAATTTAAGATATTTTTATAGACAATGTTATAAGTTTTCCCGTCGGGTGGAAATATGTGTAAATTCCGGGCATTAGATACACGTGAAGAGGCTACATAAAGTTGACCATGAGAGAAGCATGGGTTTTCTAAATGCACTCCTGCTACCTGTAATGTTTGTCCTTGTGCATTGTTTATAGTAACAGCAAAGCTAAGCTTGACGGGAAACTGAACCCTTTTAAATTGGAATGGAAGGTCAGTGGGAATAATTGGTATCCGAGGTATTATAACACTATTTCCCTTACCGACACCTGTTAAAATAGTAGCACCAAGTATGTTCTGTCCCAATTTTGTTATCCGAAGCTTTGTTCCATTACAGAGCCGAAGAGCATCTAGATTTCTTCCTGTGCCAAATTTAATGGTAATTTTGAAACGGAATGTGCCGTACGACCGCCCTTTAATAACGTCGCGGCAATACCTGACGAAGCTACAGCAACTGCTATTTTTTGGTCTTTTCTGACGGACATTAATAATAAGTTAAGCAAAAACGTTTACTTTGCAGATACACTCTTGAACGTGTTAGAAGTAACATAGGATACTTTTTATTAAAAAAAAATAAAAAAAATTTACGAAAAATAAGAAAATTGTTTGTCAAAATATCGTCAAATTTAGCTACAAACAATTTTCTTATTTTTCGTAAATTTTTTTTATTTTTTTTAATAAAAAGTATCCTATGTTACTTCTAATACCTTCAAAAGTGTATGTCCAAAGTTTCATGATGATCGGTTAAGTAGTTTTTGCGTGAAAGCGTAACAAACAAACTTACATTCGCATTTATAATATTAGTATAGACTAGCCGACCTGTGCTTCGCAAATTGTAACCACGAACATTTTTTGAATATTAGTATTACCATATGAAAAAAATTCTCAATGGGATTGAGCATATTTTCTACAATAATATTAATTTTAGTTTATATGTATGTATGGTTTCGCTTTTATATAATAGTATAGATTTGCGGTAAAAAAAACAAATTTGTGTTTTTAATGTTCTCATACATCTATAGGTATGCGTGTGTAAATATCCATAGACACATTTTTTTATTCATCTGCTCATGTTCAGTACAGTGCAACTGACTTAACCTACCCACATTTGTGTGCTCTTTTTATCGACGTCATTGTAAATACCTTCTTCGAATTATTTGTAAAGAAAATTTTAACTTAATTTCAGTTTTATTGTTCGAGGAAGTGATAGAAAATTGGTAATTCAATTTCATTATAATAGAACTTTTTTTATTTTTAAATTGGAAGAATTATAATCTATTCACTTCCTCGAACCAGAAAAATAAAAAAGATCTAATTTTTCTTTAGATAAATCGGCATTTCATGTGCACGGCACTGTAGTTAATTAAATGTCCATAGTAACTTAAAAAAAAGAGCCCACACTGCTCAGCGATGTGACGATAGAATTAGAGAAACAAAAAAAAAATGTGTGTGTGTAGGTTACTTGATGCACTATACAATACAGAAAAATTAAATATGTAGGTAAGTAGGTAAGAGAAAAAACGTAACTATTAAATGGAACACATATTAAGAGAGAAAGAGCATGGGAAGAAAAGAAAATTAAAAATGTTGGAATGATAATGAAATGAAACAAAGCAGCGACCTCGCGATTGTGATGGAATCTAATTTCCTAGATAAAATAAATGCAAAAAGTTTATAATTTTATAATTTGTTTTTATTTATTTCTCAGGCTGTATGTTTAACTTAGAAGTGATTTTAGGCTTTAAATTTGCGCAACAATATTGACATTATGAAGCAATGCTAATCTTTGTCGATTATTGTGTAGATTTTAAGATATGAGTGGTTGTATAAGTCAACTAATAAAAAAGAATGGACAAAAAATGTAAAATTAATAATATTTAAGTTTGACAAATAATTAATGAAAAAAAATTAAAGCCATAAACACTCTCATAAAAATATAGAAAAAAATAAAATATATTTCAAAGAAATCGGTTGACTACTTTCTGAGATCGTGCGTTACAAACTTTAAAATGGTTTCGCTTTTATATAATAGTATAGATATAGATAACGAATTTTTTTATAAATAAAAGAACTGAAAAAAAAATATTTGTCAACTCGAAAATTTAAGGAACAAAGAATGACTTAAGTTTTGTGGAACGAAGAATAACGTTTTCAACAACTGGTAAAATTTTGAGAATAAACGAATTGACAGTTTTTTTACAAGAAATTAAAAACCTAAAAAAAAGTCAAAAAAAGTTGGTAAAAATAGATTTTCGACTTAAATATCTTTTCAAAACTTCAAGATATTGCCTATAAACCAATTTTATATTTCAAAAAATATTGTTGTCAACATTCATTTAAATTTTGAGAAAAATCGAATGGACAGTTTTTTTTACAAAAAAAAAACCTAAAAAAAATTAATAAAACTTGGTAAAAATTGATTTTCGATTCAAATATCTTTTCAAAAATTAAAAACATGGCTTCAAACTAATTTTATCTTATAAGAAATATTGTTTTCAACATTGTTTTCGACATTCAGTAATTTTTTTTAAGGAATCCAACAGTCCGATTTTTCATACAAAAATTAAATCTACAAAAAGTAGTACGCAAAATTGATAAAAATTGATGTTCGGTTCTCGATATCTCGCGAACAATATAAGATATTGACTTCAAATTAATTTCATTCATCCAATTTGTATTTGTTTATATAAGGAATAAAAACTTTGAAGAAATGCTACTAAAATTGGTAAAAATTGGCTTTCGACTAAAAATCTCGTTAACAAAACTAGATTTTGAAATAAAACTATTTCATTATATGCAAAATATTGTTAGTAATTTTTAAGTTTTTTATAATAATTCAACTGACAACTTTATTAACAAAACACGAAAATCTACAAACTTTTAAGCAAATCGACAGACGAGATGGGAAGTTATCACTGTGGGTCGCATCCCAGCCCTTTTTTAAATTTTAAAATATTTAAAAACATACTCTATCCATGAGCAAGTTCGTGAAACACAGTCGTGCATTTAAATTTTTTGAAATTTCTCCAAGTTTTAAGGTTCTCAGAATCTAAATCCATAGTTTTATGGATTTAGAGATATTGAAAATATCTCTGTGTATGTACATCCGTATGTTCGCGATATCTCTTTTTATTGGTCATAAGAAGAAGAATTTTGCAGAAATGGATTTCAAGTAAATTTTTCGTACATCAAGATGGGCAGAAGGAAGTTTTCAAAACATACAAAATAGTGAAAAATTTGACTATTAAATTTAAAGTTACACAGAGGGTGTTTTTTTACGAGGAAGGTTTCCTTAAAATGAAATAAAACAAAGTAAATTTTTTTAAATTTAAATTAAATTTACTTTGTTTGAAAGAAAATATTCTGAAATATGATTTGTGGCACGACTGGCTCGTAGACAGTCTAATCTGTAGGTCCAATTTTGGATCACTTTTTCCAACATTTGTGGCCGTATATCGGAAATAACGTGGCGAATTTTTTAATACAAGTGGTCAATCGTTTCGATTCCCACAGAATATAGCCAAGCTGTGTTAAATCGTACGATCTCTTGGCGGCAAGTTCACCGGTCTGTAATGTGAAAGTACGCGATTTTCACGAGCTATGTGGTAAAATGTTACGCCATCTTGTTGAAAGCTCAGCTCCTACATATCATAGTTATTCAATTGTTGAACGAAAAAGTCAGTTATCAAGGCTCTACGACGGTCATCATTGCCTGTATCTTTCTTGCCAGCATTGAAATGTCAAACCAAATTATAAATAAATTGCTTAACAGCTGACAAATTGGCTGCTACTTAAAAAAATGTTGCCAACTTAAAGTTACCTTAAAAAAATACACGTTACATAGTGACTTCATATCGGATTGGTCTGAATTGAAAAACAAATTCAATTGATAGTTTTTTATAATTCAGAAATTGTTTTAAAAATATTAATCACATCGGAAATTTTACGAACAAAGAAAAAAAATTTAGTTAAATTCTTAGAAAAATCCAATCAACAGTTTTCTTACGAAACATAAAAATTAATAATAAATCTACTGAAAATTGGTAAAAATTGATTTTCGAATTATATTTATGATACATTATTTTAAAAAACCCAATTGACCAAAAAAATCACTAAATTGGTTTAAATCACTGAATGTCTCAAAAAAGAAGAGCTTAAACTTCAAATACTGATTGCGAGTTTTTCGAAGTTCCATAATAGTAAATAAAACTTGTTTTTCTCCTGCCTAATGTGATATTTGAATTTCCATATAATATAAAAACTTAGCACTTCATATCACGTATAGTGAGTGATAAGTTGTGAATGCACCCTAAGACTATTACCAAACTGTCAATTTCTTGGTAAGGCTTTGGAAGTGTATCAAATATAGAAAACAATTTAAATGGTTTATGAAATAATTAATTTGAAAATTTTATCGTTTTAATAGTCATATATTTTACACAAACATATAAAACTATAAAGGTATACAGGGGTTTCTTACACCAAACCATTTTGAGCTGAGTAATTTTATTGGCAACGAAAAGCCTTTTATAACTAGGACTATAAATTAATTTGTACCGCGTTTAAGTATGAAGGCGATATTATAACATATCTTGGTTATTTCATTTTAAAAAGGGTTAATATCACCTCCTTTACTCTATAATAATATCTACCCTATCTAGATATTGAAGCCCATTCACAATAATTAAATGCTTTTCTTGCTCAATGTGACATTACTTAAGAAACTGCCACCATTTTAGAGTGTAGGTATAGTGGAAAAGAGTATAGGTATATGAATATATAGCACGCTTATAACAGGTAACATCCTTTTGAAATACAACAACCCACAATTTGACATAGCATCAGCCCCTCACTTTATACACGAAAAATGCTGAATCAATTTAAAAGATTCACCCTTTTAACAACCATACCATAAAAGAGGAAGAGAGCAATTAAAACCCAACCAAACCTTTATTCGTTTTTTGTTGTTATTTTTTTTTTTGCAATTTGTTCACTCCTTTCCTTTTCCTTATTTTGAAGCAAAGAAGAGACGCAACCTCAAGACCTCTCCATGGTTAAAACACGTGTAATTAGTTTAAGATGGGATCCTTCTCGCATTGTCTTTTCATTTCAAATTAAAATCTTCCACAATATACATTAATTCGTTGTTACACATATACACACGTACATCATACACACACACACTCACACACATACACATACAATATAGTTGTTATACTCCTTTTTGGGGTTTTTGGTTCATTCTAATATGACAAAGCTATACGTACATACATATATAGATTGTAGAATATTGTAATAGTTGTGTAAGTGTATGGTATAGGATAGAAAAAGAAAATCCAATACCGCACTTTCGTTATATGTACCATCATCAACCCTGCCGCTTCCAACCCCAGACCACATTTCCATTGCCATTGCCACCTGTCAGCAGTTTACAACCCTTTCATCCAAATAAAGCTGCTCATAATTCTTTTGTAAGGATCTTCTTTCCGAATTACTTAATAACAATAGATGGCGCGTACAAAATGAGCGCATTTTCTCGACTTAATTTCGAAATAAATGTTTTTAACATTACCTTCTTACCCCCCTCCACGTCAACACCCTATTCTTATCCCATCACAGCCCCCAAAAGGGTGTGGAATGAAGTGAAAGACGTTTTGTTTTGTGTGACTTTTAGAGAGGTAAAGGTACCTACATACCTACATATACAATACATCGTGGATATATAATATGATCCTTTTCAAGGGATAATATTTTAACCCTCTTCTTCTAGGGAATGAAGAAATTTGAGAAAATCAAAAATTTGAAATAAATTTAACCTAAAACTTTTAGCTGCTTTTTTTCTGTTTTTTTTTTTTTGTTTTTGTAGTTCTTCTTAAATATTTATCTAAAAGACTCAAAGTCAAAAATGTATAAATTGAAAACAGAGCTTAAAGTTTTTGAAATTTTTGATAAAATCCTCTTTTTTTCAATGTAACCTTAAACTGTTAACGCTATGAGTACTTATGCAACAAGGAGCAGCGAAATTTTGAGTTTGCACAGTTTGTTACACATACATATACATATACACACATACATAAGGACAATGTAATTTTAATTCTTTAACTTTCATAATATTGCTTATTATTGCCAACCCTCCCACTACCCCCGAATATAGCACCGAAGCATTGCATCATGGAAGAAAGTATACGCTCTAAGTGTATACGATATAGGGAAGAAGTATCCTTTTGCTCAAAAACTGTCGGTCTATTGCACGTTACGAAGTATATTCTAACAGAAGAAGAGAAGCGCATACTGCCTCTTAATTAGGCGAAAAAAGTTAATTTTCTTTGTGTCTGCTCACCGTGGAGTGTGCTGTGCAGTGCAGTAGTGGGGTAGTGGGGTAGGGTAAAGATTTACTTATGTTTTTCTTTGTTCTGTCTTCATAAAATTTACATTTGAATATTTTTTTGCATCTAGAAGACTTTGGGTAAATTTAGGTAAATGAAGTTGAGAATATCAGACGTTGAAATTGACTTTGGACTTTTTTAAGGAAGGGAAAAAGTAAAAAAACAGTTTTTGTCTACAGCTGATTTATGGAAATTTGAAGCTCCAGAACGTCAAGACCACATCAAAATAAGGAATCAAAAGTTTTGTTTCAAAATATGCAATAATTTTTTCAGACTCAAGATAGTTATCAGATCTGTCAGCGTTCCCACAAAAAAGCTGTTAACGCGACCTAAAAAATAGCCAATACCTTTTTTTACGAAATTGTCAGTTGGTATACAAATTTTGAACTAATGTCTTACAACTTCATTGTCAACTGTTTAGCTAATTCAATTTTATGTCAACGCAGAAGATCTATCACTATATGGCACTTAATATATTGTTAAAATTTGACAGATATCTTAAACACACTTCTGAAAATGGTTGACATTGACATTCCCCTGAATAAAAAATATTCTAAGAACTGACAACTGACTGTTTAGACTTTTATGAGAAAAAAAAAGAGTTAAAAATCAAAAATGTTTAAGATTCTGACTCTGCTTATGCCTTGTCTTGCATTTCAGTTTTATAAGAATAGAAACACATTGAAACTATCTTACCTATATACATCTTAGTTTTACTATTTTACCATGCACTGATTTGACATCTACGGGATGTTTTGTTATCCATATACAAATCGAAAACCTAGCTGTCATTCTGGTTAGGAGCCATTTATAGCTATCATTGAAATCGATCCGGAAAATTTTTTTAATCGATATTTGACGGTGTTTCCCTTTGATTAGAAATGAAAATTATATGCTGATCATAAATCACACAAAGATTTTTTTGAGAAAAAAAAGTGTAATTACGCATTTATTTTTCTCTAAAAATGTATTTTTCTATGTTCCGGACGGAAATTCATTTTCCTGAACAGCTGATACTTTTATGTTCAAAAGCGAAACGAATCGTTCCACTGATTTGTGTTCCAATTTCACACAATTCCAATGACAGATTTCTGTCAGTAAAAATTTGTCGGTGGATTTCAATCAGGAAATTTTTTTCAATGACAGACATTTTTAATGAAATCTATAACGACCTGCCAAAAAAATTCCAATGTTTGTTCTCAATGGTGAAAACCAATGGTGGCTATAACTGGCACCTTAGCCTACAAACCGAAACATCAATTAACACTCACACATTGAAAGCTTGGATCATTTTTTTAAGTTTAATTTGTCTGAAATTTATGACAGTCTTAAAAAAAAGTATGAAAATGAGAACAACGAATTAAAAAGTGCTTACCTATGACCTCAAAAGGCAGATTTTTGCAATAATTGGTTTATAAGGAAATCTATTAAACCTGATTTATTTTGTTCCTCTGGACCATTTATAAATTGACTTACTTTTGACTTTCCAATTTGATTTGCGTAAGGTGATAGACACAAGCGGTAGCTGTCACAACAAAAATGTGGATGGGCTGGTTCAGACAACATAAGGGACTTCATTTGCAGTCAACTTCATTCTTTGAACGTACATTTTGACTAAGGCAACTAGTTAGTTTTTCAAGTGTCATGAATTTCAAATTCAGAACTTTACTTCGCAAACCTCTACTTTAAGTTAATAGTACAAAAAGTACCAAACAAATTATTGAATATTTTTGAACAACAACAACAACTTAAAGGTGCTACCACTCATTGTTTTTGGCTGGAGATATAGCTATTTCGTGCTTTGCCACTTTTGCACTCATCATTCTCCTTTGTTTTGTGGTGCTAAGCTTTAATCCAATTTTATTTGAAAAACTTTATACACAACATAGGATTCGAACCCACGCATATCAGATTTGCTCAGTCTTAGAAGTCGTGTGCACTACGCACTCCACTACTTTAGACCACTGACGGCACAGGTCGAGATGTGCTAATTGTTTATCAAATGCATTTGAAGCATCAACATTTTTATAAGCTCCTTTAAGTATGCTGTTTTGTTCCGCCTCCATTTTTCTCCATACCTTATTTGATAGACTTACAATTCGTAGTACGTATCAAAGGGGGAGAGGTTGGAAGATTTGATAAACAATTAGCACATCTCGACCTGTGCCGTCAGTGGTCTAAAGTAGTGGAGTGCGTAGTGCACACGACTTCTAAGACTGAGCAAATCTGATATGCGTGGGTTCGAATCCTATGTTGTGTATAAAGTTTTTCAAATAAAATTGGATTAAAGCTCAGCACCACAAAACAAAGGAGACTGATGAGTGCAAAAGTGGCAAAGCACGAAATAGCTATATCTCCAGCCAAAAACAATGAGTGGTAGCACCTTTAAGTTGTTGTTGTTGTTCAAAAATATTCATTTAAATTAAAAAAAAAGGAATGGTCAAGTCTAACAAGCTGACATTCTAGTACGAATAGTACAATAAAAATAATAACAATAATAACTAAATAGTCTGGTTCGTTACCGATCTTCCAACCTCTCCCCCTTTGATACGTACTACGAATTGTAAGTCTATCAAATAAGGTATGGAGAAAAATGGAGGCGGAACAAAACAGCATACTTAAAGGAGCTTATAAAAATGTTGATGCTTCAAATGCATTTGATAAACAATTAGCACATCTCGACCTGTGCCGTCAGTGGTCTAAAGTAGTGGAGTGCGTAGTGCACACGACTTCTAAGACTGAGCAAATCTGATATGCGTGGGTTCGAATCCTATGTTGTGTATAAAGTTTTTCAAATAAAATTGGATTAAAGCTCAGCACCACAAAACAAAGGAGACTGATGAGTGCAAAAGTGGCAAAGCACGAAATAGCTATATCTCCAGCCAAAAACAATGAGTGGTAGCACCTTTAAGTTGTTGTTGTTGTTCAAAAATATTCATTTAAATTAAAAAAAAGGAATGGTCAAGTCTAACAAGCTGACATTCTAGTACGAATAGTACAATAAAAATAATAACAATACAAACAAATTATTGTCTACAAAACACTCCTCAAGCAAGCTACAAGTTCATCACGATTTGTATTTTGTATTGTAAAGAAATATTAGTTATTAGGAACCCTTTTACAGAAAGCAGGTTGTGCAGAAATGGTAAATTATAGAGTAATAAAGTTCAGCTTTCAGTTGAATGAAAAAACATGATCAACTGTCATTTTGATAGAAGTAGACTTGACTTAATAGTTAGGGAGATTTTACTTGACTAACTTTCCAGTCAACTTTCCAGTAAGGTTGCCTTAATTGGAAGGTAATTTTTTGGCAGCTGGCCAATCAGATACTAGAAACTTGCCTAACTTTCAAGTCCCTTATGTCGTCTCAACCTGCCCAATGTCGTTTTAAAAGGAATTGACGTTTCTATCAAAATAAGAATGGAGCTAATGGACGGTTTTTGTCATTTGTTTATTTTAAAAAACGATTTGTTAATTTTTCATTCATAAAGTGTGCACCATAACAAATAAACATTTTAGAACACATCCATCATAGATTTTTCTATTGTCAATATTTAAAATTCAAGAAATTGATTTAGTATTTTATTCAACAATGATTTACTTATAATACAAATACATATATTGTGCAGGATTAAGTATAATTATATTTTTAAAGTGGTTTCTTCTTTAGATTGAAGTACCAAACTTATAATTTAAATTGTTAGATTTAAGTGAAAGTTCTCTATTAGAAAATCTGACATTGGCGAAAAGCGCCGATTGAAATAAAAAAATAATCTGTCAAAACAAATTAATATCAGCCGCTTATTAATTGTTATTGTATTTCACATTTATTCATGGAAATAATGTCAAAATTACAAATAACGGGTTATCCAATTTGCGGTTTCAAAAAAATTTTACATCTGTCAAACTAAGTTGTTAAACCAATTTTTTTTTTCAGTTGAAAGTCTGACATTTACGAAAACAGGTCGCTTAACTATCGCACGACGCATACAAATTGTTAAAACCTACTACAAAAATGGTGATTCTGCAACAGCCACATATCGTGCTTTAAGAGGAGATTATGGTTTACATAATCGTCCAACTACACAAGCAACTGTCAAAATTGTGAAGAAATTTGAAGAGACTGGATTTGTTACAGATACTGAAAATATCGCTGATGTAATCGAATGTGTCGATTCCTCGTAGTTCTCAGGAATTAGGACTGTCTTACGGCACATTGTGGTGTATTTTGCATTTGCATTACACCTGCATGCATATAAAGTCCAGGTCACACAGAAACCAAAGCCAGCTGACCATTCAAAACGTCGTACATATGTATGTATATCGGATGGGTGCTTGAACAACAGGCGAGCGGTGGAAGGCGATTTTTCGAACAAAATTTTCTTCAACGACAAAGCAAGTTTCTCACTCGGTGGGTATGTTAATAAACAAAATTGTCGTATTTAGTATTTTGAGAATCCTCAAGTAATTGTAGAAGGTGTGCTCTTTGGTCTGGAGGGGTGATTGGACCTTACTTCTTCGAAAACGACGATGGAACGACTGTCACCGTCAATTCAGAGCGTTATGGTCATATGATAACCGACTTTTTTTTGCCTGCTATTGAAGAACACGACTTGGAGAATATGTGGTTTCAGCAAGATAGTGCCACATGCCACATAACTCGAGCGAATATTTCATTTCCTGGCCGCGTATAATTTCTCGTTGTGGCGATATCAATTGGCCCCCAAGATCATGCGATTTGACAACGATGGACTTTTTTTTGTGCGGTTATGCGAAAGACCCTGTTTATGCAGATAAACCCTGAACTTTTGAGCACTTCAAAACCCACATTTTTGTCAAGTGATGACTGAGATACCGCCCAATATGTGTCAAAAAGTGGTCGAAAATTATCTCAGTAGAATCGATGGTTACAATTCGCGTGGTGGTCATTTAAATGATGTAGTGTTTCACACGTCACAATGTCAACGTTACAAATTTATAATAAATAAAGTGCACGACTGGGTCGCACGAACTTGCTCCTGTATGCAAAGAGTCTGTTTAAAAAAGTATCTATATAATATTTAAAAATATACCTGTAAAATAAGTTTGTCTTCAAAGATATACATATATGCCATTTGATTTGTCGAAAAAACCTCCATTTTTCAATTTTTCAATAATTTAAAAAAACTAATTTAAGATTCAAAATTTTACCTGAAAAATAAGTTTGTCTTCAAAAATTTAAATGTCATTTAATAAATCAAAAAACCCTTGATTTTTCAAATTTTTTTTTTGAAAATCGTTAGAGCGGTTTTTTTTTAAATTAATTTTTTATATATGTATGTACATATAAAATTTTTCACTTTTGTTCTAAAAATATTTTTGGTATGCAGTTGTTTAGTGATTGTAAATGTACGCTCTACATTTGAATTTCGTAAAAAAATTTTGACCCGTTTTTGAGATATAGAATTTTGAAAAAAAAAAATTTCAATATTTTTTTAAAAATCCAAACAATAAAAAATTGCACTTTTGATAATCAAATATTGTTAAGGCAATATAAGAGCTCGTTCAGAAAAAAAAATTATTGAAATCAATTCAAAAGTTGCTGAGAAAATTAAAAATCAAAAAAACGGTTCTATGAGCGGTACCTTTCCTGAGCAATACAAAAATATGTTTTTCTTATTAAAAGAAGCCAAGTTAAAAAATAAAATTTTAGAGAAAATTTAAAAAAAATCTATCGGTTTATTTTTGAGAAAATTCGAATTTTCGTTTTTTGACCAAAAAAATTGTATGGGGGCAACTGTTAGTTTTTATTTAAAAAAAAAATTGAAAAAAAAGCCTAACGCAAATCTGCTCAAAACCTTAACTTCCAAGTTTGAACTCAATCGACCCAATGGTTTAGGCTGTAGGAGCGTGGACAGACAGACCGGACGGAATCGCGGGACCCACTTTTTTCGACTTCTCTACCATCGTAATATCATGTTTGATTAAAATCTCGAGTTCGAAATTTTGCACGAATGCAAAACTTGCCATATAGTTCCTATATGTCGCAAGTAAAAATTGTCGTATTAAGTGTTCTGAGAATCCTCAATTAATTGTAGAAGGTGTGCTCTCCTTAGTCTGGAGGGGTGATTGCATCTTACTTCTTCGAAAACGACGATGGAACGACTGTCACCGTCAATTCGGAGCGTTATGGTAACCGACTTTTTTTGCTTGCTATTGAAGAACACGACTTGGAGAATATGTGGTTTCCAGCAAGACATCGCCACATGCCCCATAACTCGAGCGAATTTTTCATTTCCTGGCCGCGTAATTTCTCGTTGTGGCGATATCAACTGGCCCCCAAGATCATGCGATTTGACATCGATGGATTTTTTTTTGTGCGGTTAAGCGAAAGACCCTGTTTATGCAGATAAACCCTTGAGCACTTTAAAACCAACGTTTGTCAAGTTTTGACTGAGATACCGTCGAAAAATACCAATAGAAACGATGCTTGTTTCGCGTCTTGGTCATTTAAATGATGTAGTGTTTCACACGTCACAATGTCAACGTTACAAATGTATAGTAAAAAAGAGGCTGGGGTGCGACCCACACTGATAACTTCCCATTCCATCTGTCGATTTGCCTTGATTAAAAGTTTGTAGATTTTCATGTTTTGTTAAAAAAGTCGTCAGTTGAATTATTATAAAAAAATTAAAAATTACCAATAATATTTTGCATATAATGAAATAGTTTTATTTCAAAATCTAGTTTTTTTTAACTAGATTGTAGTAGCATTTCTTAAAAGTTTTTATTTCTTATTTAAACAAATACAAATTGGATGAATTAAATTAATATGAGAGATATCGAAAACCGTATATCAATTTTTATCAATTTTGAGTACTATTTTTTGTAGATTTAATTTTTTTATGAATAAACGGACTCTTGGATTCTTGTAAAAAAATTACTGAATGTCGAAAACAATATTTTCTGTGAGATAAAATAAGTTTTAAATCAATATTTTTAATTTTTAAAAAGATATTTGAGTCAAAAGTAAATTTTTACCGAGTATAAGTATTGTTTTATTGTAGGTGTTTATTTTTAGTAAAAAAAACGGTCACTTCGATTTTTCTCAAAATTTTATCGAATGTTAAGAATAATATTTCTTATAAGATGAAATTAGTTTGAAGCCATGTTTTTAATTTTTGAAAAGATATTTGAATCGAAAATCAATTTTTACCAACTTTTATTATTTCTTCTTTAAGTTTTCATTTTTTGTAAGAAAACTGTCGATTCGATTTTACTCAAAATTTTACTGAATGCTGACAACAATATTTTTTGAAAGATAAAATTAGTTTATAGCCAATATTTCAAAGTTTTAAAAAGATATTTAAGTCGAAAATCATTTTTTACCAACTTTTGTTAGTTTTTTTTTTGGTTTTTAATTTTTTATAAAAAAAAACTGTCTATTCGATTTTTATCAAAGTTTTACCAGATGTTCAAAACGTTATATTGTTGCACAAAATTGTTTTGGAGATAAAAAGTCGAAATCTCTATTGGTTCTTAATCTATGGACGATGAAAAAAACGTCCGGAACGTACGGATTTACGGACGTACAAACGCACGTACACACGCACGCACAGACATATTTCTAAAAATCTTTTATTTCGACTCTAGGGACCTTGAAACGTCGAGAAATGTTAAAATTTTCAATTCGACAAATCGGACCGATAACAATAACATCTTTTGGGAAGTTAAAAAGAAATATCATGAACAAAAATATTTTACATGTGTTTTATTTACGTTTACTTTTGAAACACTGTATAAAGTGAATTATTTCCAATATTATTGCCATAATAAACCGCGTTTGTCTTTATCCCACTTCACCATCACTTATAAAGTCTATTAGTGCTAATGAAAAACTTCTTATTCAAATGATATAAAAAACAGGATAATATGATTGTATACGTACTTCCACCAAGTCGTTTATTTTCTCATTTATTTTCCTCGTACACATCCTTGTATTTCTTTTTGTTGGTTAGAAGAAAGCAAATACGAGCAAACATAATATGCTATAGAGTAAGTGCCTTTTATGTACTTCTTAATTTAATATATTATTTTTTATTGTATCTTCTATTCAAAATTCAATTCGTTTTGGTATCACATCACTGGAAGAATAAGTTGTGTCTATACAAAGAGAGAATAAGTACAAGGAAACGGATATGTTTCGACACCCACAATATCCTTTCCTTACTTCCTATAAAATAAATGCCTTCGAAAAGGTTGTATTGTACCTAGTGTACATTGTGTGTTCCTATAAATAAAATGATGAGTGGGGGCCATTGAATTAAGTTAATTGTATTAAATGTATGGATGGTAAGTACAAGTATATGGGTGTCTGTGTATGAGATGACTTATTGAAAGGATTCGAAGAAGATACATACATAGGCAGAAGCAGAAAGTTGTGGCTTTTGGCAAAATGCATATGAATTGACTTTTCCTAAGTAATATATGTACCTATGTTCTTTATCATATACTCGTAGCTATATAAAACATCTTAAAATGTGGGAAAAGGGTAAATGATTTGAAGTGTGAATTTTGACAAAACGAAAAAGTAGCTGTAGTAAACTTACACTTTTGATAAATTTGAGTAAATGATTCAATTTTATTTGATTAAATTTGGTTTGATTTAAGAATTTTCGATAAAAGATTTCGATTGATTTGATTTGGGAACCTAACAGAGGGAGCTTGAATTGATTGAATTGAATTCAATATTATGTTTGAAAACTAAAGTAATAACTTTTGAAAATGGATTGTATAATAGCCGGAGAGAAAAAAGACGACAAAGAGTTTCTCTATAACATGTTCTTCATCATTGCTTTTTCATATTTGATCAAAATTTAAATTTTAAATTATCTCGAGATACACTTTAATTATAAAGAGTGATTCAAGATGTACGAAAAATTTAAATGTCAAGCAATTTGACAGCTGTCATTTAAATTATCAGTTAAAATGTAGAAATATAGGTTGATAACATATTTTTCTTGATTTTTGTCTAAATGATTTATTGACAGTTGAAGAAGTTAAATCAATATTGTGCCAAAGCTTCACGACATTTAAGCATTGTTTAATTTGACACTTAAATGTTTAGAGAAACGTCAAAATTAATTGACGTTTGTAGTAGTTGCCAAAACTTTAATACTAACACATTTGTTAAGTAAATTGAAAATCTGTCGTTAATTTTTTTAAACCTAAACCCTCGTCTACTTTGATTGATTGCTTCCTTTTGACCCTTATTATTTAGGTTTCTTTAACACTATCACGTATTAAATAAAAATCGTAAGCTAGTGAGTTTTTTTTTTAAATAAAACTTATTGATTTTTCTCCCATAATCAACAACGTCAAAAGCACTTGATTTAAATGTTTGTCTGATTGTTTTCTTTTTTTAATAAATTAACATTCCATTAAATGAAAACATTTAAAAAATTTCACAAAGAGTTCACTCTGATTGAAAACAAATCGAAATGTTTGTAATTTACCTACGAGTAGACCTACAAATATGTAAACCTTTATAATTATTTTATTTTTTGTATCTGTCCAGACCTCAGAGTTTTGTTTGAATTTTTTTTTATATCAATTTCAAATTCTATTTGTATTAACAGCTTTGAATACGCATGGAATTCAGGTAATTTTTTAATATACTTTTTACAGCTTTTAGCTAAATTCTGCGGAGTATTTTAATTAATTTCAACTTTCAATTTCATTGCAATGGACTTGGATTTATTTTGTTTTGCAGTTATGATTTCAATTGGAAGTTGGAAAAATTTACTTGCATGTACAGCAGGTTTTATTTGGTCATCGTTTAGTTCTGTGGCTCATGGATGTAATGAGGTCTTCAGTTCAAACGTTTTTAATACATTTTAGCCTATGAACTAACTATACCTGGAACAGTGGTTTTCTAGAAAGTTATATCACGTATTTTTTAGACTTCTTATAGGGATATAAAGTTTAAACGTTGAAATTTTGTGTGAAACACTACACCAATTAAATGACCACCACGCAAATTGTTGCGACCAATTTTTGACACATATTGGGCGGTATCTCAGCCATAACTTGACGAATGTTGGTTTTTAAGTGCTCAAGAGTAAGGGCCCCCTCAGACTGCAGACTTTTTATCGGCCGATAGTTTAGTCGGGTTGGGCTGAAAGTGCGCACACCGAGCCAACAAAACAGTTTGGTTGGTGAACAGGTAGCAGACTATCCAACAGCCGGCCGACTATTCTCGAACTAGTTTGTAACTGACTGTTGAAACGGTCGCACAATGAAAATATTGTCCAGAAAAATTATTGCTCTCATCATACTCCGGAGGAGGAAAATCAAGAAGAGATTTCGAGAGTGAACTATCGGCCGACTAAACAATCGTCATGTATGCGCAGGCGTATATACGCCAATACTGATTAAACAGTCGGCCGATAGTTGGCCGACAGATTAGTTTGAATTTAATCGGGTAGCCCATCAAACTTTTTTATTGGCCTATACTGAATCGCTGTAGTGTGCGCATATGCATTCCTCTCCATACTGATTAAGAAGCCGACCAAACTATCGGCCGATAAAAAGTCTGCAGTCTGCGGGGGACCTAAAGGTTTATCTGCTCCATCACACCTCCGAACCAAAGAGCGCAATAAACAGTGACTTTTTGTGATGATGCTTATGCCTAACAATATCTGTAACCAATCCAGTCTGTTAAAATTTCTTCACAACTTTGCCAATTGCTTGCGTAGTTGGACGATTATGCAAACCATAATCTCTTCTAAAAGCACGATATGTGGCTGTGGCAGAACCACCATTTTTGTAGTAGGTTTTAACAATTTGTATGCGTTGTGCGATAGTTAAGATAGTTGGTCCTACGCTCTAACCATCACGCCACCGGTTGTTAAATTGATGAACGAAAAAGTCAGTAAACATTGTCCTATAGCTTTCACCATTTACTGTAACGTTCTGGCCAATATCGTTTTTAAAGAAGTGCGGGCTACTTATTGCACCAACTCATAAAGCACATAATGTTCAGTTGTCAATCTTTTCATATTAAGATGTCAAACCAAACGAAAATAAAATTACTTGATAGCAGACAAAATGGCCGTGAATTAAAATAGTGTTGGCAAAGTTAAAGTTCTATATCTCAAGAAAAAAAATCATAAGTCATTTGTCAGATCACGAAGAATTGAAGTTTTAAAGTTAAGAATTTTTCAAGTTGGATTAAAGTTTTCGGGAATAGCAAACGAGAGAGGGAGGAGAGGTGTTTCCACTAAGGCACCTCCCCCTATTCAGACGACAGCGGACGAATTATCGAGATGGAATCAACGGTGCGTCTACAGTTCCAGTAAGGTGGAACTACTTAGTGAACACCTTATAGGGCTTCTACGACATATTGGAAGCGCAGGAATGTAAGAAGCGGTTTATCCCGCTCCCCGTCCTTGGAGTTATGCTAAGGACCTAGCCCTCCAGGTTGGGGTTGGTGCCTTCGGGGTGAATTCCTGACCACGTAAAAAGATCCTAGTTGCGACACACCAACAAGCCTTGGATACTGACGGATTTACTGATGACGGACGAAGCAAACGAAATAAGGATAACGAACTTCGGATTTGTACGTGGAATAGAAGGTCAGTTAGCGGAAGCCCTAAACTGTTGCAATGCTGATTAAACCGCCATCCAACAAGTTCGATGGGATTGACTGGGCAAACGAAATTAAAAGACTGCAATGTATAATACAGCGATTGCTATCGAGAACAAAGGCAGCGACTATTAAGATTTGGATTTGTTGTTGGAACTAGACTCAGGCAAAATGTCCTGAGTTTTAACAGTGTGAGCGAGGCATTACGACAATCCGCATCAATACTGAATTTGCCAACATAAGCCTAATAGTGGAGTGCCTGGAGCATTCAAAACCATAAAACCTCGGATTAGAGTTACAGTGAATGAATTAATATGATCGATGTGGGATATTGTTTTTTAAACTATAAATTGCAATGTTTACCCAAAATTTTTGTGTGCACTCCATTTTTTAATTGTTTAAACAAATTCTTATAAAATATTAATGTTTGACCATATGTTTTCACTTTAAACAGTAATTTTTTTTAATTTATATGTTAAATCTTACCTGAATAGATATATAGGAACAATTTTCAAAGATACCTGTGTACAAAAATAGCAGTAGGGATCTCAAACAGTTAGAAAAACGTGGAGGGGAGAGCGGAGCGACAGCTACTATGTACAATGGAATTTCTCGGCTAGTTTAGTTGCAAGTAACACGTGTTCTGTGAGTATTGTGCTTATATATTGGCTTTAAACTACTTTTATATTTTAAAAAATATTGTTGTCAACAATCAGTAAAATTTTGACAAAAATATAATTGACAGTTTTGACAGTAATTTGAGAGATATCAAGAACGGAACATCAATTTTTACCAAATTTGCGTATAATTTTTTGTAGATCTTATTTTTTTATGAAAAAACGGACTGTTGGATTTTTATAAAAAACTACTGAATATCGAAAACAATATTTTCTGTGAAATAAAAAGAGTTTGAAGAGTTTGTCAAAGCTATTTGACAGATTTTTTATTTTTTATAAGAAAACTGTCAATTCGATTTTTCTAAAAATTTTTCCGAATGTTGAAAACAATATTTGTTATAAGTTAAAATTAGTTGGAAGCCATAAACCAAATTTTTTGAAAAAATATTTGAGTCGAAAATCAATTTTTACCAACTTTTGTTAAATTTTCTTTTAAGTTTTTATTTTTTGTAAAAAAACTGTCAATTCGATTTTTCTCAAAATTTTACTGAATGTTGACAACAATATTTTTTAAAATATAAAAGTAGTTTAAAGCCAATATATAAGCACAATACTCACAGAACACATGTTACTTGCAACTAAACTAGCCGAGAAATTCCATTGTACATAGTAGCTGTCGCTCCGCTCTCCCCTCCACGTTTTTCTACCTGTTTGAGATTCCTACTGCTATTTTAATACACAGGTATCTTTGAAAATTGTTCCTATATGTCTATTCAGGTAAGATTTAACATATAAATTAAAAAAAATTACTGTTTAAAGTGAAAACATATGGTCAAACATTAATATTTTATAAGAATTTGTTTAAACAATTAAAAAATGGAGTGCACACAAAAATTTTGGGTAAACATTGCAATTTATAGTTTAAAAAACAATATCCCACATCGATCATATAAAGTCATTCACTGTAACTCTAATCCAAGGTGAAAACCCCCAGGCGCTCCACTAAATATGCGCACATGCTCCAACAGAGCAGAAAGATAAAGACACCAAATACATATTCTTCGAGCTCTTGGACAAGACATATGAGCAGTGCCCTGGTTATGATATTAAAATTGTCTTAGGAGATTTTAACGCCAAGCTAGGAAGAGAAGGCATCTTTGGTGGAGCAATCGGGAGATGCCGCCTATACGATACCACCTCCGACAACGGATTCAGGCTGATCGATTTCACTGCGGGGCGAGACGTTCTGGTAGCTAGTACACAGTTCACACATCTTCATATCTACAAAGGGACATGGAAATCTCCTGATCAATCAACTGCCAACCATATTGAGAGGAGCATCGGCTTTTTCGATGGAAAAAAGGGTCCATGAGAAGCACGTGATAGAGGAGATAGAGGGATGTAATAACTGGAACGAGGTTCGTAAATTATATCAAGAGGCCAAAAAAAACTTCCCAAAGGTACCAGCCACAACTCGAAACCCGTAAACAGCGGAACATCGTAGTAGAACAGCAGTCTATGTTGAGAATATGGAAAGACCACTTCTCCAAATTATATAACGGCGATGACGAACCGAATTTCGCTGTAAGGGAGATAGAACCACTCAACCTAGGCGACGCAGATCAACAATTCCGCCTACCCGACCTTGACGAAGTGAAGACAGCTACATATGTATATCTAAACTGAAGTCCAACCAAGCTGTTGGAGCTTACTGCATAGCTGCCGAATTATTCAAATCAGCAGGCGATGACTTGGTAAGGAGCATACACCAACTCATTTGAAAAATATGGACGGAAGAAAACATACCCGAAGAGTGGAATCTTAACATAGTTTGCTCAATACATAAGAAAAGAGACCCCTTTAAATTGCGCCAACTACAGAGGCATCAGTCTCCTGAACATTGCATATAAGATCCTTTCTGCCGTATAATGTGAACGTCTGAAGCCGTTCGTCAACAACCTTATCAGTGTGGCTTCAGACCACGAAGGTCCACCATTGACCAAATAATCACATTACGGCAGATCTTGGAAAAAACCCAGGAACTCCAAATCGATACCCACCATCTCTTTATCGATTTTAAAGCCGCGTATGACAGCATCTATAGGGAAGAGCTCTACAGAGCAATGTATAGTTTTGGCGTCCCTGTCAAACTTATCCGTTTGTGCAGAGTGACGATGGAGAATGCACGCTGCTCTATCGAGGTCGGAAAACATCTTACCGATCGATGCATTGGATGTCAAAAAAGGTTTTAGACAAGGCTATGCACTGTCATGCGACTTTTTCAACATCGTTCTGGAAATAATTGTGAAAAACTCAACTGTCATCACTAGATGCGCAATCTTCCAAAGGTCCATCCAATTACTCGGATACGCCGATGATATTGACGATCAGTGGAGCGTTTTTGAGCATTGCGACGGAAGTGGAGAAGACGGGTTTAGTGGTCTTTTGACTATTCTCAAGCATTTAAAATGACCATCTATTAGACGCTCATCAGTTCTCATTAATGGCCTAAGGAATGGACCCTGTCAAAGAAAGATGAGAGTGTCTTAGGATGCTTCGGTTGATTTTTGGCCCCGTCTGCAGATAGATAGAGAGTGAAGGAAAAGATACAACGGCAAACTGTACGGGCTTTACAGTGACACTGACCTGGTTAAAAGAATAACAGTCCAATGACTAAGAAGGCTGAGTCATGTAGAGCGAATGGAAATCAAAGCTCTAGACCAGATAGTCTTCGACTCCAATCCTGAGGGACGGCGCAGTAGAGGATTATCGCAATTAAGCTGTTGCACCCCGCAGGTGGGAGAGGACCTTAACGAACTTCGCGTGTGAAACTGGAGACAGCTAGCTAGGGACCGAGCTGGTTGGAGACACTTGTTGGTTTAAGCCCAGGTCTGTCCCAGGCTGTTGCGTGTCTTGAAGTAAGTAAGTAAAGCCAACCCAAATAGTAAAAATTTTGTATGAGACTAAGACGAGACTAAGATGTGATCTTTTGCTTTTTGCTCTTCAAACTACCTAAAAACGTTCGATACAACATTTTTCAACATCACTGTTTTACACTTTTTAATAAGGTGATTGATTAAAATGCCTATACTATACGAGTATACAATCTATAGTTTGAATAATATCTTTAGAAATACATTTATATTATTTTCGTACACCACCCAAAAGAGAGAAAGAGAAAGAGAGAGTCCTTCATCCTTTTGATTAACTTCGCATTAGAGTAATTGAAAATTTTCCCCAAGATTCCATTCAGATATTTTTTGTATATATCAGTAGTTCCTTTCTTCCTTTAAACTGATGATGGCTTGTTGACTGCATGGGATGACTTTCGTTTCCATTCCACCCCCTACCCCTAAATAAATTTATTAGCTTCTTTCTGTATCCTTTTTTATTTAAAAAAAAAACAACCCTCTTCTCTTTTTCTCCTTTAAAAAGTATAAAAATAAAAACATTCAATAAAGAATATTTTCCAATAGAGAAATTCCAATGGTTAGTGGCTCAAAGGATATAGAAAACGCGTCTTTCCTTTTTGGCCCTTTCAACCAACCCCAAGACATAACATATTTGTGAAAATCGTTTGTCGTTATTTGTCCATCTATATTTATACAATATAATCTACGTCCTTGTTTTATCGTAAAACAAAGCGGATTTTTATGAAATTTCAAAATCATCACACACAACATATTTATAAAATATTTTTATTTTCTTGTTTTGAAATAAAATATCCTTGGGATAGAAAATTTTTTAAAACAATATAAAATTTAATAGAATTCGATCTATTCTCATATCTTTGTCGTCTTTATCGTCGTCGTCATCGTTGGTCGTATACATGAGTTTTTGTATGTGGAATAGAACGCGAAGCGGTCGGTGGCGGCATGCGGTGAGCTATTGAAGAGGTTTTCCGCATCCTTGGCCACAGAAATTATTAATTTCTTGACTGCTTCAGTTCGGTTGGTCTAGCTAACTCTAGTGTGGTATTTGACCATCGTTTAACCATGTTATAGATTCTCAAAAGAAAATTTCTTCAACTCATCCTTTCTCTCAAAGGACTACTAACAATTTGAGGCTCCTGGATGATAGTACAAGTGTAGATATAGAGGATAAAATATCGACTGCGATGGTTATGGTGGTGGTGGTGATGGTGATGGTCTTGTAATAAAGTTTATCTCCATCGATGAAAGATTAAATTCACGAAATTGTGTAAAAAGTATTTATTATCCTTGAGGGCATATTGACGGTCGGTTGGTGGATAACTTTTGACTTTAGACAAAGTATAGAGCAAATAGTAGAGTACAGTGAAGAAGTGGTTAAATATAGAGTTAAAGAATTTCTCTTCTTTCTCATCTTTGAAATAATTTGAAAAAGGAATGGAAAAAAATCTAATTAAAATTTCTGGAGCAAGGATGAAGTTTTATAAATATTCTTATATGTGCCCGTTGCTGCCGTCGTCGCCACTGCCGCCACAACTCACTTAAAAGCAATAAAATAAACGAACTGATGGCAAGAAATTAGGAGGTTCATCTTTGAGGATTATAAAAACATTCAAGAAGTAAATGGGGAAATGTTTAAGTTGAGGTACATAGTTTGACTTGTAAGTAGCGATGTCTTGAAAAAGGTGCTTTATTTTTTTCTCTGTTGCGTTTCATATTTTTACCCATTCCGTTTTCTGTTAAAGACTCATATTTAATATGTGCTGGCAGGTAAGTTAAACGTTTTGCATTATTTGTTTACTATGGCGTATACTTACTTAAATGATCGGCTTTCTGATAATTACAAATGGGTTTGAGGCTTAAACTACACTTAGCGTGTACATTTTGTAGTGATGAACATAAATAGTGTCGCTTGCTTTAAAATAGAGCTGTGTTGGGTAAGGTTGAGGGGGCTATCCGGGATAGATTAAGACACATTTAGACAAGTTGTTGGACCATTGTGATACAGTAGAAATGTTGTGGCTTTCTCCTTAGATCAATAAAACAAACTAAAATTTCTTACGAAAAAGACTAAAGATAATAATAGATCCCACGTTTTCGAGCTGGAGCAAGGCAGGTACCTACAGAAAAGAATAATTAAATAAAAAAGAAGCGACTAATTTTTCTCGCTCTTCCTCGTCCATACAGCTTCTGCAAAAGACATTTAAGAATTCGCCTAGCCTCGTGGCGTACATATCTATTAGAAAGTGTCCGGTTATGACATCAAATATCAAGCTTATATGCAATCTGCTTGGAGATATCAGACACCTAGAGTACTTTAAATCTTGTGTAGACCAAATGTTCATAGCCTGACATGTGGTTATGTTATTAACTTCCCATAAGAAGTTATTGTAATCGATCCGATTTGTCGAATTGAAAGCTTTGAAGTTTCTCGACGTTTGAAGGTTCCTAGAGTCGAAATAAAAGATTTTAAGAGAGATGTCTGTGCGAGCGTGTGTACGTACGTTTGTACTTCCGTACGTCCGTACGTTTGCGACGTTTTTTTCGTCGTCCATATCTCAAGAATTAGTAGAGATATATAACGCTAGAAACTTGAATTGGCAAGAGTACGATAACTCAGGCGACGTGATATTTTAACAGATTTTTTTAAGAAGAGTTAAAAACAAGCATTTTTTAATTTTCTCAAGAACTAGAAGACATAAAATCATCTAGTTTTCAGTTTTTGATCAAAAACAAATAAAAGCAATGAATTATAAAAAAACAATAGTAGATAATCTTTAAGATTTTAAAAATTACACTTTAAACCTTATTTTAACTTTTTTTGCACAAATTTTGAGTTTCAAACAATTTTTTTCAAAAACTATGCATAGTTTTGACTTGATTTAAAAACAATCTAATAGACAAAAGTGTTGGCTTTCAAAAAAATGTTTAAAACTTAGTTGTTAGTATTACCAATATTTCTTAATTATTTTTTTCCATTTAATGTACATATTTTTTTAAATTGCCCCTACCGCCTAAACGGGGGGAGATAGACCATCCCCCCCTCCCATAACAAAAAATGATTGTTTTTTAACTGTACTATACAAATCCGTCATTAAACTTTGTCGCCTGAGTTATCGTACTCTGACCCTTGAATTAAATTGTATATTATATATTGTAACCCTATACCAAACAAATACATTTTGGAAAAAATTCCAACTAACGGTTTTTTTTATAAATCAAAAAAACTGAAAAAGATATTTGTCACCTCGAAAATTTTTTGAACAAAAAATGATTTTATCTCCAAACTAATTTTGTGCAACGAAGAATAACGTTTTTAACATCTGGTAAAATTTTGAAAAAATCGAATTCACAATTCTTTTTATAAAAAATAAAAACTTAAAAAAAAAATGAATAAAAGTTGGTAAAAATTGATTTTCGACTCAAATATCTTTTCAAAACTTAAAAATATTGGCTTCAAACTACATAGTTTCATTTTATAAGACATATTGTTTTCAACATTCGGTAAAATTTATGAGCAAAATCGAATTGACAGTTTTTTTTTTTTTAAACAAAAAACAAAAACCTAAAAAAAAATTACTAAAAGTTGGTAAACATTGATTTTCGACTCAAATATCTTTCCAAAACTTTGATATATTGGCTTTAAACTAATTTTATCTTTTAAAACATATTGTTGTCAACATTTAGTAAAATTTTGAGAAAAATCGAATTGACAGTTTTTTTTACAAAAAGTAAAAACCTAAAACAAAATTGATAAAAGTTGGTAAACATGTAAATAAATAAATTGGGTGGCGCAACAGTCCGTTTGAGAACTAGGGCCTAGTGACTTACAACTCTCAACCATTCTTGTGTGCGAGTAATGTTGTCAGGGATGAAGGGGACCTACAGTTTTAAGCGGAATCCGAACGGCAAATTTGAGAATGCATTTTTTCATGACATGAATTACTCTTGGAGAATTTGTCAATTCCTCGCAAGAGGCAGTTCCCGTGAAAAAAACTGTAGGTGGCATAGGCAGGGATCGAACCCAAGACCTCTCGCATGACAGTCGATTAAAACATCTTTTCAAAAATTAAAAATATTGACTTCAAACTTATTCTATCTCACAGAAAATATTGTTTTCGACATTCAGTAAATTGTTTATAAAAATCCAACAGTCCGTTTTTTTCATAAAAAAATAAAATGTACAAAAATAGTACACAAATTTATTAAAAATTGATGTTCGGTTCTCGATATCTTCTGAATATTAAATAATGACTTCAAATAATTTTCATTCATCCAATTTGTATTTGTTTATATAAGAAATAAAAACTTTTAAGAAATGCTACTAAATTTGGTAAAAATTGGTTTTCGACCAAAAATCTCGTTAAGATTTTAAAATCATTATATGCAAAATATTGTTGGTAATTTAAAAATTTTTAAGAATAATTCAACTGAAAACTTTTTTAACAAAACATGAAAACCTACAAAATTTTAAGCAAGACAAATCGACAGACGGAGTGGGAAGTAATCAGTCTATGGGTTGCATCCCAGCCTCTTCTTTTACTTGATTTTGGTTTTCCTTTTAGCATCTTGTTTGAGCAAAAGCTTACATACAGCGATAAGTAGGTATACCAGCATTAGCCAAAAGTGGTAGAATGGGTGATGTTGTAATATTTTTAGCGAGTGTTACATTTTGTGTTACATTTTATTTTTTTTTTCTGTCTTGAATAAGACTATAATTGGATACCTTACATAGATCCTCCACGTCTAGATTAGTTACAATTTCATTGATTACCAAGTTGGAAGACTTGAGCTTTTTTTGTTTTTTTGTAGCACGTAAAATATCTTTGGGTTTTTGGTTAATGCTCATGAGCTATTTTTTTAGAGTATTACTTAATCCTTAAAAAGGACTGTAACGAAAATCGTTTAGAGTAGATGATTTGCGACTTCACGATACTTTTTCCGAGGGTACTTTCTATTAAGTGATATATAATAAGGTTAGGTTAGGGTTAGGTTAAAGTGGCTGTCCAAGATGGAAACGTACACACTTAGGCCAGTTTAATGGCCCATTGTGATACCACATGAATCTTGGGACTATAACGTTATATATTAAACTATTTACTAAATTTCAACTTTGTCGACATTTTTTGGAAATAAAGCCAATTTGTATTTAATTTTCTGGACTTACTTTTAGAGAATTTATAAAATTCTTTTATTTCGAGCTTGTCTTATTGTTTTTTTTCCAAAATTCACTACGAGCACGTTCGTAGCAGCCATGAGACTGAGCACCCCGGGCCATGATACTCAAGCGTCACGTCAGACATACTTCTAGAAATGTAGCTGATACAAAATTCTTAACAATCAATAAAGGAAAAAGTTCGAGTTAATGAGGAAGCCTTTCATTGCATCGGCTAGTACACCTTTACCTAAAACAAAGATAAGAATGAACTTATTCGATGGGTCTTTTATCGAATACATCAAATTTTGAACTTTGATAACCATATATATATATAATATAATTTGTATAATTTATACACAGCAGTCTGAAGTTTTGTCCTTAATAATAATAACAATAAGTAATAAGCCCTTTGTTATCCTCAACTAAAGGGGTTTAAGTATTAAAAAGGATGCACTCAAACTCATAAGAACAAAAGACAACATACTTTTAGTTGTTTCTTTTTTCTTTCGATCTACTAGACCCTAAACATTCTACTCGCTGAAGTTGGGGCTGATGGCTCCACTATGCACTGTGCAGTACTGTGCTGCACCAAAGCAAAATTACACTAGACAGAAATTTATTTGGGTTTCATGAATAGGCTCTCCATCAAAAAAGTACTTACCTCTCGCGTTAGCACATTTTCAGCCAGCTTCAGCATCAGGATCAGCTATTCTACATAAACGGTCCTTTCCTATATACGAGTACCTACCAAAGAAATCACGGAGCTCATCGAAACTTTTTGAGCTCAGGGTTCAGAGGCACCGCATCATACACCTAGCAAGTCCCCCAGTCTCAACTTTTTACCCCCTCCCCCATTATTATTAAGGATCTGCTGAATAGCACCACCATAGTAATGTCTGCAATAACAAAACGGATACATATGCATGCACTTACTGCCACAACGAACGAGGACTATACCAGAACGAGAACGAGTACGATGATAATACATGATGCCAGGCGCAGAGACAACAATGAATCCGAAGGGCAGAAGATGCCATGCACAAAGCCAGAGCTTAGCATCATGGTCGGTGGTTTTATCACATGCTCACGAGGCAGTTAGAAATATGCAAGCACATTACGGCCAGGCCAGCTAACAAAACAAAAAAGGATAGAACATAAAAATCAAAAACCAAAAAAAAAAAAACAGTAAAAGAACCGAAGCAGCATCACGGAACTATGCATAGCAAGGAGCAGATTCCCTGGATTCATCACACCGTGGAAAATCCTTTGCAGTTTCTGATGCTGCTAGGTTATGTGTGGAGTGTATGTGTGTGTGGCTGTGACTGTGCAGCCAGCCCGTGTGTTTTATTTTTTAACTTGCCCTTTTTAAAGCCTTTTATGTGGATTAGGCATCATAGGAGAGAAAGGGTATGGAAGACGGTGGCGTACCGCACTAAGGATGAAGATTAAAAAGCCATAGATACTCATTGCGGATATGAATAACCATGTGTGTTTGTTCCGGACAATCTATGGAGGACGAGCGCTGAGAGAGGCTCTGTTCTGTTCTGTCTCGACGTCATATCGTCCTCCCTTCCCTATTTGTATTGCTTCCAGGCTTCATTCCTTCTTAAAACCCTCTTGATGTAGCTCCCCTGCTTTTTTTTTTTTTTCAGAATGGAGTAAGGATATAAGGACGAGTCGAGTATGTTGTACGACCTTATATTCTCCCTTTCGGAAAGTCCATAGTGCAATGAATTCTCTGTTTCGTTAATTAGCAAAGATTTGAATCTTTTGTATTTTTGGAGTTTTATTGTGTGATTGTATTGTGGTGAACACTGGCGCGACTATACGACAACGAACAGGACGAGTTTGAGGATAAAGGACGAATACGAGGAAAAGAACGACGATGATGATGATGATGGGTTTAGGGGGAAGAAGAATTTATTATAAAATGTTGCACAAAATGTAGGAGTTACAGTTCTTTAGTTTTTGTTGTGTTGTGGTTCTTTTTCTGATGTGTTTTATGGTTGTTGCGTTTAATTTCAGTTTTATATAAAAAGGACTTTCTAATTTTTTTTCGGACTTTCGGATTGTTTAATGCAAATTCACTGACTTTACATTTTTGTTGTAAGGCAAAAGCTTTTTGTCAGGGGCAATTATTATTTTTTTTTATTTTGATGAGGCGGTATCTTAGAATTGGTTAATCATTATTTTGTGCAAATCGCTTTCTTTTGTTAAAGGTCAGAAGTAAAAAAAAACAACACAAAATTGTATTAATAGCCCTTAACAGGTTTTCCCGGACTTGTATTCTCTTTCTTTAGCGTAAGTACTGAATTCCAAGAATTGTAATTTATTAGGTTAATTTTTAATTCGATGGTATAATGGTATAACCTCAGAAGAAAAAATCGTCTAGTTTTACGAACTTTTTGCACAAAAAGACACGTTGTCTGCTTCATCATCTTAACCAAAATTGCTTTTCAAAAAACGCACTGCCCTGTACTTAGTTGTTTTTAATATTTCCAAGGTTGTTAAACTGATGTGAAACAGCTGTCAGTGTCAAAATAAGTTACGATTGTAAAAAAAACCTACCAAATGACCCACCCTGTTTGATAAAATAATGATTTTTGTTGATACAGTATGTCGATTTTTTATATCGAGTGGAAAAATTGAGTCCAATACAATATCCTTTCAAGAATAAAATGTATGCAAAAATGGTTTGAATCTGCTTGAACATTGCATTCGTACCAAATTCGGAACCCTAGATTTCAATGAGACATGACATAACGACCGACGCGACGGTAGAGAAGTCAGAGAAGTCGAAAATAAGGGTCCGGTGACACTATCTGTCAAAGCCCCTACATCATATGCCAATTCAATTAAAATTTGGAAATTTAGGTTTAAAGCAGTCAAAATTCGAACTATCTCAAAAGGGGACCAATAGATTTTTATCAAATTTGCTCTAAAACTTTTTTCCTTAACTTTTAACATGCAAAATATATTTTTGTATCGCTCCAAAAGAACAACACACATAAAACTGTTATTTGTTTTGAAATTCTCTCAAGGACTAATGAACTGATATTAATATTTATTTTTTCTGAACTAGCTCTTATATTGTTTAAATAATATTTAATGATCAAAAATATCTAAAATTAAAAATATCTTATATTGTTTAAATAATATATATATTATATATATTATATTGTTTAAATAATATCTAACGATAAAAAATATCTAAAATTAAAAAATGTAATTTTTATTCAATATTCGGTATCTCACAAATGGGTTCACATTTTTAACAAAAATTCAATTGTTAAACGTATATTTATAAGGACCACAAATCTGCATATGAAATAGTTCTTAAAATATAAGAACCTGGAATGCGATCCACACTGATAAATTCTTAATCGTGCCCATCTAGCTGTTAATATTTCTAAAAGCTTAACAATGATACAAAAAGTTTGAAGTCATTATATTTCTTTGAGTCAAAAACTATTTCTTATCAGTTATTTGTTCTCTATTTAAGTTTTCGTGTTTTGTAATAAAAAATTGTCACTTGGATTTTTCCATACCTAAAATTGGTTAAAAGTTAAAAACAATTTTGTGCATATGATAAAATAAGTTTTAATTTCAACATCTATTCTTGTTTCCGAGATTGATAGTCGAAAACCAAATGTTAGCAATTTTAGAAGAATTTTTTTTAAATATGTCTGGGTTTTTCTAAGAAAATTATTTAATATTAACAACAAATACTTTGCATAGAATGAAATCATTTTGAAGCCAATACTTTCATATTTTCTCGAGGTTTTAATAATTTTATGTAGAATTTTTGAGATTTTAATTTTGTACACAAAAACTGACCGTTGATTTTTTCTAAAAATATTACCAGATCCTAAAAACAATTATTTAATGAAATACAATAAATTAATAAATAAATTTTAGAAATGCGACATATAGGAAATATATACCGATGCATGGAAGTCTAAAAAAATAACAATAGTCCCCATAAAAATTTTTTGGACAAAAATCGAAAATTTAAGTTTTCTCAAAAACGAACAGATACATTTTTAGTAAACTTCCTCTAAACATTTTTTTTTCTTAACTTGGCTTTTATTTTTGTAGTCCCAGAAGGGTACCCCCAAAAGAACCATTATTTTGTATTTTTAATAACTAATGAAGAGATTTTAATAATTATTCTTCTGCACAAGCTCTTATACTGTCTTTATAGTATTTGATGATCCAAAACGAAATCGTTTTTTTTTTGTTGAATTTGAAACAAAAATATATTTTACAATTCGATATCTCTAAAAAGGGTCAACATTTTTTAACAAAATAAAAATTTTAAAAAATTTAGTGCACTTATCAAAAACTTAACATTTTATATGCAGGCAACTCTGGGTTAATTTGTATATAGAATTTAGATAATAATAATTTAAGTAATAGTTTTGAACTAAAATACAAAAACAATACAAAACCTTCAAAGCAAATTCAAAAGGGCAGGTACGTTTTAACTCCAATTAAATTAATACTTCTAAACTTTTGTTAAGAAGTATGTTAGTATAAAAAGAGGTTAGTATAAATAATAATTAATAATTATATTTTAATATAAAGGGTTTTTCAATTGGCGCGGCTAGATTTTGGCACAACGTGGCGGCCATTTTGTTTTGGTGACATCGGTCGAATCTTTTGTTTATTATTCAGTTCTTTATGCCAAACCAGCACGGCAAGCTTGTTTTATTCCATTTCAACATCTACCCGCCCTTATTGAAAAACCCTTTATTAGTAGTTTGTTAGTAAGAATTAACAAATAATTAAATAAATAAATATAGAAAAAAATAAATAAATGAATACATTAACTAATAAATAAATTAATTAATAAATACAAAAAATAAATAAATAAATAAATGAATGAATAAGTAAATAAATAAATAGATAAGTGTAGACAAACAATACATACATAAATAATGAACATATAGGTAATAATAAACTAGTACACGTATCATGATGGTTAGTGCGTTGGACTATTGAAAAAAAAACATGGATAAGAAAAAAAAAAGAGGACACCAACATATGAAAACCAAAAAAAAGTTAGATAGTTAGATTTGCTGCTGTGGTTGTTCTAGTTTTAAGTAGTTTATAGGTAGAATAGGTAGTTTAAGATAGTTTTAAGTTTTATTTAAGGACCTAATTTTAAGTAGTTTTTAAGTAAAAAAAAAAAGGGTATTGATATTAGTTTTTTTTTTTAATTTTTTAATGAATAAAAAAATAAATAAAATTGAATTGAAGTTAAATAGGTCTTAGGGCCAAAAGGCATTAGAATTAAGTATTATTGTTTAACGTAGAGTATCCGTATGGGATCAGTAAGTTAGTTGTAAGTTATGGTTAATTAGGCTAGTTTTATGAATTTTTGTCTAGCTTTAAGATAAGTTTAAGATTGAAGTAATAAAAATGAATTAAAAAAAAAAAAAAAGTGCGTTGGACTGTCATGCCAGAGGCCCAGATGGTATCCCCGCTATTATTCTGAAGAGGTGTTCTTCCACGCTAGCAAAACCACTGCGTAAGCTTTCCCATCTATCCTATTCTTCTGGGCTCGTTCCGAGTAGTTGGAAAACTGCATTTGTTCAGCCAATCCCAAAAAAAAGGCGAATCTTCTTCTCCCACAAATTACCGACCGATAGCACTAACGTCTCTTCTTTTTAAGGTCATGGAAACGCTGATTAATTATCAGCTTAAGAAATATCTTGAGGAACGGAAGCTTCTTAATGACCGGCAATACGGCTTTCGTAGCAATAGGACAGTGGAAAAAATCTTTACATCGTTTTGGAGAAAGTAAGATTACTGCACTTGAAATTTCAAAGGCATTTGATAAAGTCTGGCAACTTGCTCTCTTATCGAAAATGCGTGCTTTCGGTATCGACGAATCTCTTCTTCGTTGGATTAGAAATTTTCTTTCGAACCGTTCAATACAAGTTGTTTTGGACGGATTCAAGTCTGAAACTCATAAAATAAATGCTGGTGTGCCCCAAGGCTCCGTTTTGTCTCCTGTCTGCCACTTCTAATCCAATACATTGTTTCGCTGACGATAGCACTCTTAGCTTTTCATATTCGTTTCCAGACTCACAACCTTCCTCTTCGGATGTGGAACTGCAACGGCAAAATATGATTAGCTCATTATCGGACCTACACAGCATTGTACAATGAGGAATAAAAAATCGTGTGGAATTTAATGCTTCGAAAACGCAATGCTGTCTTGTATCGTTAAAGCGAGATAAACCCTCTTTGCCACTATCTATGAGTGGCACTTGCATCAACGAAACGGAAAATCTTGACATCCTCGGAATGTGCATCAGCAAGCACCTTTTGTGGAGCGATCACATACGCGATGTTGCCAAAAATGCCGCAAGATGTCTAGGTTTTTTGAGACGTTGCAAGAAATTTTTCTCTCCGTCTGATCTGGCTACAATCTATACAAAACCTATATACGTCCGAAACTTGAATATAACTCTCATCTCTGGGCTGGTGCTCCAGTAACTTATTTAAGCCTCTTGTACAGTATTCAAAAAAGAGCTTTTAAAATGATTGGTGACATTAACATCATCAACTCGTTTACGTCACTCGAACATCGACGCAAGGTTTCTTGCCTCACCCTTTTTTACCGTTATTTTAACGGACTATGCTCTAGTGAAATAGTCAGTTGCATTCCTCCCTGTAAACAATTTAACCGTAATACCCGCGCTTCTAGGAATGCCCATCAGTTTACCCTTGAGCCCAACTTCGGTCGTACTATGAAGTACAGAGATTCTTTTTTTAGCCGTACTACGCGAATGTGGAACGCCTTGACACGCTCTATCTTTCCCTGTCATTGCAATGTTCAGAAATTTAAAATCAATGTACACCGACACCTCATATCCAACCCTTCCCTCTTTTCCTAATGCTCACACTGTGTCTTTGGCATATTAAAGGTATACAAAACCCTTTTAGTGTTTGCTAATTATAAAAAAAACAAATCCCTGAAAACATTACTCGCACACAGGAATGGTTGAGAGTTGTAAGTTACTAGGCCCTAGTTCTCAACGGACTGTTGTGGCACCTAATTTATTTATTCAGATAATAATTTTATTAGTTAATTAACAATTTAACGAGTAATATATTAACATACGAATAATTAACAACTAACAAAAACATATCGGAAAAATGGTTAATGAATCAGTTGATTTATTAGCGGATTTTCGGAGGTTTCATAATTTATCAAAAAGATGTTAGTTTATTGAATTTGGGATAAATCAATTCAACATTTGCCTTCGCATCTAAATCTACTGTGGAATGATATCGTGGAAGGTTAAGCATCATTTTAAGAAGCTTGTTTTGTGATACTTGCAGTTTTTTAAGATGACTTTTTGCACATTTCCCCCAAACCTGGAATCCATACAGAAATTATTGCTTGGAATACTAGTTTTTGAAGAATCATTTTCGTGTCTTTGCTAAGACAGGTTTTTTTCGTTATAAAAGGATACAAAATATAAACAGCAATGCTAACTTTTTGCAGAGTTCTGGCAATAATATGTTCTCTGAAAGTGAGTTAATGATCTAAATAAATACCAAGATATTTCACACTTAGATCCCATTTAACATTTACACTATTAACGGTAAGTTGATTGGTACTGAGCGCTAGTCCTATCAATTTGGAACCAAGTATAAGAGTCTTGAACTATCTCACAAGATCAAATGGCTACATATGACAGAATTAAGTTGATGCTGTAGTTTGCAAAATTTATTAAGGCCTGTTTAAAGGAATTCCCAAAGTTCTTAAAACTCTATTTCAATTAGAGATTATAGGTATATTTTCATATTTTCAAAAGGTCATGCACGTTAACACACACCTTGAATTTAGCACCTTGCAATATATGTAAGTAAACAATTTTAAATATTAAATGATGCAATCATTTTAACCCATATTTTGTATTACCTGCGCCTATAAATCAAAAAACCAACTAACCTCAAAATTTCTCCAATAAAATTTCCATTCCAGATAAGTCCTACTAATATTTTTGAAACAAAACAACACAATAAAAGAACTATCAACCCCAGAATAATTGATGCTATCATAGGTAAGTATTTTGTCCGCAAACATTTCATATTTTTGCGTAAATATTTAATAAATAATAAAAAAAACAAAAACACAAACAACAATTCTCAATCCAGCTGTGAAAATTTTGCAACGATTAGCAAACTCTAAATGTTTTATCAGTTTTTGATTTTATTTAAGATTAACGTTTTATTTGCATCGGAAATTAGTTCACCGCGGAATGCTTTTAGCATTTGGTGCACACTTTCACATACACATATATATATATACAATTATACACATCGAAACATATGTACATAAATGTAAAAGTTTAATGCAAACGAATAATTCATAATTCGCAATTGGTAATCGCGCGTGCATTTTATTTGCAAATCGAACTAGCATAGAAGTCCCAGCCAGGCTTGGCCAGGAAAGGCCATGCCAGGCCGGGTCCAGGACACCCAGTTTCACCATGAACTTAATGTTTTGACCACCTTTAGGTTGGTTCAAAAACAAACATATTTGATTAAAACAAATATTGGATAGAAAGGTATGTCATGTGTGTAAAATCAATGTGTCTACTTCCGGTGTGGTCCTGGTCCTGATGCTGATTCTCCCGAAAAGAGGTATACATCGTTGGAACAATTGGAGATTTTTTCGTTGCTGTTTTTTTATATTTTGTATGTGAAAGGTTGAATCAGTTGTGGCTTATGAATGTGATTCCAACCACAATGAGGCATCAGGTATTCCATATTGAATTTTTATTTTTACATTTTTTTGAATATGTCAAATATGTATACATACGTATACTATCTGTAAAATGTCAAGTCTGTCCTGTATACGATAGGTCATACGTATACATATATCGGGTATAACCGAGAGCAAAATCATCATTTGTTGGCACCTTTTGGACTTTTGTTGACAACCTTTAGATAAGGATTTCAAATAAATTTCATACAATCCAATTCATTGTTGATGACACAATCTTTCGAGTTGAGGTGCGAGTATAATTTTGAAATTCAAATGTGATATTTTGTGTGTTGAAATTTTATTTATATTTTTAGTTTAAATTTATTTGTTTGTATGTTTTGTTTATTTAGTTAACGTTAAAGTATTTTATCTATTTAATCTATTCAATTCAATCATATTACATTGCTGAAAGAATGTGATGGGCACAGCACAGAGGCTTTTCAATATTTTGTTATAGTTTACTAAATAACTAATCCAAATTTAAAATGGATATAGTTTGGTATATTTAACGTTAAAAAAAAAACACACAACCAAACAATCCAAAAACTGCGTATTTATTGTAATAACACCTTTCCCGACATATCAATGTATCTTGAATTTAAAGCCATATAGCTTTTATACAAATGCCTGAGTTTAGCTTTCCAAACGAGTAGCTTTTGACTATAACAAATTTAAAAGTCTAAAATTTGGTTATCTCACGGATCAATAATAACTGACAAAAAATTTGTCAACCCAAATATACATATATCATAAACAAAAAAAATGTACCTTTAGAATAATGTATGCTATAACAAAAGTCGTTTTTGACATGTGGTAAAATGTTTGGTTTAACAACGAAGAAAGCCGTGTTTGATATCCAGTAAAATTGCTTCAAAAATTAAATTGTCAGTTTTTCTTCCAAACAATAAAAACAAAGTGCACAAAATACTACAAACAACTCTTTTTTTGACATATGGCAACATTTTTAAAACAAATAGAAAATAAAAATCTTTCAAAAATACTTCTAAAAATTAAAATCGACTTGAATAACGAATAAAGATATTGGGTCGAATTCATTGTTCTTTGATAAGTTCTGATTTAGCTTAACTAAACCCCAGTTTATGTTATTCATAGACAATTTAAACCCATTTAGATAGCCTTTAGATAAACACGACAGAACCTTTGTTTAGGCGGTTTTTAACTCTATAAAAAGTCGAAAAATAACAAACTAATTGAAAAAATTTCGTTGCGAGACATTTTATTTGAATATATTAAAACAAAAATTAAATAGACTTAAGAATCGATCAAGATTTTGATATTTTGGATATTTTGCTGAATGTTGGAATACAACCACCCAACAGAAAACCAAAGCACTACTTAACCCCAGCTGACCCCTTTGAAATAGATGACAACGATTTGTATGAAAGGTAAAAAAAAAACTGGCAACTTTATTATTGACCTTCTTAAAATTGAAGATAGAAATTTAATGAAAGATTTGCTTCAAGTCTTGCAATATGATGTTTGCAACTCTAAGCACCTTTATCACACTTAGTAAATCTATTGTTACAACAGGCGACTTACATAAACATAAAATTCCTCAACTAACAGCAAGCAAAATAATTTCAACGGTTTCAAAGGCTTTGGCACCTCAGCTTACGCATTTTATTTGTTTCCCCTCTTTCTTATAGGTTTAAGTGAAATCGTACTTATGGAACATGGAATATTTTTGGAAAATGAATATCTCCTTTTTTTAACCTTAAATGAGCAGTTATACCTTCGAGTGAATTCTAAAAAATACAATTTGCTTTAAATTAAAGTACCTTTCTAAAATATCAAGTTCAATCTTTGAAATATTTTCCAACGAAAAAAATAAAGAGCGTGGTAAGTCAAAAACTAAGAGTTGGATTCTAAGCACGGATTCCTATTTATTTAAAGTTTATTAAAAAATTCCTTTGACTCATATCAAGTTGACGAAAAGAAAAGCATAATCCAGATGGCAAAAAAAAAACAAAATTTATGCAATACAAGCTCGTCTGTTGGTCGCGTGATAGTTATCATCTTCCAATATGCGAATCTCAATCTGATTGGATATGTACGCACAGTCCATGGTGCGACGACGATATGGTGTTCTTATGATCTGTATTCAGTCATTTATCATCGAATAGCGCGTACAACAACAGCAACGAGCAAGGACGGACGCGACGATATGATGATGACAACACAATGCCTTCCGTTTGGTGGTGGCTACACAGATGCTAAAGCTTTGGGTTGACTTCCTGTACACACCCAACCAGCCAGCCAGCCAGCCAGAAGTGGTGGTAGACTTTCTGACAGACTTTGCAGAGGTAAATATTTTTCTAGGACTTTTGCAGATGGAAAAATATTTTACACTTTAAGGTCAGAGAAGAGAGTAGTTTTTCATTCGCTTCGCCATCATCAATAGCTACGCGCGATATGCTCCTATGAGTTAAACTCTTCCATTTTTACGAGTATCTTCAAAATAAGAAAAAAAATTGTCATCACAATATTTGCACACAATGTGATGTGTTATACGCAATGCAATGTCCGACTCTGTTTCGTAATGTCTTACTGTGGGACATGAATTTCTGAAAATTGGAAAAAAATAAAAAACCTTTTAAAAAAATCCAAAATAAAAGGATATTATCATTATCACATTGTGCAGCTTAAAGTTGTACGAAGCTAGTTATTTTGGTTGCTGACATATTCAATGGAAACCAGTTTTAGAATATCATATATTTTGGACCAATTATGTTTCATTTGATATCATGAAAATTTAAACTTGAAATTGAGTTGAAATTAAAATAACTAATAATTTCGGTAGTACCCGTAGCGTGATGGTTAGTGCGTTGGACTGTCATGCCAGAGGCCTTGGGTTCAATCCCTGCCTGTGCCACCTAACTTTTTTCACGGGTACTGCCTCTTGCGAGGAATTGACAAATTCTCCAAGAGTAATCTTGTCATGAAAAGTGCTTTCTCAAATTAGCCGTTCGGATTCGGCATATAAACTGTAGGTCCCTTCCATCTCTGACAACATTACTCGCACACAGGAATGGTTGAGAGTTGTAAGTCACTAGGCCCTGGTTCTTCATGGACTGTTGCGCCACCTAATTTATTTATTTTATTTATAATAATTTCGGTCATAGATAATTTGCACTGACAAAAGGGGTTATAACAACCTATCTGTGAATTCACTAGATGGTCCTTCCATCCAGGAAATACCTTTAAATAAATCGGGTGGCGCAACAGTCCGTTGAGAACTAGGGCCTAGTGACTTACAACTCTCAACCATTCCTGTGTGCGAGTACTGTTGTCAGGGATGGAGGGGACCTACAGTTTTAAGCCGAATCCGAACGGCCAATTTGAGAAAGCACTTTTCATGACAAGATTACTCTTGGAGAATTTGTCAATTCCTGGCAAGAGGCAGTACCCGTGAAAAAAACTTTAGATGGCATAGGCAGGGATCGAACCCAAGGCCTCTGGCATGACAGTCCAACGCACTAACCATCATGCCACGGGTACTACCTTTGGTAAACAGAATTATCTACATAGGCAGTTTTGATAATTTTTAATATTTCACTTGCCAAAGTCAAATGGCCCTTCACAGTCGACTCTTCAACGTTTGGTGACCAAATTTGAGACGACCGGTTCAGTTAACAATCAGCCAACACCCGTACGTTCAAGGAACGCAAGATCGGCCGAGAACATCGCCGCGGTCCGTGAAAGTGTACAGCAGAACCCGAGGCAGTCGAATTTTGCGTCGTGATTTGGGCCTACACCCGTACAACATCCAAGCGACCCATGAGCTCAAAGTTCATGACCATAGACAACGCCGTTTGTTCGATGACTGGGCGTCGAATCGTTTGGAAGAGGACCCCAATTTTGGCCGAAAAATTATCTTTAGTGACGAGGTGTATTTTTGGATGAATTACTGTGTTAACAAGCAAAATTGCCGTATATGGGACGACACCAACCCACGCGAGGTTCACCAGGTGATAATGCATCCTCAAAAAGTTACCGTTTGGTGTGGATTTCGGGCCGGCGGCGTAATTGGTCCGTACTTTTTTGAAAATGACGTTAGTGAGGCGGTCACCATCAACAGCGAGCGCTACATAATGATGGTAACTAATTTCTTATGGCCCAAATTGAACCATATGGACTAAGACGACATTTGGTTCCAGCAGGATGGCGCTACGTGCCACACAGCAAACGCCACAATTGACATTTTCATCATCTACCCATCCAGAATCCAAAAAGTTAAAATTAATTAATCATCGTTCTCATACAGCATCACTGTTTCATCAGGGGTTCTACCAGGAAGTCATTAAGGGCCATTACTTTTTTTGTTGTTTGTAAAAGACATTCCTAATATTTTCAATGATTCAAGTGATCATTGATCGTTTTCTTTTTTTGAAAGATCTAGAAAGATTAGATGATTTGTGTCAACGGAATCACCTTTCACTTAATATTTCGAAGTGTCAAGTCTTGTCGTGCTTCAGGAATTATAACCCAATTTTGTTTCATTATAGTATCAATCACATTAAGTTAGAAAAAGCGAGAAAAAAGAAAGACCTTACCATTTTGTCATTTTTACCTCGATATGACTATAAATGATAAACAAAGCCAATCAAATGCTTGAATTTATCGAAAGAAACACTAGAAAATTCTCAGATCCCTATTTCTTAAAATTACTATGCAATTTTTTAGTTAGGTCGATTTTGGAGTATTGTACATAGTTTGGAATCCTTATTATAATAATTCAACGGATAGAATCGATATAGCTCAAAAGAATTTCACTAGATATGCCTTCTTTAAGTTAAAATGGAGGCTTCCAAGACCGTCCTATAGTATTCGGTGTTTGCTGTTTGGAATACAATTTCTTCAACGTCAAAGAGTATACTTTTCATTGATCCTGAATGAGTAATTCCTGTCATGAAAAGTGCTTTCTCAAATTACCCGTTTGGATTCGGCTTAAAACTGTAGATCCCCTCCATCCAAACAACATTACTCGCACACAGGAATTGTTGAGAGTTGTAAGTCACTAGGCCCTAGATCTCAACGGACTGTTGAACCACCTGATATAAGCGTTCGGTCTTATCACTCAATAGAATAACGCCAAGATATTAGAAAATGTCATATCGCCCAAACATAGCTCTACAGCCCAAAAACTTTTTCAGAAGAAAATGCCACAAAGCTCAAAATTTATGTCATATTGCCTTAATCAATTTTAAAATATCATAAAGCCCAAATTACTAATTGACATATAGCCCAAAATACGTCATGTGTTTCAACATTTGGGCATTCTGACAAAATGTTTGTTTATTTTGGGTACTACAACATTTTGAGTTTTAAATTTTATCGCCCAAGCGCACATATTAAATGAAATAAATGTCAGCATGCCCCCCATACATAGTTCATTCAACATAAAGTCCAAATTAAACAAACAACAAGAAATCTTTTTGGGCGTTATGACATTTCTAAATTTGAGCGTTACGACTTTGAAAATTTATTTAAGTGATATGACATTTAACTTGGGCTTTGTGACGTTTTCTCAGTGATATTTTTTTTTACTACGTTTCTGTTTTTTGACTTTGTGTCATTTTATGATTTGGTTCATATATAATATAAGAAACGATATAAATAATAATTGTCACAATACCCATAATAAATGTCAAAAAGCCCAGCCCTTATGTCATAAAACCCAAATTCAAAATTAATAATTCTTTTGGGCAAAATTACAACTAACAATTTGGGCGTTGTTTTATTTAAAATTTATTTGGGCGTTACGACATTTACTTTGGGTTTTTTGGTGAACTTCTTTTAAAACTTTTTGACCGATTTTGGGTTCTATGACATTTTGGGATTTGGGTGTAATGGTTTTAAGAGAAAATATCTACAGTCTATAGAGTGCACTTCACATAAGTAAATTGATATCTTATACAGTATGAAAGTTTTCACATTGAACTCTTTTGAAGCTTCTTTTTTTGACGTACTCGAATTTCTAAGATCAAAGCATCATCATCACATTTTAACACTTTTTTTGAGTTTTTCCTTACTTAAGTTGACAAATAGTTCCATAGTGTATTTTGTTGTCATCGTTATCTTTTGTCTCCCTTTACGTACTATATACATTATACATATATCAAATAGCACTTGGAACAAATACATTTTAATGGCAGCCATTTCATCGAGCGGCCACGATCTTGATTTATGACCGTGCAAATTGTCAATGATGGGGCTTGATGTGAGCCATCCTTATGTTGTCGATGGTATATTTCACTTCAATTGAGTATTTATTCGTATAAATACAAACAGTCAGTATAGTCGTTGAGAAAACCGCGTATATGTATTTAAAAAAAAAAAAGATGAACATAAGTTTTAAAGCAATTTCATAATGGATTTAGCCTTTAAATTCTTGTTTAAATATCTACTTATACTTTTTTTTTAAAGGATGTTTATTTATTGTTCAATGATAAATCGATAAGTTATTTATTTTTACCGTTAATTTTAGAATGGTCTATTTGTTTCTGTAATTGTATGACTTTTTTTTAAGCTTTTTGTAACCGGTTTGTTAGGACTTCCGTCATTATTGGCGCTGGTGTTCATTTTGTATATTTTGTTAAAACATTCACCACACCACAACATTTAATTCTTTTTCAGAATGTCATTTTGACAGCTCAACTTAACTGTCATATTTGAATTTCTTCTTATAACTGCCTGAACAAAATGAAGTACTAGTTCCTGTAGTATTTGTCATCGTCGCCGGTCGAACTGTCAAAGTTGTAATAATTGAAAGTAATGCATAGCAGAAAGTGTCACAGTAAAATGCTGCAAGCCGTGGATACATTTTGACATTTGAGTTTTGAATCTCATTTACATAGTTAGGGTTTGTGTAGGCACCTACAACTTTAAAGAATTTAAGAATTTAGAACTTTTAACCTACACTATTTAATATACTGAACAATTGTATTTTCTCTCCCTGATATGATGCGATTGTTGACTCCTCCAAAATCTCAAGACTTTCCTTTAATCCCACTCAATCTCCTCAACCAATAATATGATGATGTTTGCCATCACCATCACTACCATACCGACCGAACGACCGGAACTTCTATGATTTGCTTTCCGTCAACACATTTTTCAAAATCTTGAAATCCAAAACGAATATGTGACAGGATATGTAAAAATGGAACAGCGCAGCGCCGCGACAATGTAACAAGGCGAAGAGCAGCACAACAAAAACAAATAAAATCAAAGGAAAAGCAGAATGAAATATAAATCCTCCAAAAAGGATCAAAAGCAAAGCAAAAAAAAATATAAAAACCAAAAGGAAGAAAATAAAAAGACAGGAATCAAAATGTCATCATCCATAAGCAGGATGAAAGTTCATGCTCCTTTACTCCATTTCGAACCCAACTTGTTTTATTTTTCGTCCCTATTTTTTTGTGTTATAGTCAGTCACTTAGTAATGGTTTCTGATGCTTATGATGCTTAGGAATAAGGACAGCGAAAGGGGTTTTCTTCCTTATACTGATGGTGTGGTGCTGGTGATGGGTTAAGGGTTACTGCTATGCCGGTATGGGATGGTATATATATTTTTTTATCATCCTGTCATTCCTACTCTCGGTCTCGGTGTTCTGTTCTTCATGATTCCAATGTTTAAGTCGTGTTCTCCTCGCTGTTGGATCTGGGACTGGAGTGCTGGCGGAAAAAAGTAGGGTTTATATGGAATTTAAATGGATAAGATGATTGCGAATTTGATTATGGGCGAAGTTGAATGGAAAGAGTCACATTCACATCAGATATAGTCACAGTTACAGTTACAGTCACAGTCACAGTCACAGAAACAAAAACAGAGGACTAAAAGCTTCGCTAAGTGCGGGGACTAGGTATACAACGGGATAAAGGATACAAGATATATATAAGAGTTAAATTCAATTGAGAGATGAGTCAACAGCTTGCAATGTTGTAGAAGTCAAAATGTCATAAGGTATCAGATTTCAGAAGGTTATACCTGCCGCGACGACGACGACGACGACGATGACTATGACGACGACGAAAACACGGTGGAGTTGACTATGGAAGTTGATACCTATTTTTCAACGACAGTGACAGTGAAACTCTCAAATCTCTTAGAAGTCTCTGATGATGATGTGGGATTTGAAAAGTTTGATCGGATTGTGATATGTAGATTGTAGGTATGTGCATACTCATATCCTCACTTCATTGGTTTTGTTTTTTTTTTGTTTTTGTTACTTCAAGTGGTTAAACAGCCTTATATCTGCTTATGATAGGCTATTATAAGCAAGTCAAATAAGAATTACAGTACTTAAAAGAGAAATTGAAGTATTTAATCAAGCATTTACCACGATACCGAAGGATCGTTTTATTTAAAAGTCTGGAAAAAGACTCATTTTGTATATGTTTAACCCTTAAGCTGTCTCAGTTATAGAGTTTGAACCCCTATCAACAAAAGAGTATCTTGAGTGACGCTTAAGCTTAACATAAGATCAAGTTTTTTTGTATTATATCTTACAAAGTAACAGAACTAACTGCTTCTCAAACTAGTTAAAGCCCCTCCACACATTATACTACTAGTAATGTGTTCTGACAGATGTCAAATTGACAGTTTAAAAGATTTCCATTCAACTGAAAAATTTTTGTGGAAAAATGGTTTTCATACATTTCTTTCCCATGTGCGTTGGAAAAATCAGTTTCACTATAAACAAATAAGACTAAAGCTTGAAAATGTTTCTCATTTTAAATTGCGGAAAACTTTGTAACTAATTCCGTTGTTGGATACACATTTTTAACCAAAATCATTGGCGTTAAATTTTAAACAATTTAGTAAAATGTTAAAGCTATTTTTACTTACTTCCTCTTAAAATTTTGCTAAGGCTTAAATCATTGAACGTCTACTTTAACTTTAAGCAATTTGCTTAATCCACCAATCAATATGACATCTGTCAAATAATCTTATAGGAGCAGTGGATAGAATAGTTTAGTTTACAGTTATGAATTCCAATTAATAGGTCCGTTTAAGTTTGTTTTCGTTGTTTATTTTCACTAGGTGTCACTGTTTAGACATGTTCCGATTCTCGTTTTTAAGGGAATAAGCAATTTACTAGTTACCAAAATAAAAAAAAACCTTTAAAATTTTGGGGTCTCTAGTAAATTGCAAAAAATTTAGAAAATTGCAACTAAGTTAAATGTTAAGTCCAATTTTGCTTCATTGAATATTGAAGCCACTTTGAAGCTAATTTAAAAAAAATTATTTTCAACAAAAGAACATCAAGAAGTATGCTGTTTTTGGTCAGGATAATCGGGAACTACAGCACCAAGTGTCACAATAAAATGCTACAAGCCGTGGTAACTTTTTAAGTTTTGAATCTCACCTAAATAGTGTGGGCTTATGGTTTCAGAAATGTAAAGGTATCTCAAGTTTTTAAGAATAAATACCCTTCTAATTTGACAATGATATCCATTTAGCTTCTGAATTGAGTCTGTTAAGACCTATGTATTTCTCATATGAAACCATTTTATAAGCACATTATGTGCTTAGCGACGAAACTGTTATTTTCATTTGTATTTCAACGAATCATAAGTTAAATAAAAAGAAAATGTAGAGAGTACCAAGAGGAGAATTTTCAAAAGTGTATGATTCTTTTGGTAATTTTAAAATTTTTAAGAATAATTCAACTGACAACTTTTTTTTAACACAACATGAAAACCTAAAAAACTTTTAAGCAAGACAAATCGACAGACGGGATGTATGTATGGATCAAAATATCGGCCAAGTAGCCAACGCGACCTCTATGGCACACCTCCATCCAATGGTCCACATTATCGGGGAGAGTACAATAACTCAGGTGATAAAGTTTAATGACAGATTTGTATAGAACGCTTTTTAAGCGAGATATTGCCATTTTAAGTTTGAACATGAATTTTTGCCCATAATTTGTTGTAAAATTGAAAAACCCTTTACTTTTCTTAGCTGTACTTTTTTGTTTTTCCCAATAATCTTGTTGCATTTAAAATTGAAATAAATGTTTATAATCTAATGAAGTATATGGATGCACATTTCTCAATATTTAAATAAAATGTATTTATAATATTTATAACTACGAAAATTATTCGAACTTGTTGAATATATCAACAGAAAACTGTTATTTTTATTAAACACTTTTCTTAAAAAATTTTAATGAGAAATAAAATTACTTACCCCTTTAAAGAAATTATTTTCAAATACCGTCAACCAACTGACATCAGAAATACACTACCGAATCCGATCGCGAGACACGAAATTAAAATTTAAATAAATTTACTTTCAATCACTACAAGCTTGAAAACTCTCTTTTCTTAAAAATGTAACTTTTATTATATTTTATTTCACTTTTTTACTACACAATGGAAAAAATAATAAAATCATCACTAAACAGCTAGAGTTCAAATTTTCAAATAAACCGCCAATACAAAATTACCAACGAACACAACCGAATGGAATACCCACCCGACCGAATGAGCTACATGATGAATGAAAAGAAAACGAATTGCATTCTATTTCACATTTTACAGAAAAATACTTTAAATAAAATTTAACCTTATAACTTTCTTAACATTTTGTTGGAATTTATTTAAACGCACATTAAAAGTAAACATTTGAATTAATTATTTTATTTTCAATTTGAGACGATCGCAAGCACATAGCACACGAATTTACAAACTAACTGTTGCTGTCAATTTCCACAGACCAAAGATAAAGAAGATGAACTATGTAGCTGAATGAAACACTTCGAATTATGGTGAACTAACGCTCTGTTTAGTTACAAGAGTCGTTTGAGGGATCGAATCGAATCTGAATGTAAATTTGGATCCAGGTGTATGGCTACGCTGCACTGGATGAATGAAAAATTGAATTCGAATGGAAACGTAGTGAACTCCATTATTATATAATAAACACATGCAAAAATTTTATAATTTTACAAAATTATACAAAACAGCGATTCTTCATCTAAGGAACTTCGAAAAGCAATCAACAATTAATATGTTGAATTTTTATTTAGTTCTTAGTTGAGATATTGGGGATTTTGAACCAACTAAGTTTGACATTTTTGGTTGATTTTTTTCAACAAGAGCTGTATGAGTTGGAAATGTAAAAGCCATTTTTAAGCAATTTATTAAGGTTAAAAAATGATTTACCTAATTTTAAACGATTTTAACATCTTCTATGTCTTAACAAATTGTTTAAGTCAAAATCCCAGAATGGCTACTTTGACTTTAAGCAATTTCCTAAATCCGTATGACACCTGTACAATTATTCCTATTTGATCAGGGGATTGAATTGTCCAGTCAATTGGAATTTCAATTGATAGGTCAGTTTAAGCGTATTTGATTTGTTTATTTTAACGAACTGTTACTTTTTAGACAAGTTTGGATTGTCATTTAGATTAGTCAATTAGAAATTTACTAATTACCAAAATAAAAAGAAAGTTTTAAAGCTTTGGAGTACCTCAGTAAATTGCGAAATAATTAGCAAATTGCTAACTAGTAAATTTTTAAACCCTTAACAATACGAGTAGGTTTGCTTAAAATTTTGAAGGATTTCTTTAGATATTTTATCTTCCCAGTATTTCATTTTTATTTTAAAAAGAGTAAAGTTTTTCAACAAATTTAAAACTTATATTCAACAAAAATACAATTCGCATAACCTTAATATTATTTTTGGGCAGGTTCAGACAACATAAGTGACTTCATTTGCAGTCAACTGCGTTCTTTGAACGTAAATTTAGACCTAGGTAGTTTTTCAAGTTTAATAGACTTCAAACTTCGAACTTTACTACACCAACCTCTAACTTCAGTAGACCGTGCAAAAACTACAAAAAAAATAATTGTCTACAACAGCTCTCAGGCAAGCTACAATTCCATCTCGACCTGAATTCACAATTCCAAAATTTCAGCTCTCCAAGTGGTCTAGATAAAGAAATAATGGAATTCACAAATTACCATCTAGTTGAAAACTTTTGACCATCTGAGATGCGTTTTAAGCGAGATATTCGCAATTAAAGTTGGAGCATGCATTTTTGCCCATAACTTTTTGTAAAATTGGTCTCACTCAAAGATAGGCACAGCAATGGAAAGGGAATGATTCCTAGATCACAACTCTGAAATTTCAGCCCTCTAGGTAGTCTAGATCAAGAAATAATGGAGTTCAAAAATTGCCCTCTAGGTGAAAACTTTTGACTACCTAGGACGCGTATTAAGCGAGATATTCGCATTTTAAGTTTGAACTTGGATTTTTGCCCATAACTTGTTGTAAAATTGGTCTTTTTCAAAGATAGGCACATCAATGCAAAGGGAATGATTCCTAGATCACAATCCTGAAATTTCAGCTCTCTAGGTGGTCTAAATAGAGAAATAATGGAGGTCAAAAATTGCCCTCCGGGCCTGGACTTTGGACCCTCTGGGACGCATATTAAGCGAGAAATTCGCATTTTAAGTTTGAACTTCGATTTTTGATCATAACTTGTTGTAAAATTGGTCTTATTCAAAGATAGGCACATCAATGGAAAGGGAATGATTCCTAGATCACAATCCTTAAATTTCAGCTCTCTAGGTGGTCTAGATCGATAAATAATGGAGGTCAACAATTTGGACCCTCTGGGACGCATATTAAGCGAGATATTCGCATTTTAAGTTTGAACTTGGATTTTTGCCCATAACTTGTTGTAAAATTGGTCTTATTCAAAGATAGGCACATCAATGGAAAGGGAATGATTCCTAGATCACAATCCTGAAATTTCAGCCCTCTAGGTGGTCAAAAATTGCCCTCCGGGTCTGGACTTTAGAACCTCTGGGATGCATATTAAGCGAGATATTCGCATTTTAAGTTTGAACTTGGATTTTTCCCATAACTTGTTGTAAAATTGGTCTTATTCAAAGATAGGCACATCAATGGAAAGGGAATGATTCCTTGATCACAATTCTGAAATTTCAGCTCTCTAGGTGGTCTAGATCGAGAAATAATGGAGGTCAAAAATTGCCCTCCGGGTCTGGACTTTGGACCCTGTGGGACGCATATTAAGCGAGATATTCGCATTTTAAGTTTGAACTTGGATTTTTGCCCATAACTTGTTGTAAAATTGGTCTTTTTCAAAGATAGGCACATCAATGGAAAGGGAATGATTCCTAGATCACAATCCTGAAATTTCAGTTCTCTAGGTGGTGTAAATCGAGAAATAATGGAGGTCAAAAATTACCCTCCGGGTCTGCACTTTGGACCCTCTGGGACGCATATGAAGCGAGATATTCGCATTTTAAGTTTGAACTTGGATTTTTGCCCATAACTTGTTGTAAAATTGGTCTTTTTCAAAGATAGGCACATCAATGCAAAGGGAATGATTCCTAGATCACAATCCTGAAATTTCAGCTCTCTAGGTGGTCTAAATAGAGAAATAATGGAGGTCAAAAATTGCCCTCCGGCCTGGACTTTGGACCCTCTGGGACGCATATTAAGCGAGATATTCGCATTTTAAGTTTGAACTTCGATTTTTGATCATAACTTGTTGTAAAATTGGTCTTATTCAAAGATAGGCACATCAATGGAAAGGGAATGATTCCTAGATCACAATCCTGAAATGCCAGCTCTCTAGGTGGTCTAGATCGAGAAATAATGGAGGTCAAAAATTGCCCTCCGGGTCTGGACTTTGGACCCTCTGGGACGCATATTAAGCGAGATATTCCCATTTTAAGTTTGAACTTGGATTTTTGCCCATAACTTGTTGTAAAATTGGTCTTTTAAAAAGATAGGCACATCAATGCAAAGGGAATGATTCCTAGATCACAATCCTGAAATTTCAGCTCTCTAGGTGGTCTAAATAGAGACGCATATTTAGCGAGATATTAGCATTTTAAGTTTGAACTTGCATTTTTGCCCATAACTTGTTGTAAAATTGGTCTTATTCAAAGATAGGCACATCAATGGAAAGGGAATGATTCCTAGATCACAATCCTTAAATTTCAGCTCTCTAGGTGGTCTAGATCGATAAATAATGGAGGTCAACAATTTGGACCCTCTGGGACGCATATTAAGCGAGATATTCGCATTTTAAGTTTGAACTTGGATTTTTGCCCATAACTTGTTGTAAAATTGGTCTTATTCAAAGATAGGCACATCAATGGAAAGGGAATGATTCCTAGATCACAATCCTGAAATTTCAGCCCTCTAGGTGGTCAAAAATTGCCCTCCGGGTCTGGACTTTAGAACCTCTGGGATGCATATTAAGCGAGATATTCGCATTTTAAGTTTGAACTTGGATTTTTCCCATAACTTGTTGTAAAATTGGTCTTATTCAAAGATAGGCACATCAATGGAAAGGGAATGATTCCTTGATCACAATTCTGAAATTTCAGCTCTCTAGGTGGTCTAGATCGAGAAATAATGGAGGTCAAAAATTGCCCTACGGGTCTGGACTTTGGACCCTGTGGGACGCATATTAAGCGAGATATTCGCATTTTAAGTTTGAACTTGGATTTTTGCCCATAACTTGTTGTAAAATTGGTCTTTTTCAAAGATAGGCACATCAATGGAAAGGGAATGATTCCTAGATCACAATCCTTAAATTTCAGCTCTCTAGGTGGTCTAGATCGATAAATAATGGAGGTCAACAATTTGGACCCTCTGGGACGCATATTAAGCGAGATATTCGCATTTTAAGTTTAAACTTGGATTTTTGCCCATAACTTGTTGTAAAATTGGTCTTATTCAAAGATAGGCACATCAATGGAAAGGGAATGATTCCTAGATCACAATCCTGAAATTTCAGCCCTCTAGGTGGTCAAAAATTGCCCTCCGGGTCTGGACTTTAGAACCTCTGGGATGCATATTAAGCGAGATATTCGCATTTTAAGTTTGAACTTGGATTTTTCCCATAACTTGTTGTAAAATTGGTCTTATTCAAAGATAGGCACATCAATGGAAAGGGAATGATTCCTTGATCACAATTCTGAAATTTCAGCTCTCTAGGTGGTCTAGATCGAGAAATAATGGAGGTCAAAAATTGCCCTCCGGGTCTGGACTTTGGACCCTGTGGGACGCATATTAAGCGAGATATTCGCATTTTAAGTTTGAACTTGGATTTTTGCCCATAACTTGTTGTAAAATTGGTCTTTTTCAAAGATAGGCACATCAATGGAAAGGGAATGATTCCTAGATCACAATCCTGAAATTTCAGTTCTCTAGGTGGTGTAAATCGAGAAATAATGGAGGTCAAAAATTACCCTCCGGGTCTGCACTTTGGACCCTCTGGGACGCATATGAAGCGAGATATTCGCATTTTAAGATTGAACTTGGATTTTTGCCCATAACTTGTAAAATTGGTCTTATTCAAAGATAGGCACATTAATGGAAAGGGAACGATTCCTAGATCACAATCCTGAAATTTCAGCACTCCAGGTGGTCTAGATCGAGAAATAATGAAGGTCAAAAATTGCCCTCCGGGTCTGAACTTTGCACCCTCTAGGACGCATATTAAGCGAGATATTCGCATTTTAAGTTTGAACTTGGATTTTTGCCCATAACTTGTTGTAAAATTGGTCTTATTCAAAGATAGGCACACCAATGGAAAGGGAACGATTCTTAGATCACAATCCTGAAATTTCAGCACTCTAGGTGGTCTAGATCGAGAAAAAATGAAGGTCAAAATTTGCCCTCCGGGTCTGGACTTTGCACCCTCTAGGACGCATATTAAGCGAGATATTCGCATTTTAAGTTTGAACTTGGATTTTTGCCCATAACTTGTTGTAAAATTGGTCTTATTCAAAGATAGGCACACCAATGGAAAGGGAACGATTCCTAGATCACAATACTGAAATTTCAGCCCTCTAGGTGGTCTAGATCGAGAAATAATGAAGGTCAAAAATTGCCCTCCGGGTCTGGACTTTGCACCCTCTAGGACGCATATTAAGCGAGATATTCGCATTTTAAGTTTGAACTTGGATCTTTGCCCATAACTTGTTGTAAAATTGGTCTTATTCAAAGATAGGCACACCAATGGAAAGGGAACGATTCCTAGATCACAATCCTGAAATTTCAGGACTCCAGGTGGTCTAGATCGAGAAATAATGGAGGTCAAAAATTGCCCTCCGGGTCTGGACTTTGCACCCTCTAGGACGCATATTAAGCGAGATATTCGCATTTTAAGTTTGAACTTGGATTTTTGCCCATAACTTGTTGTAAAATTGGTCTTATTCAAAGATAGGCACACCAATGGAAAGGGAACGATTCCTAGATCACAATACTGAAATTTCAGCCCTCTAGGTGGTCTAGATCGAGAAATAATGAAGGTCAAAAATTGCCCTCCGGGTCTGGACTTTGCACCCTCTAGGACGCATATTAAGCGAGATATTCGCATTTTAAGTTTGAACTTGGATTTTTGCCCATAACTTGTTGTAAAATTGGTCTTATTCAAAGAAAGGCACACCAATGGAAAGGGAACGATTCCTAGATCACAATCCTGAAATTTCAGCACTCCAGGTGGTCTAGATCGAGAAATAATGGAGGTCAAAAATTGCCCTCCGGGTCTGGACTTTGCACCCTCTAGGACGCATTTTAAGCGAGATATTCGCATTTTAAGTTTGAACTTGGATTTTTGCCCATAACTTGTTGTAAAATTGGTCTTATTCAAAGATAGGCACACCAATGGAAAGGGAACGATTCCTAGATCACAGTACTGAAATTTCAGCCCTCTAGGTGGTCTAGATCGAGAAATAATGAAGGTCAAAATTTGCCCTCCGGGTCTGGACTTTGCACCCTCTAGGACGCATATTAAGCGAGATATTCGCATTTTAAGTTTGAACTTGGATCTTTGCCCATAACTTGTTGTAGAATTGGTCTTATTCAAAGATAGGCACATTAATGGAAAGGGAACGATTCCTAAATCACAATCCTGAAATTTCAGCACTCCAGGTGGTCTAGATCGAGAAATAATGAAGGTCAAAAATTGCCCTCCGGGTCTGAACTTTGCACCCTCTAGGACGCATATTAAGCGAGATATTCGCATTTTAAGTTTGAACTTGGATTTTTGCCCATAACTTGTTGTAAAATTGGTCTTATTCAAAGATAGGCACACCAATGGAAAGGGAACGATTCCTAGATCACAATACTGAAATTTCAGCCCTCTAGGTGGTCTAGATCGAGAAATAATGAAGGTCAAAAATTGCCCTCCGGGTCTGGACTTTGCACCCTCTAGGACGCATATTAAGCGAGATATTCGCATTTTAAGTTTGAACTTGGATTTTTGCCCATAATTTGTTGTAAAATTGGTCTTATTCAAAGATAGGCACACCAATGGAAAGGGAACGATTCCTAGATCACAATACTGAAATTTCAGCACTCTAGGTGGTTTAGATCGAGAAATAATGAAGGTCAAAAATTGCCCTCCGGGTCTGGACTTTGCACCCTCTAGGACGCATATTAAGCGAGATATTCGCATTTTAAGTTTGAACTTGGATCTTTGCCCATAACTTGTTGTAAAATTGGTCTTATTCAAAGATAGGCACACCAATGGAAAGGGAACGATTCCTAGATCACAATCCTGAAATTTCAGGACTCCAGGTGGTCTAGATCGAGAAATAATGGAGGTCAAAAATTGCCCTCCGGGTCTGGACTTTGCACCCTCTAGGACGCATATTAAGCGAGATATTCGCATTTTAAGTTTGAACTTGGATTTTTGCCCATAACTTGTTGTAAAATTGGTCTTATTCAAAGATAGGCACACCAATGGAAAGGGAACGATTCCTAAATCACAATACTGAAATTTCAGCCCTCTAGGTGGTCTAGATCGAGAAATAATGAAGGTCAAAAATTGCCCTCCGGGTCTGGACTTTGCACCCTCTAGGACGCATATTAAGCGAGATATTCGCATTTTAAGTTTGAACTTGGATTTTTGCCCATAGCTTGTTGTAAAATTGGTCTTATTCAAAGATAGGCACACCAATGGAAAGGGAACGATTCCTAGATCACAATACTGAAATTTCAGCCCTCTAGGTGGTCTAGATCGAGAAATAATGAAGGTCAAAAATTGCCCTCCGGGTCTGGACTTTGCACCCTCTAGGACGCATTTTAAGCGAGATATTCGCATTTTAAGTTTGAACTTGGATTTTTGCCCATAACTTGTTGCAAAATTGGTCTTATTCAAAGATAGGCACACCAATGGAAAGGGAACGATTCCTAGATCACAATACTGAAATTTCAGCCCTCTAGGTGGTCTAGATCGAGAAATAATGAAGGTCAAAAATTGCCCTCCGGGTCTGGACTTTGCACCCTCTAGGACGCATATTAAGCGAGATATTCGCATTTTAAGTTTGAACTTGGATTTTTGCCCATAATTTGTTGTAAAATTGGTCTTATTCAAAGATAGGCACACCAATGGAAAGGGAACGATTCCTAGATCACAATACTGAAATTTCAGCACTCTAGGTGGTTTAGATCGAGAAATAATGAAGGTCAAAAATTGCCCTCCGGGTCTGGACTTTGCACCCTCTAGGACGCATATTAAGCGAGATATTCGCATTTTAAGTTTGAACTTGGATCTTTGCCCATAACTTGTTGTAAAATTGGTCTTATTCAAAGATAGGCACACCAATGGAAAGGGAACGATTCCTAGATCACAATCCTGAAATTTCAGGACTCCAGGTGGTCTAGATCGAGAAATAATGGAGGTCAAAAATTGCCCTCCGGGTCTGGACTTTGCACCCTCTAGGACGCATATTAAGCGAGATATTCGCATTTTAAGTTTGAACTTGGATTTTTGCCCATAACTTGTTGTAAAATTGGTCTTATTCAAAGATAGGCACACCAATGGAAAGGGAACGATTCCTAAATCACAATACTGAAATTTCAGCCCTCTAGGTGTGGTCTAGATCGAGAAATAATGAAGGTCAAAAATTGCCCTCCGGGTCTGGACTTTGCACCCTCTAGGACGCATATTAAGCGAGATATTCGCATTTTAAGTTTGAACTTGGATTTTTGCCCATAACTTGTTGTAAAATTGGTCTTATTCAAAGATAGGCACACCAATGGAAAGGGAACGATTCTTAGATCACAATACTGAAATTTCAGCCCTCTAGTTGGTCTAGATCGAGAAATAATGAAGGTCAAAAATTGCCCTCCGGGTCTGGACTTTGCACCCTCTAGGACGCATATTAAGCGAGATATTCGCATTTTAAGTTTGAACTTGGATTTTTGCCCATAACTTGTTGTAAAATTGGTCTTATTCAAAGATAGGCACACCAATGGAAAGGGAACGATTCCTTAATCACAAAACTGAAATTTCAGCCCTCTAGGTGGTCTAGATCGAGAAATAATGAAGGTCAAAAATTGCCCTCCGGGTCTGGACTTTGCACCCTCTAGGACGCATATTAAGCGAGATATTCGCATTTTAAGTTTGAACTTGGATTTTTGCCCATAACTTGTTGTAAAATTGGTCTTATTCAAAGATAGGCACACCAATGGAAAGGGAACGATTCCTAGATCACAATACTGAAATTTCAGCCCTCTAGGTGGTCTAGATCGAGAAATAATGAAGGTCAAAAATTGCCCTCCGGGTCTGGACTTTGCACCCTCTAGGACGCATATTAAGCGAGATATTCGCATTTTAAGTTTGAACTTGGATTTTTGCCCATAACTTGTTGTAAAATTGGTCTTATTCAAAGATAGGCACACCAATGGAAAGGGAACGATTCCTAGATCACAATACTGAAATTTCAGCCCTCTAGGTGGTCTAGATCGAGAAATAATGAAGGTCAAAAATTGCCCTCCGGGTCTGGACTTTGCACCCTCTAGGACGCATATTAAGCGAGATATTCGCATTTTAAGTTTGAACTTGGATTTTTGCCCATAACTTGTTGTAAAATTGGTCTTATTCAAAGAAAGGCACACCAATGGAAAGGGAACGATTCCTAGATCACAATCCTGAAATTTCAGCACTCCAGGTGGTCTAGATCGAGAAATAATGGAGGTCAAAAATTGCCCTCCGGGTCTGGACTTTGCACCCTCTAGGACGCATTTTAAGCGAGATATTCGCATTTTAAGTTTGAACTTGGATTTTTGCCCATAACTTGTTGTAAAATTGGTCTTATTCAAAGATAGGCACACCAATGGAAAGGGAACGATTCCTAGATCACAATACTGAAATTTCAGCCCTCTAGGTGGTCTAGATCGAGAAATAATGAAGGTCAAAAATTTCCCTCCGGGTCTGGACTTTGCACCCTCTAGGACGCATATTAAGCGAGATATTCGCATTTTAAGTTTGAACTTGGATTTTTGCCCATAACTTGTTGTAAAATTGGTCTTATTCAAAGATAGGCACACCAATGGAAAGGGAACGATTCCTAGATCACAATCCTGAAATTTCAGCACTCCAGGTGGTCTAGATCGAGAAATAATGGAGGTCAAAAATTGCCCTCCGGGTCTGGACTTTGCACCCTCTAGGACGCATATTAAGCGAGATATTCGCATTTTAAGTTTGAACTTGGATTTTTGCCCATAACTTGTTGTAAAATTGGTCTTATTCAAAGATAGGCACACCAATGGAAAGGGAACGATTCCTAGATCACAATCCTGAAATTTCAGGACTCCAGGTGGTCTAGATCGAGAAATAATGGAGGTCAAAAATTGCCCCCCGGGTCTGGACTTTGCACCCTCTAGGACGCATATTAAGCGAGATATTCGCATTTTAAGTTTGAACTTGGATTTTTGCCCATAACTTGTTGTAAAATTGGTCTTATTCAAAGATAGGCACATTAATGGAAAGGGAACGATTCCTAGATCACAATCTTGAAATTTCAGCACTCCAGGTGGTCTAGATCGAGAAATAATGAAGGTCAAAAATTGCCCTCCGGGTCTGAACTTTGCACCCTCTAGGACGCATATTAAGCGAGATATTCGCATTTTAAGTTTGAACTTGGATTTTTGCCCATAACTTGTTGTAAAATTGGTCTTATTCAAAGATAGGCACACCAATGGAAAGGGAACGATTCCTAGATCACAATCCTGAAATTTCAGGACTCCAGGTGGTCTAGATCGAGAAATAATGGAGGTCAAAAATTGCCCTCCGGGTCTGGACTTTACACCCTCTAGGACGCATATTAAGCGAGATATTCGCATTTTAAGTTTGAACTTGGATTTTTGCCCATAACTTGTTGTAAAATTGGTCTTATTCAAAGATAGGCACACCAATGGAAAGGGAACGATTTCTAGATCACAATACTGAAATTTCAGCCCTCTAGGTGGTCTAGATCGAGAAATAATGAAGGTCAAAAATTGCCCTCCGGGTCTGGACTTTGCACCCTCTAGGACGCATATTAAGCGAGATATTCGCATTTTAAGTTTGAACTTGGATCTTTGCCCATAACTTGTTGTAAAATTGGTCTTATTCAAAGAAAGGCACACCAATGGAAAGGGAACGATTCCTAGATCACAATACTGAAATTTCAGCCCTCTAGGTGGTCTAGATCGAGAAATAATGAAGGTCAAAAATTGCCCTCCGGGTCTGGACTTTGCACCCTCTAGGACGCATATTAAGCGAGATATTCGCATTTTAAGTTTGAACTTGGATTTTTGCCCATAACTTGTTGTAAAATTGGTCTTATTCAAAGATAGGCACACCAATGGAAAGGGAACGATTCCTAGATCATAATACTGAAATTTCAGCCCTCTAGGTGGTCTAGATCGAGAAATAATGAAGGTCAAAAATTGCCCTCCGGGTCTGGACTTTGCACCCTCTAGGACGCATATTAAGCGAGATATTCGCATTTTAAGTTTGAACTTGGATTTTTGCCCATAACTTGTTGTAAAATTGGTCTTATTCAAAGATAGGCACACCAATGGAAAGGGAACGATTCCTAGATCACAATACTGAAATTTCAGCCCTCTAGGTGGTCTAGATCGAGAAATAATGAAGGTCAAAAATTGCCCTCCGGGTCTGGACTTTGCACCCTCTAGGACGCATATTAAGCGAGATATTCGCATTTTAAGTTTGAACTTGGATTTTTGCCCATAACTTTTTGTAAAATTGGTCTTATTCAAAGATAGGCACATTAATGGAAAGGGAACGATTCCTAGATCACAATCCTGAAATTTCAGCACTCCAGGTGGTCTAGATCGAGAAATAATGAAGGTCAAAAATTGCCCTCCGGGTCTGGACTTTGCACCCTCTAGGACGCATATTAAGCGAGATATTCGCATTTTAAGTTTGAACTTGGATTTTTGCCCATAACTTGTTGTAAAATTGGTCTTATTCGAATATAGGCACACCAATGGAAAGGGAACGATTCCCCTATCACAATACTGAAATTTCAGCCCTCAAGGTGGTCTAGATCGAGAAATAATGAAGGTCAAAAATTGCCCTCGGGGTCTGGACTTTGCACCCGCTAGGACGCATATTAAGCGAGATATTCGCATTTTAAGCTTGAACTTGGATTTTTGCCCATAACTTGTTGTAAAATTGGTCTTATTCAAAGATAGGCACACCAATGGAAAGGGAACGATTCCTAGATCACAATACTGAAATTTCAGCCCTCTAGGTGGTCTAGATCGAGAAATAATGAAGGTCAAAAATTGCCCTCCGGGTCTGGACTTTGCACCCTCTAGGACGCATATTAAGCGAGATATTCGCATTTTAAGTTTGAACTTGGATCTTTGCCCATAACTTGTTGTAAAATTGGTCTTATTCAAAGATAGGCACACCAATGGAAAGGGAACGATTCCTAGATCACAATCCTGAAATTTCAGCACTCCAGGTGGTCTAGATCGAGAAATAATGAAGGTCAAAAATTGCCCTCCGGGTCTGGACTTTGCACCCTCTAGGACGCATATTAAGCGAGATATTCGCATTTTAAGTTTGAACTTGGATTTTTGCCCATAACTTTTTGTAAAATTGGTCTTATTCAAAGATAGGCACATTAATGGAAAGGGAACGATTCCTAGATCACAATCCTGAAATTTTAGCACTCCAGGTGGTCTAGATCGAGAAATAATGAAGGTCAAAAATTGCCCTCCGGGTCTGGACTTTGCACCCTCTAGGACGCATATTAAGCGAGATATTCGCATTTTAAGTTTGTACTTGGATTTTTGCCCATAACTTGTTGTAAAATTGGTCTTATTCGAATATAGGCACACCAATGGAAAGGGAACGATTCCTAGATCACAATCCTGAAATTTCAGCACTCCAGGTGGTCTAGATCGAGAAATAATGAAGGTCAAAAATTGCCCTCGGGGTCTGGACTTTGCACCCGCTAGGACGCATATTAAGCGAGATATTCGCATTTTAAGTTTGAACTTGGATTTTTGCCCATAACTTTTTGTAAAATTGGTCTTATTCAAAGATAGGCACATTAATGGAAAGGGAACGATTCCTAGATCACAATCCTGAAATTTCAGCCCTCTAGGTGGTCTAGATCGAGAAATAATGGAGGTCAAAAATTGCCCTCCGGGTCTGGACTTTGCACCCTCTAGGACGCATATTAAGCGAGATATTCGCATTTTAAGTTTGAACTTGGATTTTTGCCCATAACTTGTTGTAAAATTGGTCTTATTCAAAGATAGGCACACCAATGGAAAGGGAACGATTCCTAGATCACATTCCTGAAATTTCAGCACTCTAGGTGGTATAGATCGAGAAATAATGGAGGTCAAAAATTGCCTCCGGGTCTGGACTTTGCACCCTCTAGGACGCATATTAAGCGAGATATTCGCATTTTAAGTTTGAACTTGGATTTTTGCCCATAACTTGTTGTAAAATTGGTCTTATTCAAATATAGGCACATTAATGGAAAGGGAACGATTCCTAGATCACAATCCTGAAATTTCAGCACTCCAGGTGGTCTAGATCGAGAAATAATGAAGGTCAAAAATTGAACTCCGGGTCTGGACTTTGCACCCTCTAGGACGCATATTAAGCGAGATATTCGCATTTTAAGTTTGAACTTGGATTTTTGCCCATAACTTGTTGTGAAATTGGTCTTATTCAAAGATAGGCACACCAATGGAAAGGGAACGATTCCTAGATCACAATCCTGAAATTTCAGCACTCCAGGTGGTCTAGATCGAGAAATAATGGAGGTCAAAAATTGCCCTCCGGGTCTGGACTTTGCACCCTCTAGGACGCATATTAAGCGAGATATTCGCATTTTAAGTTTGAACTTGGATTTTTGCCCAAAACTTGTTGTAAAATTGGTCTTATTCAAAGATAGGCACACCAATGGAAAGGGAACGATTCCTAGATCACAATACTGAAATTTCAGCCCTCTAGGTGGTCTAGATCGAGAAATAATGAAGATCAAAAATTGCCCTCCGGGTCTGGACTTTGCACCCTCTAGGACGCATATTAAGCGAGATATTCGCATTTTAAGTTTGAACTTGGATTTTTGCCCATAACTTGTTGTAAAATTGGTCTTATTCAAAGATAGGCACACCAATGGAAAGGGAACGATTTTTAGATCACAATACTGAAATTTCAGCCCTCTAGGTGGTCTAGATCGAGAAATAATGAAGGTCAAAAATTGCCCTCCGGGTCTGGACTTTGCACCCTCTAGGACGCATATTAAGCGAGATATTCGCATTTTAAGTTTGAACTTGGATTTTTGCCCATAACTTGTTGTAAAATTGGTCTTATTCAAAGAAAGGCACACCAATGGAAAGGGAACGATTCCTAGATCACAATCCTGAAATTTCAGCCCTCTAGGTGGTCTAGATCGAGAAATAATGGAGGTCAAAAATTGCCCTCCGGGTCTGGACTTTGCACCCCCTAGGACGCATATTAAGCGAGATATTCGCATTTTAAGTTTGAACTTGGATTTTTGCCCATAACTTGTTGTAAAATTGGTCTTATTCAAAGATAGGCACACCAATGGAAAGGGAACGATTTTTAGATCACAATACTGAAATTTCAGCCCTCTAGGTGGTCTAGATCGAGAAATAATGAAGGTCAAAAATTGCCCTCCGGGTCTGGACTTTGCACCCTCTAGGACGCATATTAAGCGAGATATTCGCATTTTAAGTTTGAACTTGGATTTTTGCCCATAACTTGTTGTAAAATTGGTCTTATTCAAAGATAGGCACACCAATGGAAAGGGAACGATTTTTAGATCACAATACTGAAATTTCAGCCCTCTAGGTGGTCTAGATCGAGAAATAATGAAGGTCAAAAATTGCCCTCCGGGTCTGGACTTTGCACCCTCTAGGACGCATATTAAGCGAGATATTCGCATTTTAAGTTTGAACTTGGATTTTTGCCCATAACTTGTTGTAAAATTGGTCTTATTCAAAGATAGGCACACCAATGGAAAGGGAACGATTTTTAGATCACAATACTGAAATTTCAGCCCTCTAGGTGGTCTAGATCGAGAAATAATGAAGGTCAAAAATTGCCCTCCGGGTCTGGACTTTGCACCCTCTAGGACGCATATTAAGCGAGATATTCGCATTTTAAGTTTGAACTTGGATTTTTGCCCATAACTTGTTGTAAAATTGGTCTTATTCAAAGATAGGCACACCAATGGAAAGGGAACGATTCCTAGATCACAATACTGAAATTTCAGCCCTCTAGGTGGTCTAGATCGAGAAATAATGAAGGTCAAAAATTGCCCTCCGGGTCTGGACTTTGCACCCTCTAGGACGCATATTAAGCGAGATATTCGCATTTTAAGTTTGAACTTGGATGTTTGCCCATAACTTGTTGTAACATTTTTCTTATTCAAAGATAGGCACACCAATGGAAAGGGAACGATTCCTAGATCACAATCCTGAAATTTCAGCACTCCAGGTGGTCTAGATCGAGAAATAATGAAGGTCAAAAATTGGCCTCCGGGTCTGGACTTTGCACCCTCTAGGACGCATATTAAGCGAGATATTCGCATTTTAAGTTTGAACTTGGATTTTTGCCCATAACTTGTTGTGAAATTGGTTTTATTCAAAGATAGGCACACCAATGGAAAGGGAACGATTCCTAGATCACAATCCTGAAATTTCAGCCCTCTAGGTGGTCTAGATCTAGAAATAATGGAGGTCAAAAATTGCCCTCCGGGTCTGGACTTTGCACCCTCTAGGACGCATATTAAGCGAGATATTCGCATTTTAAGTTTGAACTTGGATTTTTGCCCATAACTTGTTGTAAAATTGGTCTTATTCAAAGATAGGCACACCAATGGAAAGGGAACGATTCCTAGATCACAATCCTGAAATTTCAGCACTCCAGGTGGTCTAGATCGAGAAATAATGGAGGTCAAAAATTGGCCTCCGGGTCTGGACTTTGCACCCTCTAGGACGCATATTAAGCGAGATGTTCGCATTTTAAGTTTGAACTTGGATTTTTGCCCATAACTTGTTGTAAAATTGGTCTTATTCAAAGATAGGCACACCAATGGAAAGGGAACGATTCCTAGATCACAATACTGAAATTTCAGCCCTCTAGGTGGTCTAGATCGAGAAATAATGAAGATCAAAAATTGCCCTCCGGGTCTGGACTTTGCACCCTCTAGGACGCATATTAAGCGAGATATTCGCATTTTAAGTTTGAACTTGGATTTTTGCCCATAACTTGTTGTAAAATTGGTCTTATTCAAAGATAGGCACACCAATGGAAAGGGAACGATTCCTAGATCACAATCCTGAAATTTCAGCACTCCAGGTGGTCTAGATCGAGAAATAATGGAGGTCAAAAATTGCCCTCCGGGTCTGGACTTTGCACCCTCTAGGACGCATATTAAGCGAGATATTCGCATTTTAAGTTTGAACTTGGATTTTTGCCCATAACTTGTTGTAAAATTGGTCTTATTCAAAGATAGGCACACCAATGGAAAGGGAACGATTCCTAGATCACAATCCTGAAATTTCAGCACTCTAGGTGGTCTAGATCGAGAAATAATGGAGGTCAAAAATTGCCCTCCGAGTCTGGACTTTGCACCCTCTAGGACGCATATTAAGCGAGATATTCGCATTTTAAGTTTGAACTTGGATTTTTGCCCATAACTTGTTGTAAAATTGGTCTTATTCAAAGATAGGCACATTAATGGAAAGGGAACGATTCCTAGATCACAATCCTGAAATTTCAGCACTCCAGGTGGTCTAGATCGAGAAATAATGAAGGTCAAAAATTGCCCTCCGGGTCTGGACTTTGCACCCTCTAGGACGCATATTAAGCGAGATATTCGCATTTTAAGTTTGAACTTGGATTTTTGCCCATAACTTGTTGTAAAATTGGTCTTATTCAAAGATAGGCACACCAATGGAAAGGGAACGATTCCTAGATCACAATCCTGAAATTTCAGCACTCTAGGTGGTCTAGATCGAGAAATAATGGAGGTCAAAAATTGCCCTCCGGGTATGGACTTTGCACCCTCTAGGACGCATATTAAGCGAGATATTCGCATTTTAAGTTTGAACTTGGATTTTTGCCCATAACTTGTTGTAAAATTGGTCTTATTCAAAGAAAGGCACACCAATGGAAAGGGAACGATTCCTAGATCACAAACCTGAAATTTCAGCACTCTAGGTGGTCTAGATCGAGAAATAATGGCGGTCAAAAATTGCCCTCCGGGTCTGGACTTTGCACCCTCTAGGACGCATATTAAGCGAGATATTCGCATTTTAAGTTTGAACTTGGATTTTTGCCCATAACTTGTTGTAAAATTGGTCTTATTCAAAGAAAGGCACACCAATGGAAAGGGAACGATTCCTAGATCACAATCCTGAAATTTCAGCCCTCTAGGTGGTCTAGATCGAGAAATAATGGAGGTCAAAAATTGCCCTCCGGGTCTGGACTTTGCACCCTCTAGGACGCATATTAAGCGAGATATTCGCATTTTAAGTTTGAACTTGGATTTTTGCCCATAACTTGTTGTAAAATTGGTCTTATTCAAAGATAGGCAAACCAATGGAAAGGGAACGATTCCTAGATCACAATCCTGAAATTTCAGCACTCCAGGTGGTCTAGATCGAGAAATAATGAAGGTCAAAAATTGCCCTCCGGGTCTGGACTTTGCACCCTCTAGGACGCATATTAAGCGAGATATTCGCATTTTAAGTTTGAACATTGATTTTTGCCCATAACTTGTTGTGAAATTGGTCTTATTCAAAGATAGGCACACCAATGGAAAGGGAACGATTCCTAGATCACAATCCTGAAATTTCAGCCCTCTAGGTGGTCTAGATCTAGAAATAATGGAGGTCGAAAATTGCCCTCCGGGTCTGGACTTTGCACCCTCTAGGACGCATATTAAGCGAGATATTCGCATTTTAAGTTTGAACTTGGATTTTTGCCCATAACTTGTTGTAAAATTGGTCTTATTCAAAGATAGGCACACCAATGGAAAGGGAACGATTCCTAGATCACAATCCTGAAATTTCAGCACTCCAGGTGGTCTAGATCGAGAAATAATGGAGGTCAAAAATTGCCCTCCGGGTCTGGACTTTGCACCCTCTAGGACGCATATTACATTTTAAGTTTGAACTTGGATTTTTGCCCATAACTTGTTGTAAAATTGGTCTTATTCAAAGATAGGCACACCAATGGAAAGGGAACGATTCCTAGATCACAATCCTGAAATTTCAGCCCTCTAGGTGGTCTAGATCGAGAAATAATGAAGGTCAAAAATTGCCCTCCGGGTCTGGACTTTGCACCCTCTAGGACGCATATTTAGCGAGATATTCGCATTTTAAGTTTGAACTTGGATTTTTGCCCATAACTTGTTGTAAAATTGGTCTTATTCAAAGATAGGCACACCAATGGAAAGGGAACGATTCCTAGATCACAATACTGAAATTTCAGCCCTCTAGATGGTCTAGATCGAGAAATAATGAAGGTCAAAAATTGCTCTCCGGGTCTGGACTTTGCACCCTCTAGGACGCATATTAAGCGAGACATTCGCATTTTAAGTTTGAACTTGGATTTTTGCCCATAACTTGTTGTAAAATTGGTCTTATTCAAAGATAGGCACACCAATGGAAAGGGAACGATTCTTAGATCACAATCCTGAAATTTCAGCACTCCAGGTGGTCTAGATCGAGAAATAATGGAGGTCAAAAATTGCCCTCCGGGTCTGGACTTTGCACCCTCTAGGACGCATATTAAGCGAGATATTCGCATTTTAAGTTTGAACTTGGATTTTTGCCCATAACTTGTTGTAAAATTGGTCTTATTCAAAGATAGGCACACCAATGGAAAGGGAACGATTCCTAGATCACAATCCTGAAATTTCAGCACTCTAGGTGGTCTAGATCGAGAAATAATGGAGGTCAAAAATTGCCCTCCGGGTCTGGACTTTGCACCCTCTAGGACGCATATTAAGCGAGATATTCGCATTTTAAGTTTGAACTTGGATTTTTGCCCATAACTTGTTGTAAAATTGGTCTTATTCAAAGATAGGCACATTAATGGAAAGGAAACGATTCCTAGATCACAATCCTGAAATTTCAGCACTCCAGGTGGTCTAGATCGAGAAATAATGAAGGTCAAAAATTGCCCTCCGGGTCTGGACTTTGCACCCTCTAGGACGCATATTAAGCGAGATATTCGCATTTTAAGTTTGAACTTGGATTTTTGAGCATAACTTGCTGTAAAATTGGTCTTATTCAAAGATAGGCACACCAATGGAAAGGGAACGATTCCTAGATCACAATCCTGAAATTTCAGCACTCTAGGTGGTCTAGATCGAGAAATAATGGAGGTCAAAAATTGCCCTCCGGGTCTGGACTTTGCACCCTCTAGGACGCATATTAAGCGAGATATTCGCATTTTAAGTTTGAACTTGGATTTTTGCCCATAACTTGTTGTAAAATTGGTCTTATTCAAAGAAAGGCACACCAATGGAAAGGGAACGATTCCTAGATCACAATCCTGAAATTTCAGCACTCCAGGTGGTCTAGATCGAGAAATAATGGAGGTCAAAAATTGCCCTCCGGGTCTGGACTTTGCACCCTCTAGGACGCATATTAAGCGAGATATTCGCATTTTAAGTTTGAACTTGGATTTTTGCCCATAACTTGTTGTAAAATTGGTCTTATTCAAAGATAGGCACACCAATGGAAAGGGAACGATTCCTAGATCACAATCCTGAAATTTCAGCACTCCAGGTGGTCTAGATCGAGAAATAATGGAGGTCAAAAATTGCCCTCCGGGTCTGGACTTTGCACCCTCTAGGACGTATATTAAGCGAGATATTCGCATTTTAAGTTTGAACTTGGATTTTTGCCCATAACTTGTTGTAAAATTGGTCTTATTCAAAGAAAGGCACACCAATGGAAAGGGAACGATTCCTAGATCACAATCCTGAAATTTCAGCACTCTAGGTGGTCTAGATCGAGAAATAATGGAGGTCAAAAATTGCCCTCCGGGTCTGGACTTTGCACCCTCTAGGACGCATATTAAGCGAGATATTCGCATTTTAAGTTTGAACTTGGATTTTTGCCCATAACTTGTTGTAAAATTGGTCTTATTCAAAGATAGGCACACCAATGGAAAGGGAACGATTCCTAGATCACAATACTGAAATTTCAGCCCTCTAGGTGGTCTAGATCGAGAAATAATGAAGGTCAAAAATTGCCCTCCGGGTCTGGACTTTGCACCCTCTAGGACGCATATTAAGCGAAATATTCGCATTTTAAGTTTGAACTTGGATTTTTGCCCATAACTTGTTGTAAAATTGGTCTTATTCAAAGAAAGGCACACCAATGGAAAGGGAACGATTCCTAGATCACAATCCTGAAATTTCAGCACTCTAGGTGGTCTAGATCGAGAAATAATGGAGGTCAAAAATTGCCCTCCAGGTCTGGACTTTGCACCCTCTAGGACGCATATTAAGCGAGATATTCGCATTTTAAGTTTGAACTTGGATTTTTGCCCATAACTTGTTGTAAAATTGGTCTTATTCAAAGATAGGCACGCCAATGGAAAGGGAACGATTCCTAGATCACAATACTGAAATTTCAGCCCTCTAGGTGGTCTAGATCGAGAAATAATGAAGGTCAAAAATTGCCCTCCTGGTCTGGACTTTGCACCCTCTAGGACGCATATTAAGCGAGATATTCGCATTTTAAGTTTGAACTTGGATTTTTGCCCATAACTTGTTGTAAAATTGGTCTTATTCAAAGATAGGCACACCAATGGAAAGGGAACGATTCCTAGATCACAATACTGAAATTTCAGCCCTCTAGGTGGTCTAGATCGAGAAATAATGAAGGTCAAAAATTGCCCTCCTGGTCTGGACTTTGCACCCTCTAGGACGCATATTAAGCGAGATATTCGCATTTTAAGTTTGAACTTGGATTTTTGCCCATAACTTGTTGTAAAATTGGTCTTATTCAAAGATAGGCACATTAATGGAAAGGGAACGATTCCTAGATCACAATCCTGAAATTTCAGCACTCCAGGTGGTCTAGATCGAGAAATAATGAAGGTCAAAAATTGCCCTCCGGGTCTGGACTTTGCACCCTCTAGGACGCATATTAAGCGAGATATTCGCATTTTAAGTTTGAACTTGGATTTTTGCCCATAACTTGTTGTAAAATTGGTCTTATTCAAAGATAGGCACACCAATGGAAAGGGAACGATTCCTAGATCACACTCCTGAAATTTCAGCACTCTAGGTGGTCTAGATCGAGAAATAATGGAGGTCAAAAATTGCCCTCCGGGTCTGGACTTTGCACCCTCTAGGACGCATATTAAGCGAGATATTCGCATTTTAAGTTTGAACTTGGATTTTTGCCCATAACTTGTTGTAAAATTGGTCTTATTCAAAGAAAGGCACACCAATGGAAAGGGAACGATTCCTAGATCACAATCCTGATATTTCAGCACTCTAGGTGGTCTAGATCGAGAAATAATGGAGGTCAAAAATTGCCCTCCGGGTCTGGACTTTGCACCCTCTAGGACGCATATTAAGCGAGATATTCGCATTTTAAGTTTGAACTTGGATTTTTGCCCATAACTTGTTGTAAAATTGGTCTTATTCAAAGATAGGCACACCAATGGAAAGGGAACGATTCCTAGATCACAAATTGCCCTCCTGGTCTGGACTTTGCACCCTCTAGGACGCATATTAAGCGAGATATTCGCATTTTAAGTTTGAACTTGGATTTTTGCCCATAACTTGTTGTAAAATTGGTCTTATTCAAAGATAGGCACACCAATGGAAAGGGAACGTTCCTAGATCACAATCCTGAAATTTCAGCACTCTAGGTGGTCTAGATCGAGAAATAATGGAGGTCAAAAATTGCCCTCCGGGTCTGGACTTTGCACCCTCTAGGACGCATATTAAGCGAGATATTCGCATTTTAAGTTTGAACTTGGATTTTTGCCCATAACTTGTTGCAAAATTGGTCTTATTCAAAGATAGGCACTTCAATGGAAAGGGAACGATTCCTAGATCACAATCCTGAAATTTCAGCACTCCAGGTGGTCTAGATCGAGAAATAATGAAGGTCAAAAATTGCCCTCCGGGTCTGGACTTTGCACCCTCTAGGACGCATATTAAGCGAGATATTCGCATTTTAAGTTTGAACTTGGATTTTTGCCCATAACTTGTTGTAAAATTGGTCTTATTCAAAGATAGGCACTTCAATGGAAAGGGAACGATTCCTAGATCACAATCCTGAAATTTCAGCACTCTAGGTGGTCTAGATCGAGAAATAATGAAGGTCAAAAATTGCCCTCCGGGTCTGGACTTTGCACCCTCTAGGACGCATATTAAGCGAGATATTCGCATTTTAAGTTTGAACTTGGATTTTTGCCCATAACTTGTTGTAAAATTGGTCTTATTCAAAGAAAGGCACACCAATGGAAAGGGAACGATTCCTAGATCACAATCCTGAAATTTCATCACTCTAGGTGGTCTAGATCGAGAAATAATGGAGGTCAAAAATTGCCCTCCGGGTCTGGACTTTGCACCCTCTAGGACGCATTTTAAGCGAGATATTCGCATTTTAAGTTTGAACTTGGATTTTTGCCCATAACTTGTTGTAAAATTGGTCTTATTCAAAGATAGGCACACCAATGGAAAGGGAACGATTCCTAGATCACAATACTGAAATTTCAGCCCTCTACGTGGTCTAGATCGAGAAATAATGAAGGTCAAAAATTGCCCTCCGGGTCTGGACTTTGCACCCTCTAGGACGCATATTAAGCGAGATATTCGCATTTTAAGTTTGAACTTGGATTTTTGCCCATAACTTGTTGTAAAATTGGTCTTATTCAAAGATAGGCACATTAATGGAAAGGGAACGATTCCTAGATCACAATCCTGAAATTTCAGCACTCCAGGTGGTCTAGATCGAGAAATAATGAAGGTCAAAAATTGCCCTCCGGGTCTGGACTTTGCACCCTCTAGGACGCATATTAAGCGAGATATTCGCATTTTAAGTTTGAACTTGGATTTTTGCCCATAACTTGTTGTAAAATTGGTCTTATTCAAAGATAGGCACACCAATGGAAAGGGAACGATTCCTAGATCACAATCCTGAAATTTCAGCACTCTAGGTGGTCTAGATCGAGAAATAATGGAGGTCAAAAATTGCCCTCCGGGTATGGACTTTGCACCCTCTAGGACGCATATTAAGCGAGATATTCGCATTTTAAGTTTGAACTTGGATTTTTGCCCATAACTTGTTGTAAAATTGGTCTTATTCAAAGAAAGGCACACCAATGGAAAGGGAACGATTCCTAGATCACAAACCTGAAATTTCAGCACTCTAGGTGGTCTAGATCGAGAAATAATGGCGGTCAAAAATTGCCCTCCGGGTCTGGACTTTGCACCCTCTAGGACGCATATTAAGCGAGATATTCGCATTTTAAGTTTGAACTTGGATTTTTGCCCATAACTTGTTGTAAAATTGGTCTTATTCAAAGAAAGGCACACCAATGGAAAGGGAACGATTCCTAGATCACAATCCTGAAATTTCAGCCCTCTAGGTGGTCTAGATCGAGAAATAATGGAGGTCAAAAATTGCCCTCCGGGTCTGGACTTTGCACCCTCTAGGACGCATATTAAGCGAGATATTCGCATTTTAAGTTTGAACTTGGATTTTTGCCCATAACTTGTTGTAAAATTGGTCTTATTCAAAGATAGGCAAACCAATGGAAAGGGAACGATTCCTAGATCACAATCCTGAAATTTCAGCACTCCAGGTGGTCTAGATCGAGAAATAATGAAGGTCAAAAATTGCCCTCCGGGTCTGGACTTTGCACCCTCTAGGACGCATATTAAGCGAGATATTCGCATTTTAAGTTTGAACATTGATTTTTGCCCATAACTTGTTGTGAAATTGGTCTTATTCAAAGATAGGCACACCAATGGAAAGGGAACGATTCCTAGATCACAATCCTGAAATTTCAGCCCTCTAGGTGGTCTAGATCTAGAAATAATGGAGGTCGAAAATTGCCCTCCGGGTCTGGACTTTGCACCCTCTAGGACGCATATTAAGCGAGATATTCGCATTTTAAGTTTGAACTTGGATTTTTGCCCATAACTTGTTGTAAAATTGGTCTTATTCAAAGATAGGCACACCAATGGAAAGGGAACGATTCCTAGATCACAATCCTGAAATTTCAGCACTCCAGGTGGTCTAGATCGAGAAATAATGGAGGTCAAAAATTGCCCTCCGGGTCTGGACTTTGCACCCTCTAGGACGCATATTACATTTTAAGTTTGAACTTGGATTTTTGCCCATAACTTGTTGTAAAATTGGTCTTATTCAAAGATAGGCACACCAATGGAAAGGGAACGATTCCTAGATCACAATCCTGAAATTTCAGCCCTCTAGGTGGTCTAGATCGAGAAATAATGAAGGTCAAAAATTGCCCTCCGGGTCTGGACTTTGCACCCTCTAGGACGCATATTTAGCGAGATATTCGCATTTTAAGTTTGAACTTGGATTTTTGCCCATAACTTGTTGTAAAATTGGTCTTATTCAAAGATAGGCACACCAATGGAAAGGGAACGATTCCTAGATCACAATACTGAAATTTCAGCCCTCTAGATGGTCTAGATCGAGAAATAATGAAGGTCAAAAATTGCTCTCCGGGTCTGGACTTTGCACCCTCTAGGACGCATATTAAGCGAGACATTCGCATTTTAAGTTTGAACTTGGATTTTTGCCCATAACTTGTTGTAAAATTGGTCTTATTCAAAGATAGGCACACCAATGGAAAGGGAACGATTCTTAGATCACAATCCTGAAATTTCAGCACTCCAGGTGGTCTAGATCGAGAAATAATGGAGGTCAAAAATTGCCCTCCGGGTCTGGACTTTGCACCCTCTAGGACGCATATTAAGCGAGATATTCGCATTTTAAGTTTGAACTTGGATTTTTGCCCATAACTTGTTGTAAAATTGGTCTTATTCAAAGATAGGCACACCAATGGAAAGGGAACGATTCCTAGATCACAATCCTGAAATTTCAGCACTCTAGGTGGTCTAGATCGAGAAATAATGGAGGTCAAAAATTGCCCTCCGGGTCTGGACTTTGCACCCTCTAGGACGCATATTAAGCGAGATATTCGCATTTTAAGTTTGAACTTGGATTTTTGCCCATAACTTGTTGTAAAATTGGTCTTATTCAAAGATAGGCACATTAATGGAAAGGAAACGATTCCTAGATCACAATCCTGAAATTTCAGCACTCCAGGTGGTCTAGATCGAGAAATAATGAAGGTCAAAAATTGCCCTCCGGGTCTGGACTTTGCACCCTCTAGGACGCATATTAAGCGAGATATTCGCATTTTAAGTTTGAACTTGGATTTTTGAGCATAACTTGCTGTAAAATTGGTCTTATTCAAAGATAGGCACACCAATGGAAAGGGAACGATTCCTAGATCACAATCCTGAAATTTCAGCACTCTAGGTGGTCTAGATCGAGAAATAATGGAGGTCAAAAATTGCCCTCCGGGTCTGGACTTTGCACCCTCTAGGACGCATATTAAGCGAGATATTCGCATTTTAAGTTTGAACTTGGATTTTTGCCCATAACTTGTTGTAAAATTGGTCTTATTCAAAGAAAGGCACACCAATGGAAAGGGAACGATTCCTAGATCACAATCCTGAAATTTCAGCACTCCAGGTGGTCTAGATCGAGAAATAATGGAGGTCAAAAATTGCCCTCCGGGTCTGGACTTTGCACCCTCTAGGACGCATATTAAGCGAGATATTCGCATTTTAAGTTTGAACTTGGATTTTTGCCCATAACTTGTTGTAAAATTGGTCTTATTCAAAGATAGGCACACCAATGGAAAGGGAACGATTCCTAGATCACAATCCTGAAATTTCAGCACTCCAGGTGGTCTAGATCGAGAAATAATGGAGGTCAAAAATTGCCCTCCGGGTCTGGACTTTGCACCCTCTAGGACGTATATTAAGCGAGATATTCGCATTTTAAGTTTGAACTTGGATTTTTGCCCATAACTTGTTGTAAAATTGGTCTTATTCAAAGAAAGGCACACCAATGGAAAGGGAACGATTCCTAGATCACAATCCTGAAATTTCAGCACTCTAGGTGGTCTAGATCGAGAAATAATGGAGGTCAAAAATTGCCCTCCGGGTCTGGACTTTGCACCCTCTAGGACGCATATTAAGCGAGATATTCGCATTTTAAGTTTGAACTTGGATTTTTGCCCATAACTTGTTGTAAAATTGGTCTTATTCAAAGATAGGCACACCAATGGAAAGGGAACGATTCCTAGATCACAATACTGAAATTTCAGCCCTCTAGGTGGTCTAGATCGAGAAATAATGAAGGTCAAAAATTGCCCTCCGGGTCTGGACTTTGCACCCTCTAGGACGCATATTAAGCGAAATATTCGCATTTTAAGTTTGAACTTGGATTTTTGCCCATAACTTGTTGTAAAATTGGTCTTATTCAAAGAAAGGCACACCAATGGAAAGGGAACGATTCCTAGATCACAATCCTGAAATTTCAGCACTCTAGGTGGTCTAGATCGAGAAATAATGGAGGTCAAAAATTGCCCTCCAGGTCTGGACTTTGCACCCTCTAGGACGCATATTAAGCGAGATATTCGCATTTTAAGTTTGAACTTGGATTTTTGCCCATAACTTGTTGTAAAATTGGTCTTATTCAAAGATAGGCACGCCAATGGAAAGGGAACGATTCCTAGATCACAATACTGAAATTTCAGCCCTCTAGGTGGTCTAGATCGAGAAATAATGAAGGTCAAAAATTGCCCTCCTGGTCTGGACTTTGCACCCTCTAGGACGCATATTAAGCGAGATATTCGCATTTTAAGTTTGAACTTGGATTTTTGCCCATAACTTGTTGTAAAATTGGTCTTATTCAAAGATAGGCACACCAATGGAAAGGGAACGATTCCTAGATCACAATACTGAAATTTCAGCCCTCTAGGTGGTCTAGATCGAGAAATAATGAAGGTCAAAAATTGCCCTCCTGGTCTGGACTTTGCACCCTCTAGGACGCATATTAAGCGAGATATTCGCATTTTAAGTTTGAACTTGGATTTTTGCCCATAACTTGTTGTAAAATTGGTCTTATTCAAAGATAGGCACATTAATGGAAAGGGAACGATTCCTAGATCACAATCCTGAAATTTCAGCACTCCAGGTGGTCTAGATCGAGAAATAATGAAGGTCAAAAATTGCCCTCCGGGTCTGGACTTTGCACCCTCTAGGACGCATATTAAGCGAGATATTCGCATTTTAAGTTTGAACTTGGATTTTTGCCCATAACTTGTTGTAAAATTGGTCTTATTCAAAGATAGGCACACCAATGGAAAGGGAACGATTCCTAGATCACACTCCTGAAATTTCAGCACTCTAGGTGGTCTAGATCGAGAAATAATGGAGGTCAAAAATTGCCCTCCGGGTCTGGACTTTGCACCCTCTAGGACGCATATTAAGCGAGATATTCGCATTTTAAGTTTGAACTTGGATTTTTGCCCATAACTTGTTGTAAAATTGGTCTTATTCAAAGAAAGGCACACCAATGGAAAGGGAACGATTCCTAGATCACAATCCTGATATTTCAGCACTCTAGGTGGTCTAGATCGAGAAATAATGGAGGTCAAAAATTGCCCTCCGGGTCTGGACTTTGCACCCTCTAGGACGCATATTAAGCGAGATATTCGCATTTTAAGTTTGAACTTGGATTTTTGCCCATAACTTGTTGTAAAATTGGTCTTATTCAAAGATAGGCACACCAATGGAAAGGGAACGATTCCTAGATCACAAATTGCCCTCCTGGTCTGGACTTTGCACCCTCTAGGACGCATATTAAGCGAGATATTCGCATTTTAAGTTTGAACTTGGATTTTTGCCCATAACTTGTTGTAAAATTGGTCTTATTCAAAGATAGGCACACCAATGGAAAGGGAACGTTCCTAGATCACAATCCTGAAATTTCAGCACTCTAGGTGGTCTAGATCGAGAAATAATGGAGGTCAAAAATTGCCCTCCGGGTCTGGACTTTGCACCCTCTAGGACGCATATTAAGCGAGATATTCGCATTTTAAGTTTGAACTTGGATTTTTGCCCATAACTTGTTGCAAAATTGGTCTTATTCAAAGATAGGCACTTCAATGGAAAGGGAACGATTCCTAGATCACAATCCTGAAATTTCAGCACTCCAGGTGGTCTAGATCGAGAAATAATGAAGGTCAAAAATTGCCCTCCGGGTCTGGACTTTGCACCCTCTAGGACGCATATTAAGCGAGATATTCGCATTTTAAGTTTGAACTTGGATTTTTGCCCATAACTTGTTGTAAAATTGGTCTTATTCAAAGATAGGCACTTCAATGGAAAGGGAACGATTCCTAGATCACAATCCTGAAATTTCAGCACTCTAGGTGGTCTAGATCGAGAAATAATGAAGGTCAAAAATTGCCCTCCGGGTCTGGACTTTGCACCCTCTAGGACGCATATTAAGCGAGATATTCGCATTTTAAGTTTGAACTTGGATTTTTGCCCATAACTTGTTGTAAAATTGGTCTTATTCAAAGAAAGGCACACCAATGGAAAGGGAACGATTCCTAGATCACAATCCTGAAATTTCATCACTCTAGGTGGTCTAGATCGAGAAATAATGGAGGTCAAAAATTGCCCTCCGGGTCTGGACTTTGCACCCTCTAGGACGCATTTTAAGCGAGATATTCGCATTTTAAGTTTGAACTTGGATTTTTGCCCATAACTTGTTGTAAAATTGGTCTTATTCAAAGATAGGCACACCAATGGAAAGGGAACGATTCCTAGATCACAATACTGAAATTTCAGCCCTCTACGTGGTCTAGATCGAGAAATAATGAAGGTCAAAAATTGCCCTCCGGGTCTGGACTTTGCACCCTCTAGGACGCATATTAAGCGAGATATTCGCATTTTAAGTTTGAACTTGGATTTTTGCCCATAACTTGTTGTAAAATTGGTCTTATTCAAAGATAGGCACTTCAATGGAAAGGGAACGATTCCTAGATCACAATCCTGAAATTTCAGCACTCTAGGTGGTCTAGATCGAGAAATAATGAAGGTCAAAAATTGCCCTCCGGGTCTGGACTTTGCACCCTCTAGGACGCATATTAAGCGAGATATTCGCATTTTAAGTTTGAACTTGGATTTTTGCCCATAACTTGTTGTAAAATTGGTCTTATTCAAAGAAAGGCACACCAATGGAAAGGGAACGATTCCTAGATCACAATCCTGAAATTTCATCACTCTAGGTGGTCTAGATCGAGAAATAATGGAGGTCAAAAATTGCCCTCCGGGTCTGGACTTTGCACCCTCTAGGACGCATTTTAAGCGAGATATTCGCATTTTAAGTTTGAACTTGGATTTTTGCCCATAACTTGTTGTAAAATTGGTCTTATTCAAAGATAGGCACACCAATGGAAAGGGAACGATTCCTAGATCACAATACTGAAATTTCAGCCCTCTAGGTGGTCTAGATCGAGAAATAATGAAGGTCAAAAATTGCCCTCCGGGTCTGGACTTTGCACCCTCTAGGACGCATATTAAGCGAGATATTCGCATTTTAAGTTTGAACTTGGATTTTTGCCCATAACTTGTTGTAAAATTGGTCTTATTCAAAGATAGGCACACCAATGGAAAGGGAACGATTCCTAGATCACAATCCTGAAATTTCAGCACTCCAGGTGGTCTAGATCGAGAACTAATGGAGGTCAAAAATTGCCCTCCGGGTCTAGACTTTGCACCCTCTAGGACGCATATTAAGCGAGATATTCGCATTTTAAGTTTGAACTTGGATTTTTGCCCATAACTTGTTGTAAAATTGGTCTTATTCAAAGATAGGCACACCAATGGAAAGGGAACGATTCCTAGATCACAATCCTGAAATTTCAGCACTCCAGGTGGTCTAGATCGAGAAATAATGGAGGTCAAAAATTGCCCTCCGGGTCTGGACTTTGCACCCTCTAGGACGCATATTAAGCGAGATATTCGCATTTTAAGTTTGAACTTGGATTTTTGCCCATAAATTGTTGTAAAATTGGTCTTATTCAAAGATAGGCACACCAATGGAAAGGGAACGATTCCTAGATCACAATACTGAAATTTCAGCCCTCTAGGTGGTGTAGATCGAGAAATAATGAAGGTCAAAAATTGCCCTCCGGGTCTGGACCTTGCACCCTCTAGGACGCATATTAAGCGAGATATTCGCATTTTAAGTTTGAACTTGGATTTTTGCCCATAACTTGTTGTAAAATTGGTCTTATTCAAAGATAGGCACACCAATGGAAAGGGAACGATTCCTAGATCACAATACTGAAATTTCAGCCCTCTAGGTGGTCTAGATCGAGAAATAATGAAGGTCAAAAATTGCCCTCCGGGTCTGGACTTTGCACCCTCTAGGACGCATATTAAGCGAGATATTCGCATTTTAAGTTTGAACTTGGATTTTTGCCCATAACTTGTTGTAAAATTGGTCTTATTCAAAGATAGGCACACCAATGGAAAGGGAACGATTCCTAGATCACAATACTGAAATTTCAGCCCTCTAGGTGGTCTAGATCGAGAAATAATGAAGGTCAAAAATTGCCCTCCGGGTCTGGACTTTGCACCCTCTAGGACGCATATTAAGCGAGATATTCGCATTTTAAGTTTGAACTTGGATTTTTGCCCATAACTTGTTGTAAAATTGGTCTTATTCAAAGATAGGCACACCAATGGAAAGGGAACGATTCCTAGATCACAATCCTGAAATTTCAGCACTCCAGGTGGTCTAGATCGAGAAATAATGGAGGTCGAAAATTGCCCTCCGGGTCTGGACTTTGCACCCTCTAGGACGCATTTTAAGCGAGATATTCGCATTTTAAGTTTGAACTTGGATTTTTGCCCATAACTTGTTGTAAAATTGGTCTTATTCAAAGATAGGCACACCAATGGAAAGGGAACGATTCCTAGATCACAATCCTGAAATTTCAGCACTCCAGGTGGTCTAGATCGAGAAATAATGGAGGTCAAAAATTGCCCTCCGGGTCTGGACTTTGCACCCTCTAGGACGCATATTAAGCGAGATATTCGCATTTTAAGTTTGAACTTGGATTTTTGCCCATAAATTGTTGTAAAATTGGTCTTATTCAAAGATAGGCACACCAATGGAAAGGGAACGATTCCTAGATCACAATACTGAAATTTCAGCCCTCTAGGTGGTGTAGATCGAGAAATAATGAAGGTCAAAAATTGCCCTCCGGGTCTGGACCTTGCACCCTCTAGGACGCATATTAAGCGAGATATTCGCATTTTAAGTTTGAACTTGGATTTTTGCCCATAACTTGTTGTAAAATTGGTCTTATTCAAAGATAGGCACACCAATGGAAAGGGAACGATTCCTAGATCACAATCCTGAAATTTCAGCACTCCAGGTGGTCTAGATCGAGAAATAATGGAGGTCAAAAATTGCCCTCCGGGTCTGGACTTTGCACCCTCTAGGACGCATATTAAGCGAGATATTCGCATTTTAAGTTTGAACTTGGATTTTTGCCCATAAATTGTTGTAAAATTGGTCTTATTCAAAGATAGGCACACCAATGGAAAGGGAACGATTCCTAGATCACAATACTGAAATTTCAGCCCTCTAGGTGGTGTAGATCGAGAAATAATGAAGGTCAAAAATTGCCCTCCGGGTCTGGACCTTGCACCCTCTAGGACGCATATTAAGCGAGATATTCGCATTTTAAGTTTGAACTTGGATTTTTGCCCATAACTTGTTGTAAAATTGGTCTTATTCAAAGATAGGCACACCAATGGAAAGGGAACGATTCCTAGATCACAATACTGAAATTTCAGCCCTCTAGGTGGTCTAGATCGAGAAATAATGAAGGTCAAAAATTGCCCTCCGGGTCTGGACTTTGCACCCTCTAGGACGCATATTAAGCGAGATATTCGCATTTTAAGTTTGAACTTGGATTTTTGCCCATAACTTGTTGTAAAATTGGTCTTATTCAAAGATAGGCACACCAATGGAAAGGGAACGATTCCTAGATCACAATACTGAAATTTCAGCCCTCTAGGTGGTCTAGATCGAGAAATAATGAAGGTCAAAAATTGCCCTCCGGGTCTGGACTTTGCACCCTCTAGGACGCATATTAAGCGAGATATTCGCATTTTAAGTTTGAACTTGGATTTTTGCCCATAACTTGTTGTAAAATTGGTCTTATTCAAAGATAGGCACACCAATGGAAAGGGAACGATTCCTAGATCACAATCCTGAAATTTCAGCACTCCAGGTGGTCTAGATCGAGAAATAATGGAGGTCGAAAATTGCCCTCCGGGTCTGGACTTTGCACCCTCTAGGACGCATATTAAGCGAGATATTCGCATTTTAAGTTTGAACTTGGATTTTTGCCCATAACTTGTTGTAAAATTGGTCTTATTCAAAGATAGGCACACCAATGGAAAGGGAACGATTCCTAGATCACAATACTGAAATTTCAGCCCTCTAGGTGGTCTAGATCGAGAAATAATGAAGGTCAAAAATTGCCCTCCGGGTCTGGACTTTGCACCCTCTATAACGCATATTAAGCGAGATGTTCGCATTTTAAGTTTGAACTTGGATTTTTGCCCATAACTTGTTGTAAAATTGGTCTTATTCAAAGATAGGCACACCAATGGAAAGGGAACGATTCCTAGATCACAATCCTGAAATTTCAGCACTCCAGGTGGTCTAGATCGAGAAATAATGGAGGTCAAAAATTGCCCTCCGGGTCTGGACTTTGCACCCTCTAGGACGCATATTAAGCGAGATATTCGCATTTTAAGTTTGAACTTGGATTTTTGCCCATAACTTGTTGTAAAATTGGTCTTATTCAAAGATAGGCACACCAATGGAAAGGGAACGATTCCTAGATCACAATCCTGAAATTTCAGCACTCTAGGTGGTCTAGATCGAGAAATAATGGAGGTCAAAAATTGCCCTCCGGGTCTGGACTTTGCACCCTCTAGGACGCATATTAAGCGAGATATTCGCATTTTAAGTTTGAACTTGGATTTTTGCCCATAACTTTTTGTAAAATTGGTCTTATTCAAAGAAAGGCACACCAATGGAAAGGGAACGATTCCTAGATCACAATACTGAAATTTCAGCCCTCTAGGTGGTCTAGATCGAGAAATAATGAAGGTCAAAAATTGCCCTCCGGGTCTGGACTTTGCACCCTCTAGGACGCATATTAAGCGAGATGAGATATTCGCATTTTAAGTTTGAACTTGGATTTTTGCCCATAACTTGTTGTAAAATTGGTCTTATTCAAAGATAGGCACACCAATGGAAAGGGAACGATTCCTAGATCACAATCCTGAAATTTCAGCACTCTAGGTGGTCTAGATCGAGAAATAATGGAGGTCAAAAATTGCCCTCCGGGTCTGGACTTTGCACCCTCTAGGACGCATATTAAGCGAGATATTCGCATTTTAAGTTTGAACTTGGATTTTTGCCCATAACTTGTTGTAAAATTGGTCTTATTCAAAGATAGGCACACCAATGGAAAGGGAACGATTCCTTGATCACAATACTGAAATTTCAGCCCTCTAGGTGATCTAGATCTAGATTGGTCTTATTCAAAGATAGGCACTACAATGGAAAGGGAACGATTCCTAGATCACAATCCTGAAATTTCAGCACTCCAGGTGGTCTAGATCGAGAAATAATGGAGGTCAAAAATTGCCCTCCGGGTCTGGACTTTGCACCCTCTAGGACGCATATTAAGCGAGATATTCGCATTTTAAGTTTGAACTTGGATTTTTGCCCATAACTTGTTGTAAAATTGGTCTTATTCAAAGATAGGCACACCAATGGAAAGGGAACGATTCCTAGATCACAATCCTAAAATTTCAGCACTCTAGGTGGTCTAGATCGAGAAATAATGGAGGTCAAAAATTGCCCTCCGGGTCTGGACTTTGCACCCTCTAGGACGCATATTAAGCGAGATATTCGCATTTTAAGTTTGAACTTGGATCTTTGCCCATAACTTGTTGTAAAATTGGTCTTATTCAAAGATAGGCACTTCAATGGAAAGGGAACGATTCCTAGATCACAATCCTGAAATTTCAGCACTCTAGGTGGTCTAGATCGAGAAATAATGAAGGTCAAAAATTGCCCTCCGGGTCTGGACTTTGCACCCTCTAAGACGCATATTAAGCGAGATATTCGCATTTTAAGTTTGAACTTGGATTTTTGCCCATAACTTGTTGTAAAATTGGTCTTATTCAAAGAAAGGCACACCAATGGAAAGGGAACGATTCCTAGATCACAATCCTGAAATTTCATCACTCTAGGTGGTCTAGATCGAGAAATAATGGAGGTCAAAAATTGCCCTCCGGGTCTGGACTTTGCACCCTCTAGGACGCATTTTAAGCGAGATATTCGCATTTTAAGTTTGAACTTGGATTTTTGCCCATAACTTGTTGTAAAATTGGTCTTATTCAAAGATAGGCACACCAATGGAAAGGGAACGATTCCTAGATCACAATCCTGAAATTTCAGCACTCCAGGTGGTCTAGATCGAGAAATAATGGAGGTCAAAAATTGCCCTCCGGGTCTGGACTTTGCACCCTCTAGGACGCATATTAAGCGAGATATTCGCATTTTAAGTTTGAACTTGGATTTTTGCCCATAACTTGTTGTAAAATTGGTCTTATTCAAAGATAGGCACACCAATGGAAAGGGAACGATTCCTAGATCACAATACTGAAATTTCAGCCCTCTAGGTGGTCTAGATCGAGAAATAATGAAGGTCAAAAATTGCCCTCCGGGTCTGGACTTTGCACCCTCTAGGACGCATATTAAGCGAGATATTCGCATTTTAAGTTTGAACTTGGATTTTTGCCCATAACTTGTTGTAAAATTGGTCTTATTCAAAGATAGGCACACCAATGGAAAGGGAACGATTCCTAGATCACAATCCTGAAATTTCAGCACTCCAGGTGGTCTAGATCGAGAAATAATGGAGGTCAAAAATTGCCCTCCGGGTCTGGACTTTGCACCCTCTAGGACGCATATTAAGCGAGATATTCGCATTTTAAGTTTGAACTTGGATTTTTGCCCATAAATTGTTGTAAAATTGGTCTTATTCAAAGATAGGCACACCAATGGAAAGGGAACGATTCCTAGATCACAATACTGAAATTTCAGCCCTCTAGGTGGTCTAGATCGAGAAATAATGAAGGTCAAAAATTGCCCTCCGGGTCTGGACTTTGCACCCTCTAGGACGCATATTAAGCGAGATATTCGCATTTTAAGTTTGAACTTGGATTTTTGCCCATAACTTGTTGTAAAATTGGTCTTATTCAAAGATAGGCACACCAATGGAAAGGGAACGATTCCTAGATCACAATACTGAAATTTCAGCCCTCTAGGTGGTCTAGATCGAGAAATAATGAAGGTCAAAAATTGCCCTCCGGGTCTGGACTTTGCACCCTCTAGGACGCATATTAAGCGAGATATTCGCATTTTAAGTTTGAACTTGGATTTTTGCCCATAACTTGTTGTAAAATTGGTCTTATTCAAAGATAGGCACACCAATGGAAAGGGAACGATTCCTAGATCACAATCCTGAAATTTCAGCACTCCAGGTGGTCTAGATCGAGAAATAATGGAGGTCGAAAATTGCCCTCCGGGTCTGGACTTTGCACCCTCTAGGACGCATATTAAGCGAGATATTCGCATTTTAAGTTTGAACTTGGATCTTTGCCCATAACTTGTTGTAAAATTGGTCTTATTCAAAGATAGGCACTTCAATGGAAAGGGAACGATTCCTAGATCACAATCCTGAAATTTCAGCCCTCTAGGTGGTCTAGATCGAGAAATAATGAAGGTCAAAAATTGCCCTCCGGGTCTGGACTTTGCACCCTCTAGGACGCATATTAAGCGAGATATTCGCATTTTAAGTTTGAACTTGGATTTTTGCCCATAACTTGTTGTAAAATTGGTCTTATTCAAAGAAAGGCACACCAATGGAAAGGGAACGATTCCTAGATCACAATCCTGAAATTTCATCACTCTAGGTGGTCTAGATCGAGAAATAATGGAGGTCAAAAATTGCCCTCCGGGTCTGGACTTTGCACCCTCTAGGACGCATTTTAAGCGAGATATTCGCATTTTAAGTTTGAACTTGGATTTTTGCCCATAACTTGTTGTAAAATTGGTCTTATTCAAAGATAGGCACACCAATGGAAAGGGAACGATTCCTAGATCACAATCCTGAAATTTCAGCACTCCAGGTGGTCTAGATCGAGAAATAATGGAGGTCAAAAATTGCCCTCCGGGTCTGGACTTTGCACCCTCTAGGACGCATATTAAGCGAGATATTCGCATTTTAAGTTTGAACTTGGATTTTTGCCCATAACTTGTTGTAAAATTGGTCTTATTCAAAGATAGGCACACCAATGGAAAGGGAACGATTCCTAGATCACAATACTGAAATTTCAGCCCTCTAGGTGGTCTAGATCGAGAAATAATGAAGGTCAAAAATTGCCCTCCGGGTCTGGACTTTGCACCCTCTAGGACGCATATTAAGCGAGATATTCGCATTTTAAGTTTGAACTTGGATTTTTGCCCATAACTTGTTGTAAAATTGGTCTTATTCAAAGATAGGCACACCAATGGAAAGGGAACGATTCCTAGATCACAATCCTGAAATTTCAGCACTCCAGGTGGTCTAGATCGAGAAATAATGGAGGTCAAAAATTGCCCTCCGGGTCTGGACTTTGCACCCTCTAGGACGCATATTAAGCGAGATATTCGCATTTTAAGTTTGAACTTGGATTTTTGCCCATAAATTGTTGTAAAATTGGTCTTATTCAAAGATAGGCACACCAATGGAAAGGGAACGATTCCTAGATCACAATACTGAAATTTCAGCCCTCTAGGTGGTCTAGATCGAGAAATAATGAAGGTCAAAAATTGCCCTCCGGGTCTGGACTTTGCACCCTCTAGGACGCATATTAAGCGAGATATTCGCATTTTAAGTTTGAACTTGGATTTTTGCCCATAACTTGTTGTAAAATTGGTCTTATTCAAAGATAGGCACACCAATGGAAAGGGAACGATTCCTAGATCACAATACTGAAATTTCAGCCCTCTAGGTGGTCTAGATCGAGAAATAATGAAGGTCAAAAATTGCCCTCCGGGTCTGGACTTTGCACCCTCTAGGACGCATATTAAGCGAGATATTCGCATTTTAAGTTTGAACTTGGATTTTTGCCCATAACTTGTTGTAAAATTGGTCTTATTCAAAGATAGGCACACCAATGGAAAGGGAACGATTCCTAGATCACAATCCTGAAATTTCAGCACTCCAGGTGGTCTAGATCGAGAAATAATGGAGGTCGAAAATTGCCCTCCGGGTCTGGACTTTGCACCCTCTAGGACGCATATTAAGCGAGATATTCGCATTTTAAGTTTGAACTTGGATTTTTGCCCATAACTTGTTGTAAAATAGGTCTTATTCAAAGATAGGCACACCAATGGAAAGGGAACGATTCCTAGATCACAATACTGAAATTTCAGCCCTCTAGGTGGTCTAGATCGAGAAATAATGAAGGTCAAAAATTGCCCTCCGGGTCTGGACTTTGCACCCTCTAGGACGCATATTAAGCGAGATATTCGCATTTTAAGTTTGAACTTGGATTTTTGCCCATAACTTGTTGTAAAATTGGTCTTATTCAAAGATAGGCACACCAATGGAAAGGGAACGATTCCTAAATCACAATCCTGAAATTTCAGCACTCCAGGTGGTCTAGATCGAGAAATAATGGAGGTCAAAAATTGCCCTCCGGGTCTGGACTTTGCACCCTCTAGGACGCATATTAAGCGAGATATTCGCATTTTATGTTTGAACTTGGATTTTTGCCCATAACTTTTTGTAAAATTGGTCTTATTCAAAGAAAGGCACACCAATGGAAAGGGAACGATTCCTAGATCACAATCCTGAAATTTCAGCACTCTAGGTGGTCTAGATCGAGAAATAATGGAGGTCAAAAATTGCCCTCCGGGTCTGGACTTTGCACCCTCTAGGACGCATATTAAGCGAGATATTCGCATTTTAAGTTTGAACTTGGATTTTTGCCCATAACTTGTTGTAAAATTGGTCTTATTCAAAGAAAGGCACACCAATGGAAAGGGAACGATTCCTAGATCACAATCCTGAAATTTCAGCCCTCTAGGTGGTCTAGATCGAGAAATAATGGAGGTCAAAAATTGCCCTCCGGGTCTGGACTTTGCACCCTCTAGGACGCATATTAAGCGAGATATTCGCATTTTAAGTTTGAACTTGGATTTTTGCCCATAACTTGTTGTAAAATTGGTCTTATTCAAAGATAGGCACACCAATGGAAAGGGAACGATTCCTAGATCACAATCCTGAAATTTCAGCACTCTAGGTGGTCTAGATCGAGAAATAATGGAGGTCAAAAATTGCCCTCCGGGTCTGGACTTTGCACCCTCTAGGACGCATATTAAGCGAGATATTCGCATTTTAAGTTTGAACTTGGATCTTTGCCCATAACTTGTTGTGAAATTGGTCTTATTCAAAGATAGGCACACCAATGGAAAGGGAACGATTCCTAGATCACAATCCTGAAATTTCAGCACTCCAGGTGGTCTAGATCGAGAAATAATGGAGGTCAAAAATTGCCCTCCGGGTCTGGACTTTGCACCCTCTAGGACGCATATTAAGCGAGATATTCGCATTTTAAGTTTGAACTTGGATTTTTGCCCATAACTTTTTGTAAAATTGGTCTTATTCAAAGAAAGGCACACCAATGGAAAGGGAACGATTCCTAGATCACAATCCTGAAATTTCAGCACTCTAGGTGGTCTAGATCGAGAAATAATGGAGGTCAAAAATTGCCCTCCGGGTCTGGACTTTGCACCCTCTAGGACGCATATTAAGCGAGATATTCGCATTTTAAGTTTGAACTTGGATTTTTGCCCATAACTTGTTGTAAAATTGGTCTTATTCAAAGATAGGCACACCAATGGAAAGGGAACGATTCCTAGATCACAATACTGAAATTTCAGCCCTCTAGGTGGTCTAGATCGAGAAATAATGAAGGTCAAAAATTGCCCTCCGGGTCTGGACTTTGCACCCTCTAGGACGCATATTAAGCGAGATATTCGCATTTTAAGTTTGAACTTGGATTTTTGCCCATAACTTGTTGTAAAATTGGTCTTATTCAAAGATAGGCACACCAATGGAAAGGGAAATTTCAGCACTCCAGGTGGTCTAGATCGAGAAATAATGGAGGTCAAAAATTGCCCTCCGGGTCTGGACTTTGCACCCTCTAGGACGCATATTAAGCGAGATATTCGCATTTTAAGTTTGAACTTGGATTTTTGCCCATAACTTGTTGTAAAATCGGTCTTATTCAAAGATAGGCACACCAATGGAAAGGGAACGATTCCTAGATCACAATCCTGAAATTTCAGCACTCCAGGTGGTCTAGATCGAGAAATAATGGAGGTCAAAAATTGCCCTCCGGGTCTGGACTTTGCACCCTCTAGGACGCATATTAAGCGAGATATTCGCATTTTAAGTTTGAACTTGGATTTTTGCCCATAACTTGTTGTAAAATTGGTCTTATTCAAAGATAGGCACACCAATGGAAAGGGAACGATTCCTAGATCACAATACTGAAATTTCAGCCCTCTAGGTGGTCTAGATCGAGAAATAATGAAGGTCAAAAATTGCCCTCCGGGTCTAGACTTTGCACCCTCTAGGACGCATATTAAGCGAGATATTCGCATTTTAAGTTTGAACTTGGATTTTTGCCCATAACTTGTTGTAAAATCGGTCTTATTCAAAGATAGGCACACCAATGGAAAGGGAACGATTCCTAGATCACAATCCTGAAATTTCAGCACTCCAGGTGGTCTAGATCGAGAAATAATGGAGGTCAAAAATTGCCCTCCGGGTCTGGACTTTGCACCCTCTAGGACGCATATTAAGCGAGATATTCGCATTTTAAGTTTGAACTTGGATTTTTGCCCATTACTTGTTGTAAAATTGGTCTTATTCAAAGATAGGCACACCAATGGAAAGGGAACGATTCCTAGATCACAATACTGAAATTTAAGCACTCTAGGTGGTCTAGATCGAGAAATAATGGAGGTCAAAAATTGCCCTCCGGGTCTGGACTTTGCACCCTCTAGGACGCATATTAAGCGAGATATTCGCATTTTAAGTTTGAACTTGGATTTTTGCCCATAACTTTTTGTAAAATTGGTCTTATTCAAAGATAGGCACACCAATGGAAAGGGAACGATTCCTAGATCACAATCCTGAAATTTCAGCACTCCAGGTGGTCTAGATCGAGAAATAATGGAGGTCAAAAATTGCCCTCCGGGTCTGGACTTTGCACCCTCTAGGACGCATATTAAGCGAGATATTCGCATTTTAAGTTTGAACTTGGATTTTTGCCCATAACTTGTTGTAAAATTGGTCTTATTCAAAGATAGGCACACCAATGGAAAGGGAACGATTCCTAGATCACAATCCTGAAATTTCAGCACTCTAGGTGGTCTAGATCGAGAAATAATGGAGGTCAAAAATTGCCCTCCGGGTCTGGACTTTGCACCCTCTAGGACGCATATTAAGCGAGATATTCGCATTTTAAGTTTGAACTTGGATTTTTGCCTATTACTTGTTGTAAAATTGGTCTTATTCAAAGAAAGGCACACCAATGGAAAGGGAACGATTCCTAGATCACAATCCTGAAATTTCAGCACTCTAGGTGGTCTAGATCGAGAAATAATGGAGGTCAAAAATTGCCCTCCGGGTCTGGACTTTGCACCCTCTAGGACGCATATTAAGCGAGATATTCGCATTTTAAGTTTGAACTTGGATTTTTGCCCATAACTTTTTGTAAAATTGGTCTTATTCAAAGATAGGCACATTAATGGAAAGGGAACGATTCCTAGATCACAATCCTGAAATTTCAGCACTCCAGGTGGTCTAGATCGAGAAATAATGAAGGTCAAAAATTGCCCTCCGGGTCTGGACTTTGCACCCTCTAGGACGCATATTAAGCGAGATATTCGCATTTTAAGTTTGAACTTGGATTTTTGCCCATAACTTGTTGTAAAATTGGTCTTATTCAAAGATAGGCACACCAATGGAAAGGGAACGATTCCTAGATCACAATCCTGAAATTTCAGCACTCTAGGTGGTCTAGATCGAGAAATAATGGAGGTCAAAAATTGCCCTCCGGGTCTGGACTTTGCACCCTCTAGGACGCATATTAAGCGAGATATTCGCATTTTAAGTTTGAACTTGGATTTTTGCCCATAACTTTTTGTAAAATTGGTCTTATTCAAAGATAGGCACATTAATGGAAAGGGAACGATTCCTAGATCACAATCCTGAAATTTCAGCACCCCAGGTGGTCTAGATCGAGAAATAATGAAGGTCAAAAATTGCCCTCCGGGTCTGGACTTTGCACCCTCTAGGACGCATATTAAGCGAGATATTCGCATTTTAAGTTTGAACTTGGATTTTTGCCCATAACTTTTTGTAAAATTGGTCTTATTCAAAGATAGGCACATTAATGGAAAGGGAACGATTCCTAGATCACAATCCTGAAATTTCAGCACCCCAGGTGGTCTAGATCGAGAAATAATGAAGGTCAAAAATTGCCCTCCGGGTCTGCACTTTGCACCCTCTAGGACGCATATTAAGCGAGATATTCGCATTTTAAGTTTGAACTTGGATTTTTGCCCATAACTTGTTGTAAAATTGGTCTTATTCAAAGATAGGCACACCAATGGAAAGGGAACGGTTCCTAGATCACAATCCTGAAATTTCAGCACTCTAGGTGGTCTAGATCGAGAAATAATGGAGGTCAAAAATTGCCCTCCGGGTCTGGACTTTGCACCCTCTAGGACGCATATTAAGCGAGATATTCGCATTTTAAGTTTGAACTTGGATCTTTGCCCATAACTTGTTGTGAAATTGGTCTTATTCAAAGATAGGCACACCAATGGAAAGGGAACGATTCCTAGATCACAATCCTGAAATTTCAGCACTCCAGGTGGTCTAGATCGAGAAATAATGGAGGTCAAAAATTGCCCTCCGGGTCTGGACTTTGCACCCTCTAGGACGCATATTAAGCGAGATATTCGCATTTTAAGTTTGAACTTGGATTTTTGCCCATAACTTTTTGTAAAATTGGTCTTATTCAAAGAAAGGCACACCAATGGAAAGGGAACGATTCCTAGATCACAATCCTGAAATTTCAGCACTCTAGGTGGTCTAGATCGAGAAATAATGGAGGTCAAAAATTGCCCTCCGGGTCTGGACCTTGCACCCTCTAGGACGCATATTAAGCGAGATATTCGCATTTTAAGTTTGAACTTGGATTTTTGCCCATAACTTGTTGTAAAATTGGTCTTATTCAAAGATAGGCACACCAATGGAAAGGGAACGATTCCTAGATCACAATACTGAAATTTCAGCCCTCTAGGTGGTCTAGATCGAGAAATAATGAAGGTCAAAAATTGCCCTCCGGGTCTGGACTTTGCACCCTCTAGGACGCATATTAAGCGAGATATTCGCATTTTAAGTTTGAACTTGGATTTTTGCCCATAACTTGTTGTAAAATTGGTCTTATTCAAAGATAGGCACACCAATGGAAAGGGAAATTTCAGCACTCCAGGTGGTCTAGATCGAGAAATAATGGAGGTCAAAAATTGCCCTCCGGGTCTGGACTTTGCACCCTCTAGGACGCATATTAAGCGAGATATTCGCATTTTAAGTTTGAACTTGGATTTTTGCCCATAACTTGTTGTAAAATTGGTCTTATTCAAAGATAGGAAAGGACGCATATTAAGCGAGATATTCGCATTTTAAGTTTGAACTTGGATTTTTGCCCATAACTTGTTGTAAAATTGGTCTTATTCAAAGATAGGCACACCAATGGAAAGGGAACGATTCCTAGATCACAATACTGAAATTTCAGCCCTCTAGGTGGTCTAGATCGAGAAATAATGAAGGTCAAAAATTGCCCTCCGGGTCTGGACTTTGCACCCTCTAGGACGCATATTAAGCGAGATATTCGCATTTTAAGTTTGAACTTGGATTTTTGCCCATAACTTGTTGTAAAATCGGTCTTATTCAAAGATAGGCACACCAATGGAAAGGGAACGATTCCTAGATCACAATCCTGAAATTTCAGCACTCCAGGTGGTCTAGATCGAGAAATAATGGAGGTCAAAAATTGCCCTCCGGGTCTGGACTTTGCACCCTCTAGGACGCATATTAAGCGAGATATTCGCATTTTAAGTTTGAACTTGGATTTTTGCCCATTACTTGTTGTAAAATTGGTCTTATTCAAAGATAGGCACACCAATGGAAAGGGAACGATTCCTAGATCACAATCCTGAAATTTCAGCACTCTAGGTGGTCTAGATCGAGAAATAATGGAGGTCAAAAATTGCCCTCCGGGTCTGGACTTTGCACCCTCTAGGACGCATATTAAGCGAGATATTCGCATTTTAAGTTTGAACTTGGATTTTTGCCCATAACTTTTTGTAAAATTGGTCTTATTCAAAGATAGGCACACCAATGGAAAGGGAACGATTCCTAGATCACAATACTGAAATTTCAGCCCTCTAGGTGGTCTAGATCGAGAAATAATGAAGGTCAAAAATTGCCCTCCGGGTCTGGACTTTGCACCCTCTAGGACGCATATTAAGCGAGATATTCGCATTTTAAGTTTGAACTTGGATTTTTGCCCATAACTTGTTGTAAAATTGGTCTTATTCAAAGATAGGCACACCAATGGAAAGGGAACGATTCCTAGATCACAATCCTGAAATTTCAGCACTCCAGGTGGTCTAGATCGAGAAATAATGGAGGTCAAAAATTGCCCTCCGGGTCTGGACTTTGCACCCTCTAGGACGCATATTAAGCGAGATATTCGCATTTTAAGTTTGAACTTGGATTTTTGCCCATAACTTGTTGTAAAATTGGTCTTATTCAAAGATAGGCACACCAATGGAAAGGGAACGATTCCTAGATCACAATACTGAAATTTCAGCCCTCTAGGTGGTCTAGATCGAGAAATAATGAAGGTCAAAAATTGCCCTCCGGGTCTGGACTTTGCACCCTCTAGGACGCATATTAAGCGAGATATTCGCATTTTAAGTTTGAACTTGGATTTTTGCCTATTACTTGTTGTAAAATTGGTCTTATTCAAAGAAAGGCACACCAATGGAAAGGGAACGATTCCTAGATCACAATCCTGAAATTTCAGCACTCTAGGTGGTCTATATCGAGAAATAATGGAGGTCAAAAATTGCCCTCCGGGTCTGGACTTTGCACCCTCTAGGACGCATATTAAGCGAGATATTCGCATTTTAAGTTTGAACTTGGATTTTTGCCCATAACTTTTTGTAAAATTGGTCTTATTCAAAGATAGGCACATTAATGGAAAGGGAACGATTCCTAGATCACAATCCTGAAATTTCAGCACTCCAGGTGGTCTAGATCGAGAAATAATGAAGGTCAAAAATTGCCCTCCGGGTCTGGACTTTGCACCCTCTAGGACGCATATTAAGCGAGATATTCGCATTTTAAGTTTGAACTTGGATTTTTGCCCATAACTTGTTGTAAAATTGGTCTTATTCAAAGATAGGCACACCAATGGAAAGGGAACGATTCCTAGATCACAATCCTGAAATTTCAGCACTCTAGGTGGTCTAGATCGAGAAATAATGGAGGTCAAAAATTGCCCTCCGGGTCTGGACTTTGCACCCTCTAGGACGCATATTAAGCGAGATATTCGCATTTTAAGTTTGAACTTGGATTTTTGCCCATAACTTGTTGTAAAATTGGTCTTATTCAAAGATAGGCACACCAATGGAAAGGGAACGATTCCTAGATCACAATCCTGAAATTTCAGCACTCTAGGTGGTCTAGATCGAGAAATAATGGAGGTCAAAAATTGCCCTCCGGGTCTGGACTTTGCACCCTCTAGGACGCATATTAAGCGAGATATTCGCATTTTAAGTTTGAACTTGGATTTTTGCCCATAACTTTTTGTAAAATTGGTCTTATTCAAAGATAGGCACATTAATGGAAAGGGAACGATTCCTAGATCACAATCCTGAAATTTCAGCACCCCAGGTGGTCTAGATCGAGAAATAATGAAGGTCAAAAATTGCCCTCCGGGTCTGGACTTTGCACCCTCTAGGACGCATATTAAGCGAGATATTCGCATTTTAAGTTTGAACTTGGATTTTTGCCCATAACTTGTTGTAAAATTGGTCTTATTCAAAGATAGGCACACCAATGGAAAGGGAACGATTCCTAGATCACAATCCTGAAATTTCAGCACTCCAGGTAGTCTACATCGAGAAATAATGGAGGTCAAAAATTGCCCTCCGGGTCTGGACTTTGCACCCTCTAGGACGCATATTAAGCGAGATATTCGCATTTTAAGTTTGAACTTGGATTTTTGCCCATTACTTGTTGTAAAATTGGTCTTATTCAAAGATAGGCACATTAATGGAAAGGGAACGATTCCTAGATCACAATCCTGAATCAGCACTCTAGGTGGTCTAGATCGAGAAATAATGGAGGCCAAAAATTGCCCTCCGGGTCTGGACCTTGCACCCCCTAGGACGCATATTAAGCGAGATATTCGCATTTTAAGTTTGAACTTGGATTTTTGCCCATAACTTGTTGTAAAATTGGTCTTATTCAAAGATAGGCACACCAATGGAAAGGGAACGATTCCTAGATCACAATCCTGAAATTTCAGCACTCCAGGTGGTCTAGATCGAGAAATAATGGAGGTCAAAAATTGTCCTCCGGGTCTGGACTTTGCACCCTCTAGGACGCATATTAAGCGAGATATTCGCATTTTAAGTTTGAACTTGGATTTTTGCCCATAACTTGTTGTAAAATTGGTCTTATTCAAAGATAGGCACACCAATGGAAAGGGAACGATTCCTAGATCACAATCCTGAAATTTCAGCACTCTAGGTGGTCTAGATCGAGAAATATTGGAGGTCAAAAATTGCCCTCCGGGTCTGGACTTTGCACCCTCTAGGACGCATATTAAGCAAGATATTCGCATTTTAAGTTTGAACTTGGATTTTTGCCCATAACTTTTTGTAAAATTGGTCTTATTCAAAGATAGGCACATTAATGGAAAGGGAACGATTCCTAGATCACAATCCTGAAATTTCAGCACTACAGGTGGTCTAGATCGAGAAATAATGGAGGTCAAAAATTGCCCTCCGGGTCTGGACTTTGCACCCTCTAGGACGCATATTAAGCGAGATATTCGCATTTTAAGTTTGAACTTGGATTTTTGCCCATAACTTGTTGTAAAATTGGTCTTATTCAAAGATAGGCACACCAATGGAAAGGGAACGATTCCTAGATCACAATCCTGAAATTTCAGCACTCCAGGTGGTCTAGATCGAGAAATAATGGAGGTCAAAAATTGCCCTCCGGGTCTGGACTTTGCACCCTCTAGGACGCATATTAAGCGAGATATTCGCATTTTAAGTTTGAACTTGGATTTTTGCCCATAACTTGTTGTAAAATTGGTCTTATTCAAAGATAGGCACACCAATGGAAAGGGAACGATTCCTAGATCACAATCCTGAAATTTCAGCACTCTAGGTGGTCTAGATCGAGAAATAATGGAGGCCAAAAATTGCCCTCCGGGTCTGGACCTTGCACCCCCTAGGACGCATATTAAGCGAGATATTCGCATTTTAAGTTTGAACTTGGATTTTTGCCCATAACTTGTTGTAAAATTGGTCTTATTCAAAGATAGGCACACCAATGGAAAGGGAACGATTCCTAGATCACAATCCTGAAATTTCAGCACTCCAGGTGGTCTAGATCGAGAAATAATGGAGGTCAAAAATTGTCCTCCGGGTCTGGACTTTGCACCCTCTAGGACGCATATTAAGCGAGATATTCGCATTTTAAGTTTGAACTTGGATTTTTGCCCATAACTTGTTGTAAAATTGGTCTTATTCAAAGATAGGCACACCAATGGAAAGGGAACGATTCCTAGATCACAATCCTGAAATTTCAGCACTCTAGATCGAGAAATAATGAAGGTCAAAAATTGCCCTCCGGGTCTGGACTTTGCACCCTCTAGGACGCATATTAAGCGAGATATTCGCATTTTAAGTTTGAACTTGGATTTTTGCCCATAACTTGTTGTAAAATTGGTCTTATTCAAAGATAGGCACACCAATGGAAAGGGAACGATTCCTAGATCACAATCCTGAAATTTCAGCACTCTAGGTGGTCTAGATCGAGAAATAATGGAGGTCAAAAATTGCCCTCCGGGTCTGGACTTTGCACCCTCTAGGACGCATATTAAGCGAGATATTCGCATTTTAAGTTTGAACTTGGATTTTTGCCCATAACTTTTTGTAAAATTGGTCTTATTCAAAGATAGGCACATTAATGGAAAGGGAACGATTCCAAGATCACAATCCTGAAATTTCAGCACTCTAGGTGGTCTAGATCGAGAAATAATGGAGGTCAAAAATTGCCCTCCGGGTCTGGACTTTGCACCCTCTAGGACGCATATTAAGCGAGATATTCGCATTTTAAGTTTGAACTTGGATTTTTGCCCATAACTTGTTGTAAAATTGGTCTTATTCAAAAATAGGCACACCAATGGAAAGGGAACAATTCCTAGATCACAATCCTGAAATTTCAGCACTCTAGGTGGTCTAGATCGAGAAATAATGGAGGTCAAAAATTGCCCTCCGGGTCTGGACTTTGCACCCTCTAGGACGCATATTAAGCGAGATATTCGCATTTTAAGTTTGAACTTGGATTTTTGCCCATAACTTTTAGTAAAATTGGTCTTATTCAAAGATAGGCACATTAATGGAAAGGGAACGATTCCTAGATCACAATCCTGAAATTTCAGCACTCCAGGTGGTCTAGATCGAGAAATAATGGAGGTCAAAAATTGCCCTCCGGGTCTGGACTTTGCACCCTCTAGGACGCATATTAAGCGAGATATTCGCATTTTAAGTTTGAACTTGGATTTTTGCCCATAACTTTTTGTAAAATTGGTCTTATTCAAAGATAGGCACATTAATGGAAAGGGAACGATTCCTAGATCACAATCCTGAAATTTCAGCACTCCAGGTGGTCTAGATCGAGAAATAATGGAGGTCAAAAATTGCCCTCCGGGTCTGGACTTTGCACCCTCTAGGACGCATATTAAGCGATATTAATGGAAAGGGAACGATTCCTAGATCACAATACTGAAATTTCAGCCCTCTAGGTGGTCTAGATCGAGAAATAATGAAGGTCAAAAATTGCCCTCCGGGTCTGGACTTTGCACCCTCTAGGACGCATATTAAGCGAGATATTCGCATTTTAAGTTTGAACTTGGATTTTTGCCCATAACTTGTTGTAAAATTGGTCTTATTCAACGATAGGCACACCAATGGAAAGGGAACGATTCCTAGATCACAATCCTGAAATTTCAGCACTCCAGGTGGTCTAGATCGAGAAATAATGGAGGTCAAAAATTGCCCTCCGGGTCTGGACTTTGCACCCTCTAGGACGCATATTAAGCGAGATATTCGCATTTTAAGTTTGAACTTGGATTTTTGCCCATAACTTGTTGTTAAATTGGTCTTATTCAAAGATAGGCACACCAATGGAAAGGGAACGATTCCTAGATCACAATCCTGAAATTTCAGCACTCCAGGTGGTCTAGATCGAGAAATAATGGAGGTCAAAAATTGCCCTCCGGGTCTGGACTTTGCACCCTCTAGGACGCATATTAAGCGATATTAATGGAAAGGGAACGATTCCTAGATCACAATACTGAAATTTCAGCCCTCTAGGTGGTCTAGATCGAGAAATAATGAAGGTCAAAAATTGCCCTCCGGGTCTGGACTTTGCACCCTCTAGGACGCATATTAAGCGAGATATTCGCATTTTAAGTTTGAACTTGGATTTTTGCCCATAACTTGTTGTAAAATTGGTCTTATTCAAAGATAGGCACACCAATGGAAAGGGAACGATTCCTAGATCACAATCCTGAAATTTCAGCACTCCAGGTGGTCTAGATCGAGAAATAATGGAGGTCAAAAATTGCCCTCCGGGTCTGGACTTTGCACCCTCTAGGACGCATATTAAGCGAGATATTCGCATTTAAAGTTTGAACTTGGATTTTTGCCCATAACTTGTTGTAAAATTGGTCTTATTCAAAGATAGCCACACCAATGGAAAGGGAACGATTCCTAGATCACAATCCTGAAATTTCAGCACTCCAGGTGGTCTAGATCGAGAAATAATGGAGGTCAAAAATTGCCCTCCGGGTCTGGACTTTGCACCCTCTAGGACGCATATTAAGCGAGATATTCGCATTTTAAGTTTAAACTTGGATTTTTGCCCATAACTTGTTGTAAAATTGGTCTTATTCAAAGATAGGCACACCAATGGAAAGGGAACGATTCCTAGATCACAATCCTGAAATTTCAGCACTCCAGGTGGTCTAGATCGAGAAATAATGGAGGTCAAAAATTACCCTCCGGGTCTAGACTTTGCACCCTCTAGGACGCATATTAAGCGAGATATTCGCATTTTAAGTTTGAACTTGGATTTTTGCCCATAACTTGTTGTAAAATTGGTCTTATTCAAAGATAGGCACACCAATGGAAAGGGAACGATTCCTAGATCACAATCCTGAAATTTCAGCACTCTAGGTGGTCTAGATCGAGAAATAATGGAGGTCAAAAATTGCCCTCCGGGTCTGGACTTTGCACCCTCTACGACGCATATTAAGCGAGATATTCGCATTTTAAGTTTGAACTTGGATTTTTGCCCATAACTTGTTGTAAAATTGGTCTTATTCAAAGATAGGCACACCAATGGAAAGGGAACAATTCCTAGATCACAATCCTGAAATTTCAGCACTCCAGGTGGTCTAGATCGAGAAATAATGGAGGTCAAAAATTGCCCTCCGGGTCTGGACTTTGCACCCTCTAGGACGCATATTAAGCGATATTAATGGAAAGGGAACGATTCCTAGATCACAATACTGAAATTTCAGCCCTCTAGGTGGTCTAGATCGAGAAATAATGAAGGTCAAAAATTGCCCTCCGGGTCTGGACTTTGCACCCTCTAGGACGCATATTAAGCGAGATATTCGCATTTTAAGTTTGAACTTGGATTTTTGCCCATAACTTGTTGTAAAATTGGTCTTATTCAAAGATAGGCACACCAATGGAAAGGGAACGATTCCTAGATCACAATCCTGAAATTTCAGCACTCCAGGTGGTCTAGATCGAGAAATAATGGAGGTCAAAAATTGCCCTCCGGGTCTGGACTTTGCACCCTCTAGGACGCATATTAAGCGAGATATTCGCATTTTAAGTTTGAACTTGGATTTTTGCCCATAACTTGTTGTTAAATTGGTCTTATTCAAAGATAGGCACACCAATGGAAAGGGAACGATTCCTAGATCACAATCCTGAAATTTCAGCACTCCAGGTGGTCTAGATCGAGAAATAATGGAGGTCAAAAATTGCCCTCCGGGTCTGGACTTTGCACCCTCTAGGACGCATATTAAGCGATATTAATGGAAAGGGAACGATTCCTAGATCACAATACTGAAATTTCAGCCCTCTAGGTGGTCTAGATCGAGAAATAATGAAGGTCAAAAATTGCCCTCCGGGTCTGGACTTTGCACCCTCTAGGACGCATATTAAGCGAGATATTCGCATTTTAAGTTTGAACTTGGATTTTTGCCCATAACTTGTTGTAAAATTGGTCTTATTCAAAGATAGGCACACCAATGGAAAGGGAACGATTCCTAGATCACAATCCTGAAATTTCAGCACTCCAGGTGGTCTAGATCGAGAAATAATGGAGGTCAAAAATTGCCCTCCGGGTCTGGACTTTGCACCCTCTAGGACGCATATTAAGCGAGATATTCGCATTTTAAGTTTGAACTTGGATTTTTGCCCATAACTTGTTGTAAAATTGGTCTTATTCAAAGATAGCCACACCAATGGAAAGGGAACGATTCCTAGATCACAATCCTGAAATTTCAGCACTCCAGGTGGTCTAGATCGAGAAATAATGGAGGTCAAAAATTGCCCTCCGGGTCTGGACTTTGCACCCTCTAGGACGCATATTAAGCGATATTAATGGAAAGGGAACGATTCCTAGATCACAATACTGAAATTTCAGCCCTCTAGGTGGTCTAGATCGAGAAATAATGAAGGTCAAAAATTGCCCTCCGGGTCTGGACTTTGCACCCTCTAGGACGCATATTAAGCGAGATATTCGCATTTTAAGTTTGAACTTGGATTTTTGCCCATAACTTGTTGTAAAATTGGTCTTATTCAAAGATAGGCACACCAATGGAAAGGGAACGATTCCTAGATCACAATCCTGAAATTTCAGCACTCCAGGTGGTCTAGATCGAGAAATAATGGAGGTCAAAAATTGCCCTCCGGGTCTGGACTTTGCACCCTCTAGGACGCACATTAAGCGAGATATTCGCATTTTAAGTTTGAACTTGGATTTTTGCCCATAACTTGTTGTTAAATTGGTCTTATTCAAAGATAGGCACACCAATGGAAAGGGAACGATTCCTAGATCACAATCCTGAAATTTCAGCACTCCAGGTGGTCTAGATCGAGAAATAATGGAGGTCAAAAATTGCCCTCCGGGTCTGGACTTTGCACCCTCTAGGACGCATATTAAGCGATATTAATGGAAAGGGAACGATTCCTAGATCACAATACTGAAATTTCAGCCCTCTAGGTGGTCTAGATCGAGAAATAATGAAGGTCAAAAATTGCCCTCCGGGTCTGGACTTTGCACCCTCTAGGACGCATATTAAGCGAGATATTCGCATTTTAAGTTTGAACTTGGATTTTTGCCCATAACTTGTTGTAAAATTGGTCTTATTCAAAGATAGGCACACCAATGGAAAGGGAACGATTCCTAGATCACAATCCTGAAATTTCAGCACTCCAGGTGGTCTAGATCGAGAAATAATGGAGGTCAAAAATTGCCCTCCGGGTCTGGACTTTGCACCCTCTAGGACGCATATTAAGCGAGATATTCGCATTTTAAGTTTGAACTTGGATTTTTGCCCATAACTTGTTGTAAAATTGGTCTTATTCAAAGATAGCCACACCAATGGAAAGGGAACGATTCCTAGATCACAATCCTGAAATTTCAGCACTCCAGGTGGTCTAGATCGAGAAATAATGGAGGTCAAAAATTGCCCTCCGGGTCTGGACTTTGCACCCTCTAGGACGCATATTAAGCGAGATATTCGCATTTTAAGTTTGAACTTGGATTTTTGCCCATAACTTGTTGTAAAATTGGTCTTATTCAAAGATAGGCACACCAATGGAAAGGGAACGATTCCTAGATCACAATCCTGAAATTTCAGCACTCCAGGTGGTCTAGATCGAGAAATAATGGAGGTCAAAAATTACCCTCCGGGTCTGGACTTTGCACCCTCTAGGACGCATATTAAGCGAGATATTCGCATTTTAAGTTTGAACTTGGATTTTTGCCCATAACTTGTTGTAAAATTGGTCTTATTCAAAGATAGGCACACCAATGGAAAGGGAACGATTCCTAGATCACAATCCTGAAATTTCAGCACTCTAGGTGGTCTAGATCGAGAAATAATGGAGGTCAAAAATTGCCCTCCGGGTCTGGACTTTGCACCCTCTACGACGCATATTAAGCGAGATATTCGCATTTTAAGTTTGAACTTGGATTTTTGCCCATAACTTGTTGTAAAATTGGTCTTATTCAAAGATAGGCACACCAATGGAAAGGGAACAATTCCTAGATCACAATCCTGAAATTTCAGCACTCTAGGTGGTCTAGATCGAGAAATAATGGAGGTCAAAAATTGCCCTCCGGGTCTGGACTTTGCACCCTCTAGGACGCATATTAAGCGAGATATTCGCATTTTAAGTTTGAACTTGGATTTTTGCCCATAACTTTTAGTAAAATTGGTCTTATTCAAAGATAGGCACATTAATGGAAAGGGAACGATTCCTAGATCACAATCCTGAAATTTCAGCACTCCAGGTGGTCTAGATCGAGAAATAATGGAGGTCAAAAATTGCCCTCCGGGTCTGGACTTTGCACCCTCTAGGACGCATATTAAGCGAGATATTCGCATTTTAAGTTTGAACTTGGATTTTTGCCCATAACTTGTTGTAAAATTGGTCTTATTCAAAGATAGGCACACCAATGGAAAGGGAACGATTCCTAGATCACAATCCTGAAATTTCAGCACTCCAGGTGGTCTAGATCGAGAAATAATGGAGGTCAAAAATTGCCCTCCGGGTCTGGACTTTGCACCCTCTAGGACGCATATTAAGCGATATTAATGGAAAGGGAACGATTCCTAGATCACAATACTGAAATTTCAGCCCTCTAGGTGGTCTAGATCGAGAAATAATGAAGGTCAAAAATTGCCCTCCGGGTCTGGACTTTGCACCCTCTAGGACGCATATTAAGCGAGATATTCGCATTTTAAGTTTGAACTTGGATTTTTGCCCATAACTTGTTGTAAAATTGGTCTTATTCAAAGATAGGCACACCAATGGAAAGGGAACGATTCCTAGATCACAATCCTGAAATTTCAGCACTCCAGGTGGTCTAGATCGAGAAATAATGGAGGTCAAAAATTGCCCTCCGGGTCTGGACTTTGCACCCTCTAGGACGCATATTAAGCGAGATATTCGCATTTTAAGTTTGAACTTGGATTTTTGCCCATAACTTGTTGTTAAATTGGTCTTATTCAAAGATAGGCACACCAATGGAAAGGGAACGATTCCTAGATCACAATCCTGAAATTTCAGCACTCCAGGTGGTCTAGATCGAGAAATAATGGAGGTCAAAAATTGCCCTCCGGGTCTGGACTTTGCACCCTCTAGGACGCATATTAAGCGATATTAATGGAAAGGGAACGATTCCTAGATCACAATACTGAAATTTCAGCCCTCTAGGTGGTCTAGATCGAGAAATAATGAAGGTCAAAAATTGCCCTCCGGGTCTGGACTTTGCACCCTCTAGGACGCATATTAAGCGAGATATTCGCATTTTAAGTTTGAACTTGGATTTTTGCCCATAACTTGTTGTAAAATTGGTCTTATTCAAAGATAGGCACACCAATGGAAAGGGAACGATTCCTAGATCACAATCGTGAAATTTCAGCACTCCAGGTGGTCTAGATCGAGAAATAATGGAGGTCAAAAATTGCCCTCCGGGTCTGGACTTTGCACCCTCTAGGACGCATATTAAGCGAGATATTCGCATTTTAAGTTTGAACTTGGATTTTTGCCCATAACTTGTTGTAAAATTGGTCTTATTCAAAGATAGCCACACCAATGGAAAGGGAACGATTCCTAGATCACAATCCTGAAATTTCAGCACTCCAGGTGGTCTAGATCGAGAAATAATGAAGGTCAAAAATTGCCCTCCGGGTCTGGACTTTGCACCCTCTAGGACGCATATTAAGCGAGATATTCGCATTTTAAGTTTGAACTTGGATTTTTGCCCATAACTTGTTGTAAAATTGGTCTTATTCAAAGATAGGCACACCAATGGAAAGGGAACGATTCCTAGATCACAATCCTGAAATTTCAGCACTCCAGGTGGTCTAGATCGAGAAATAATGGAGGTCAAAAATTACCCTCCGGGTCTGGACTTTGCACCCTCTAGGACGCATATTAAGCGAGATATTCGCATTTTAAGTTTGAACTTGGATTTTTGCCCATAACTTGTTGTAAAATTGGTCTTATTCAAAGAAAGGCACACCAATGGAAAGGGAACGATTCCTAGATCACAATCCTGAAATTTCAGCACTCTAGGTGGTCTAGATCGAGAAATAATGGAGGTCAAAAATTGCCCTCCGGGTCTGGACTTTGCACCCTCTAGGACGCATATTAAGCGAGATATTCGCATTTTAAGTTTGAACTTGGATTTTTGCCCATAACTTGTTGTAAAATTGGTCTTATTCAAAGATAGGCACACCAATGGAAAGGGAACAATTCCTAGATCACAATACTGAAATTTCAGCCCTCTAGGTGGTCTAGATCGAGAAATAATGAAGGTCAAAAATTGCCCTCCGGGTCTGGACTTTGCACCCTCTAGGACGCATACTAAGCGAGATATTCGAATTTTAAGTTTGAACTTGGATTTTTGCCCATAACTTTTTGTAAAATTGGTCTTATTCAAAGATAGGCACATTAATGGAAAGGGATCGATTCCTAGATCACAATCCTGAAATTTCAGCACTCCAGGTGGTCTAGATCGAGAAATAATGGAGGTCAAAAATTGCCCTCCGGGTCTGGACTTTGCACCCTCTAGGACGCATATTAAGCGATATTTATGGAAAGGGAACGATTCCTAGATCACAATACTGAAATTTCAGCCCTCTAGGTGGTCTAGATCGAGAAATAATGAAGGTCAAAAATTGCCCTCCGGGTCTGGACTTTGCACCCTCTAGGACGCATATTAAGCGAGATATTCGCATTTTAAGTTTGAACTTGGATTTTTGCCCATAACTTGTTGTAAAATTGGTCTTATTCAAAGATAGGCACACCAATGGAAAGGGAACGATTCCTAGATCACAATCCTGAAATTTCAGCACTCTAGGTGGTCTAGATCGAGAAATAATGGAGGTCAAAAATTGCCCTCCGGGTCTGGACTTTGCACCCTCTACGACGCATATTAAGCGAGATATTCGCATTTTAAGTTTGAACTTGGATTTTTGCCCATAACTTGTTGTAAAATTGGTCTTATTCAAAGATAGGCACACCAATGGAAAGGGAACAATTCCTAGATCACAATCCTGAAATTTCAGCACTCTAGGTGGTCTAGATCGAGAAATAATGGAGGTCAAAAATTGCCCTCCGGGTCTGGACTTTGCACCCTCTAGGACGCATATTAAGCGAGATATTCGCATTTTAAGTTTGAACTTGGATTTTTGCCCATAACTTGTTGTAAAATTGGTCTTATTCAAAGATAGGCACACCAATGGAAAGGGAACGATTCCTAGATCACAATCCTGAAATTTCAGCACTCCAGGTGGTCTAGATCGAGAAATAATGGAGGTCAAAAATTACCCTCCGGGTCTGGACTTTGCACCCTCTAGGACGCATATTAAGCGAGATATTCGCATTTTAAGTTTGAACTTGGATTTTTGCCCATAACTTGTTGTAAAATTGGTCTTATTCAAAGAAAGGCACACCAATGGAAAGGGAACGATTCCTAGATCACAATCCTGAAATTTCAGCACTCTAGGTGGTCTAGATCGAGAAATAATGGAGGTCAAAAATTGCCCTCCGGGTCTGGACTTTGCACCCTCTAGGACGCATATTAAGCGAGATATTCGCATTTTAAGTTTGAACTTGGATTTTTGCCCATAACTTGTTGTAAAATTGGTCTTATTCAAAGATAGGCACACCAATGGAAAGGGAACAATTCCTAGATCACAATACTGAAATTTCAGCCCTCTAGGTGGTCTAGATCGAGAAATAATGAAGGTCAAAAATTGCCCTCCGGGTCTGGACTTTGCACCCTCTAGGACGCATACTAAGCGAGATATTCGAATTTTAAGTTTGAACTTGGATTTTTGCCCATAACTTTTTGTAAAATTGGTCTTATTCAAAGATAGGCACATTAATGGAAAGGGATCGATTCCTAGATCACAATCCTGAAATTTCAGCACTCCAGGTGGTCTAGATCGAGAAATAATGGAGGTCAAAAATTGCCCTCCGGGTCTGGACTTTGCACCCTCTAGGACGCATATTAAGCGAGATATTCGCATTTTAAGTTTGAACTTGGATTTTTGCCCATAACTTGTTGTAAAATTGGTCTTATTCAAAGATAGGCACACCAATGGAAAGGGAACAATTCCTAGATCACAATCCTGAAATTTCAGCACTCTAGGTGGTCTAGATCGAGAAATAATGGAGGTCAAAAATTGCCCTCCGGGTCTGGACTTTGCACCCTCTAGGACGCATATTAAGCGAGATATTCGCATTTTAAGTTTGAACTTGGATTTTTGCCCATAACTTTTAGTAAAATTGGTCTTATTCAAAGATAGGCACATTAATGGAAAGGGAACGATTCCTAGATCACAATCCTGAAATTTCAGCACTCCAGGTGGTCTAGATCGAGAAATAATGGAGGTCAAAAATTGCCCTCCGGGTCTGGACTTTGCACCCTCTAGGACGCATATTAAGCGAGATATTCGCATTTTAAGTTTGAACTTGGATTTTTGCCCATAACTTGTTGTAAAATTGGTCTTATTCAAAGATAGGCACACCAATGGAAAGGGAACAATTCCTAGATCACAATACTGAAATTTCAGCCCTCTAGGTGGTCTAGATCGAGAAATAATGAAGGTCAAAAATTGCCCTCCGGGTCTGGACTTTGCACCCTCTAGGACGCATACTAAGCGAGATATTCGAATTTTAAGTTTGAACTTGGATTTTTGCCCATAACTTTTTGTAAAATTGGTCTTATTCAAAGATAGGCACATTAATGGAAAGGGATCGATTCCTAGATCACAATCCTGAAATTTCAGCACTCCAGGTGGTCTAGATCGAGAAATAATGGAGGTCAAAAATTGCCCTCCGGGTCTGGACTTTGCACCCTCTAGGACGCATATTAAGCGATATTTATGGAAAGGGAACGATTCCTAGATCACAATACTGAAATTTCAGCCTTCTAGGTGGTCTAGATCGAGAAATAATGGAGGTCAAAAATAGCCCTCCGGGTCTGGACTTTGCACCCTCTACGACGCATATTAAGCGAGATATTCGCATTTTAAGTTTGAACTTGGATTTTTGCCCATAACTTGTTGTAAAATTGGTCTTATTCAAAGATAGGCACACCAATGGAAAGGGAACAATTCCTAGATCACAATCCTGAAATTTCAGCACTCTAGGTGGTCTAGATCGAGAAATAATGGAGGTCAAAAATTGCCCTCCGGGTCTGGACTTTGCACCCTCTAGGACGCATACTAAGCGAGATATTCGAATTTTAAGTTTGAACTTGGATTTTTGCCCATAACTTTTTGTAAAATTGGTCTTATTCAAAGATAGGCACATTAATGGAAAGGGATCGATTCCTAGATCACAATCCTGAAATTTCAGCACTCCAGGTGGTCTAGATCGAGAAATAATGGAGGTCAAAAATTGCCCTCCGGGTCTGGACTTTGCACCCTCTAGGACGCATATTAAGCGATATTTATGGAAAGGGAACGATTCCTAGATCACAATACTGAAATTTCAGCCTTCTAGGTGGTCTAGATCGAGAAATAATGGAGGTCAAAAATAGCCCTCCGGGTCTGGACTTTGCACCCTCTACGACGCATATTAAGCGAGATATTCGCATTTTAAGTTTGAACTTGGATTTTTGCCCATAACTTGTTGTAAAATTGGTCTTATTCAAAGATAGGCACACCAATGGAAAGGGAACAATTCCTAGATCACAATCCTGAAATTTCAGCACTCTAGGTGGTCTAGATCGAGAAATAATGGAGGTCAAAAATTGCCCTCCGGGTCTGGACTTTGCACCCTCTAGGACGCATATTAAGCGAGATATTCGCATTTTAAGTTTGAACTTGGATTTTTGCCCATAACTTGTTGTAAAATTGGTCTTATTCAAAGATAGGCACACCAATGGAAAGGGAACGATTCCTAGATCACAATCCTGAAATTTCAGCACTCCAGGTGGTCTAGATCGAGAAATAATGGAGGTCAAAAATTACCCTCCGGGTCTGGACTTTGCACCCTCTAGGACGCATATTAAGCGAGATATTCGCATTTTAAGTTTGAACTTGGATTTTTGCCCATAACTTGTTGTAAAATTGGTCTTATTCAAAGAAAGGCACACCAATGGAAAGGGAACGATTCCTAGATCACAATCCTGAAATTTCAGCACTCTAGGTGGTCTAGATCGAGAAATAATGGAGGTCAAAAATTGCCCTCCGGGTCTGGACTTTGCACCCTCTAGGACGCATATTAAGCGAGATATTCGCATTTTAAGTTTGAACTTGGATTTTTGCCCATAACTTGTTGTAAAATTGGTCTTATTCAAAGATAGGCACACCAATGGAAAGGGAACAATTCCTAGATCACAATACTGAAATTTCAGCCCTCTAGGTGGTCTAGATCGAGAAATAATGAAGGTCAAAAATTGCCCTCCGGGTCTGGACTTTGCACCCTCTAGGACGCATACTAAGCGAGATATTCGAATTTTAAGTTTGAACTTGGATTTTTGCCCATAACTTTTTGTAAAATTGGTCTTATTCAAAGATAGGCACATTAATGGAAAGGGATCGATTCCTAGATCACAATCCTGAAATTTCAGCACTCCAGGTGGTCTAGATCGAGAAATAATGGAGGTCAAAAATTGCCCTCCGGGTCTGGACTTTGCACCCTCTAGGACGCATATTAAGCGATATTTATGGAAAGGGAACGATTCCTAGATCACAATACTGAAATTTCAGCCCTCTAGGTGGTCTAGATCGAGAAATAATGAAGGTCAAAAATTGCCCTCCGGGTCTGGACTTTGCACCCTCTAGGACGCATATTAAGCGAGATATTCGCATTTTAAGTTTGAACTTGGATTTTTGCCCATAACTTGTTGTAAAATTGGGGTTATTCAAAGATAGGCACACCAATGGAAAGGGAACGATTCCTAGATCACAATCCTGAAATTTCAGCACTCCAGGTGGTCTAGATCGAGAAATAATGGAGGTCAAAAATTGCCCTCCGGGTCTGGACTTTGCACCCTCTAGGACGCATATTAAGCGAGATATTCGCATTTTAAGTTTGAACTTGGATTTTTGCCCATAACTTTTTGTAAAATTGGTCTTATTCAAAGATAGGCACATTAATGGAAAGGGAACGATTCCTAGATCACAATCCTGAAATTTCAGCACTCCAGGTGGTCTAGATCGAGAAATAATGGAGGTCAAAAATTGCCCTCCGGGTCTGGACTTTGCACCCTCTAGGACGCATATTAAGCGAGATATTCGCATTTTAAGTTTGAACTTGGATTTTTGCCCATAACTTGTTGTAAAATTGGGCTTATTCAAAGATAGGCACACCAATGGAAAGGGAACGATTCCTAGATCACAATACTGAAATTTCAGCCCTCTAGGTGGTCTAGATCGAGAAATAATGAAGGTCAAAAATTGCCCTCCGGGTCTGGACTTTGCACCCTCTAGGACGCATATTAAGCGAGATATTCGCATTTTAAGTTTGAACTTGGATTTTTGCCCATAACTTGTTGTAAAATTGGTCTTATTCAAAGATAGGCACACCAATGGAAAGGGAACGATTCCTAGATCACAATCCTGAAATTTCAGCACTCCAGGTGGTCTAGATCGAGAAATAATGGAGGTCAAAAATTGCCCTCCGGGTCTGGACTTTGCACCCTCTAGGACGCATATTAAGCGAGATATTCGCATTTTAAGTTTGAACTTGGATTTTTGCCCATAACTTGTTGTAAAATTGGTCTTATTCAAAGATAGCCACACCAATGGAAAGGGAACGATTCCTAGATCACAATACTGAAATTTCAGCCCTCTAGGTGGTCTAGATCGAGAAATAATGAAGGTCAAAAATTGCCCTCCGGGTCTGGACTTTGCACCCTCTAGGACGCATATTAAGCGAGATATTCGCATTTTAAGTTTGAACTTGGATTTTTGCCCATAACTTGTTGTAAAATTGGTCTTATTCAAAGATAGACACACCAATGGAAAGGGAACGATTCCTAGATCACAATCCTGAAATTTCAGCACTCCAGGTGGTCTAGATCGAGAAATAATGGAGGTCAAAAATTGCCCTCCGGGTCTGGACTTTGCACCCTCTAGGACGCATATTAAGCGAGATATTCGCATTTTAAGTTTGAACTTGGATTTTTGCCCATAACTTGTTGTAAAATTGGTCTTATTCAAAGATAGGCACATTAATGGAAAGGGAACGATTCCTAGATCACAATCCTGAAATTTCAGCACTCCAGGTGGTCTAGATCGAGAAATAATGGAGGTCAAAAATTGCCCTCCGGGTCTGGACTTTGCACCCTCTAGGACGCATATTAAGCGAGATATTCGCATTTTAAGTTTGAACTTGGATTTTTGCCCATAACTTGTTGTAAAATTGGTCTTATTCAAAGATAGCCACACCAATGGAAAGGGAACGATTCCTAGATCACAATACTGAAATTTCAGCCCTCTAGGTGGTCTAGATCGAGAAATAATGAAGGTCAAAAATTGCCCTCCGGGTCTGGACTTTGCACCCTCTAGGACGCATATTAAGCGAGATATTCGCATTTTAAGTTTGAACTTGGATTTTTGCCCATAACTTGTTGTAAAATTGGTCTTATTCAAAGATAGGCACACCAATGGAAAGGGAACGATTCCTAGATCACAATCCTGAAATTTCAGCACTCCAGGTGGTCTAGATCGAGAAATAATGGAGGTCAAAAATTGCCCTCCGGGTCTGGACTTTGCACCCTCTAGGACGCATATTAAGCGAGATATTCGCATTTTAAGTTTGAACTTGGATTTTTGCCCATAACTTGTTGTAAAATTGGTCTTATTCAAAGATAGCCACACCAATGGAAAGGGAACGATTCCTAGATCACAATACTGAAATTTCAGCCCTCTAGGTGGTCTAGATCGAGAAATAATGAAGGTCAAAAATTGCCCTCCGGGTCTGGACTTTGCACCCTCTAGGACGCATATTAAGCGAGATATTCGCATTTTAAGTTTGAACTTGGATTTTTGCCCATAACTTGTTGTAAAATTGGTCTTATTCAAAGATAGGCACACCAATGGAAAGGGAACGATTCCTAGATCACAATCCTGAAATTTCAGCACTCTAGGTGGTCTAGATCGAGAAATAATGGAGGTCAAAAATTGTCCTCCGGGTCTGGACTTTGCACCCTCTAGGACGCATATTAAGCGAGATATTCGCATTTTAAGTTTGAACTTGGATTTTTGCCCATAACTTGTTGTAAAATTGGTCTTATTCAAAGATAGGCACACCAATGGAAAGGGAACGATTCCTAGATCACAATCCTGAAATTTCAGCACTCCAGGTGGTCTAGATCGAGAAATAATGAAGGTCAAAAATTGCCCTCCGGGTCTGGACTTTGCACCCTCTAGGACGCATATTAAGCGAGATATTCGCATTTTAAGTTTGAACTTGGATTTTTGCCCATAACTTGTTGCAAAATTGGTCTTATTCAAAGATAGGCACACCAATGGAAAGGGAACGATTCCTAGATCACAATCCTGAAATTTCAGCACTCTAGGTGGTCTAGATCGAGAAATAATGGAGGTCAAAAATTGTCCTCCGGGTCTGGACTTTGCACCCTCTAAGACGCATATTAAGCGAGATATTCGCATTTTAAGTTTGAACTTGGATTTTTGCCCATAACTTGTTGTAAAATTGGTCTTATTCAAAGATAGGCACACCAATGGAAAGGGAACGATTCCTAGATCACAATCCTGAAATTTCAGCACTCTAGGTGGTCTAGATCGAGAAATAATGAAGGTCAAAAATTGCCCTCCGGGTCTGGACTTTGCACCCTCTAGGACGCATATTAAGCCAGATATTCGCATTTTAAGTTTGAACTTGGATTTTTGCCCATAACTTGTTGTAAAATTGGTCTTATTCAAAGATAGGCACACCAATGGAAAGGGAACGATTCCTAGATCACAATCCTGAAATTTCAGCACTCTAGGTGGTCTAGATCGAGAAATAATGGAGGTCAAAAATTGCCCTCCGGGTCTGGACTTTGCACCCTCTAGGACGCATATTAAGCGAGATATTCGCATTTTAAGTTTGAACTTTGATTTTTGCCCATAACTTGTTGTAAAATTGGTCTTATTCAAAGATAGGCACACCAATGGAAAGGGAACGATTCCTAGATCACAATCCTGAAATTTCAGCACTCTAGGTGGTCTAGATCGAGAAATAATGGAGGTCAAAAATTGCCCTCCGGGTCTGGACTTTGCACCCTCTAGGACGCATATTAAGCGAGATATTCGCATTTTAAGTTTGAACTTGGATTTTTGCCCATAACTTTTTGTAAAATTGGTCTTATTCAAAGATAGGCACACCAATGGAAAGGGAACGATTCCTAGATCACAATCCTGAAATTTCAGCACTCCAGGTGGTCTAGATCGAGAAATAATGGAGGTCAAAAATTGCCCTCCGGGTCTGGACTTTGCACCCTCTAGGACGCATATTAAGCGAGATATTCGCATTTTAAGTTTGAACTTGGATTTTTGCCCATAACTTGTTGTAAAATTGGTCTTATTCAAAGATAGCCACACCAATGGAAAGGGAACGATTCCTAGATCACAATACTGAAATTTCAGCCCTCTAGGTGGTCTAGATCGAGAAATAATGAAGGTCAAAAATTGCCCTCCGGGTCTGGACTTTGCACCCTCTAGGACGCATATTAAGCGAGATATTCGCATTTTAAGTTTGAACTTGGATTTTTGCCCATAACTTGTTGTAAAATTGGTCTTATTCAAAGATAGCCACACCAATGGAAAGGGAACGATTCCTAGATCACAATACTGAAATTTCAGCCCTCTAGGTGGTCTAGATCGAGAAATAATGGAGGTCAAAAATTGCCCTCCGGGTCTGGACTTTGCACCCTCTAGGACGCATATTAAGCGAGATATTCGCATTTTAAGTTTGAACTTGGATTTTTGCCCATAACTTGTTGTAAAATTGGTCTTATTCAAAGATAGCCACACCAATGGAAAGGGAACGATTCCTAGATCACAATACTGAAATTTCAGCCCTCTAGGTGGTCTAGATCGAGAAATAATGAAGGTCAAAAATTGCCCTCCGGGTCTGGACTTTGCACCCTCTAGGACGCATATTAAGCGAGATATTCGCATTTTAAGTTTGAACTTGGATTTTTGCCCATAACTTGTTGTAAAATTGGTCTTATTCAAAGATAGGCACACCAATGGAAAGGGAACGATTCCTAGATCACAATCCTGAAATTTCAGCACTCTAGGTGGTCTAGATCGAGAAATAATGGAGGTCAAAAATTGTCCTCCGGGTCTGGACTTTGCACCCTCTAGGACGCATATTAAGCGAGATATTCGCATTTTAAGTTTGAACTTGGATTTTTGCCCATAACTTGTTGTAAAATTGGTCTTATTCAAAGATAGGCACACCAATGGAAAGGGAACGATTCCTAGATCACAATCCTGAAATTTCAGCACTCCAGGTGGTCTAGATCGAGAAATAATGGAGGTCAAAAATTGCCCTCCGGGTCTGGACTTTGCACCCTCTAGGACGCATATTAAGCGAGATATTCGCATTTTAAGTTTGAACTTGGATTTTTGCCCATAACTTGTTGTAAAATTGGTCTTATTCAAAGATAGGCACATTAATGGAAAGGGAACGATTCCTAGATCACAATCCTGAAATTTCAGCACTCCAGGTGGTCTAGATCGAGAAATAATGGAGGTCAAAAATTGCCCTCCGGGTCTGGACTTTGCACCCTCTAGGACGCATATTAAGCGAGATATTCGCATTTTAAGTTTGAACTTGGATTTTTGCCCATAACTTGTTGTAAAATTGGTCTTATTCAAAGATAGCCACACCAATGGAAAGGGAACGATTCCTAGATCACAATACTGAAATTTCAGCCCTCTAGGTGGTCTAGATCGAGAAATAATGAAGGTCAAAAATTGCCCTCCGGGTCTGGACTTTGCACCCTCTAGGACGCATATTAAGCGAGATATTCGCATTTTAAGTTTGAACTTGGATTTTTGCCCATAACTTGTTGTAAAATTGGTCTTATTCAAAGATAGGCACACCAATGGAAAGGGAACGATTCCTAGATCACAATCCTGAAATTTCAGCACTCCAGGTGGTCTAGATCGAGAAATAATGGAGGTCAAAAATTGCCCTCCGGGTCTGGACTTTGCACCCTCTAGGACGCATATTAAGCGAGATATTCGCATTTTAAGTTTGAACTTGGATTTTTGCCCATAACTTGTTGTAAAATTGGTCTTATTCAAAGATAGGCACACCAATGGAAAGGGAACGATTCCTAGATCACAATACTGAAATTTCAGCACTCTAGGTGGTCTAGATCGAGAAATAATGAAGGTCAAAAATTGCCCTCCGGGTCTGGACTTTGCACCCTCTAGGACGCATATTAAGCGAGATATTCGCATTTTAAGTTTGAACTTGGATTTTTGCCCATAACTTGTTGTAAAATTGGTCTTATTCAAAGATAGGCACACCAATGGAAAGGGAACGATTCCTAGATCACAATCCTGAAATTTCAGCACTCTAGGTGGTCTAGATCGAGAAATAATGGAGGTCAAAAATTGTCCTCCGGGTCTGGACTTTGCACCCTCTAGGACGCATATTAAGCGAGATATTCGCATTTTAAGTTTGAACTTGGATTTTTGCCCATAACTTGTTGTAAAATTGGTCTTATTCAAAGATAGGCACACCAATGGAAAGGGAACGATTCCTAGATCACAATCCTGAAATTTCAGCACTCCAGGTGGTCTAGATCGAGAAATAATGAAGGTCAAAAATTGCCCTCCGGGTCTGGACTTTGCACCCTCTAGGACGCATATTAAGCGAGATATTCGCATTTTAAGTTTGAACTTGGATTTTTGCCCATAACTTGTTGCAAAATTGGTCTTATTCAAAGATAGGCACACCAATGGAAAGGGAACGATTCCTAGATCACAATCCTGAAATTTCAGCACTCTAGGTGGTCTAGATCGAGAAATAATGGAGGTCAAAAATTGTCCTCCGGGTCTGGACTTTGCACCCTCTAAGACGCATATTAAGCGAGATATTCGCATTTTAAGTTTGAACTTGGATTTTTGCCCATAACTTGTTGTAAAATTGGTCTTATTCAAAGATAGGCACACCAATGGAAAGGGAACGATTCCTAGATCACAATCCTGAAATTTCAGCACTCTAGGTGGTCTAGATCGAGAAATAATGAAGGTCAAAAATTGCCCTCCGGGTCTGGACTTTGCACCCTCTAGGACGCATATTAAGCCAGATATTCGCATTTTAAGTTTGAACTTGGATTTTTGCCCATAACTTGTTGTAAAATTGGTCTTATTCAAAGATAGGCACACCAATGGAAAGGGAACGATTCCTAGATCACAATCCTGAAATTTCAGCACTCTAGGTGGTCTAGATCGAGAAATAATGGAGGTCAAAAATTGCCCTCCGGGTCTGGACTTTGCACCCTCTAGGACGCATATTAAGCGAGATATTCGCATTTTAAGTTTGAACTTTGATTTTTGCCCATAACTTGTTGTAAAATTGGTCTTATTCAAAGATAGGCACACCAATGGAAAGGGAACGATTCCTAGATCACAATCCTGAAATTTCAGCACTCTAGGTGGTCTAGATCGAGAAATAATGGAGGTCAAAAATTGCCCTCCGGGTCTGGACTTTGCACCCTCTAGGACGCATATTAAGCGAGATATTCGCATTTTAAGTTTGAACTTGGATTTTTGCCCATAACTTTTTGTAAAATTGGTCTTATTCAAAGATAGGCACACCAATGGAAAGGGAACGATTCCTAGATCACAATCCTGAAATTTCAGCACTCCAGGTGGTCTAGATCGAGAAATAATGGAGGTCAAAAATTGCCCTCCGGGTCTGGACTTTGCACCCTCTAGGACGCATATTAAGCGAGATATTCGCATTTTAAGTTTGAACTTGGATTTTTGCCCATAACTTGTTGTAAAATTGGTCTTATTCAAAGATAGCCACACCAATGGAAAGGGAACGATTCCTAGATCACAATACTGAAATTTCAGCCCTCTAGGTGGTCTAGATCGAGAAATAATGAAGGTCAAAAATTGCCCTCCGGGTCTGGACTTTGCACCCTCTAGGACGCATATTAAGCGAGATATTCGCATTTTAAGTTTGAACTTGGATTTTTGCCCATAACTTGTTGTAAAATTGGTCTTATTCAAAGATAGGCACACCAATGGAAAGAGAACGATTCCTAGATCACAATCCTGAAATTTCAGCACTCTAGGTGGTCTAGATCGAGAAATAATGGAGGTCAAAAATTGTCCTCCGGGTCTGGACTTTGCACCCTCTAGGACGCATATTAAGCGAGATATTCGCATTTTAAGTTTGAACTTGGATTTTTGCCCATAACTTGTTGCAAAATTGGTCTTATTCAAAGATAGGCACACCAATGGAAAGGGAACGATTCCTAGATCACAATCCTGAAATTTCAGCACTCTAGGTGGTCTAGATCGAGAAATAATGGAGGTCAAAAATTGTCCTCCGGGTCTGGACTTTGCACCCTCTAAGACGCATATTAAGCGAGATATTCGCATTTTAAGTTTGAACTTGGATTTTTGCCCATAACTTGTTGTAAAATTGGTCTTATTCAAAGATAGGCACACCAATGGAAAGGGAACGATTCCTAGATCACAATCCTGAAATTTCAGCACTCTAGGTGGTCTAGATCGAGAAATAATGAAGGTCAAAAATTGCCCTCCGGGTCTGGACTTTGCACCCTCTAGGACGCATATTAAGCCAGATATTCGCATTTTAAGTTTGAACTTGGATTTTTGCCCATAACTTGTTGTAAAATTGGTCTTATTCAAAGATAGGCACACCAATGGAAAGGGAACGATTCCTAGATCACAATCCTGAAATTTCAGCACTCTAGGTGGTCTAGATCGAGAAATAATGGAGGTCAAAAATTGCCCTCCGGGTCTGGACTTTGCACCCTCTAGGACGCATATTAAGCGAGATATTCGCATTTTAAGTTTGAACTTTGATTTTTGCCCATAACTTGTTGTAAAATTGGTCTTATTCAAAGATAGGCACACCAATGGAAAGGGAACGATTCCTAGATCACAATCCTGAAATTTCAGCACTCTAGGTGGTCTAGATCGAGAAATAATGGAGGTCAAAAATTGCCCTCCGGGTCTGGACTTTGCACCCTCTAGGACGCATATTAAGCGAGATATTCGCATTTTAAGTTTGAACTTGGATTTTTGCCCATAACTTTTTGTAAAATTGGTCTTATTCAAAGATAGGCACACCAATGGAAAGGGAACGATTCCTAGATCACAATCCTGAAATTTCAGCACTCCAGGTGGTCTAGATCGAGAAATAATGGAGGTCAAAAATTGCCCTCCGGGTCTGGACTTTGCACCCTCTAGGACGCATATTAAGCGAGATATTCGCATTTTAAGTTTGAACTTGGAGTTTTGCCCATAACTTGTTGTAAAATTGGTCTTATTCAAAGATAGGCACACCAATGGAAAGGGAACGATTCCTAGATCACAATCCTGAAATTTCAGCACTCTAGGTGGTCTAGATCGAGAAATAATGGAGGTCAAAAATTGCCCTCCGGGTCTGGACTTTGCACCCTCTAGGACGCATATTAAGCGAGATATTCGCATTTTAAGTTTGAACTTGGATTTTTGCCCATAACTTGTTGTAAAATTGGTCTTATTCAAAGATAGGCACACCAATGGAAAGGGAACGATTCCTAGATCACAATACTGAAATTTCAGCCCTCTAGGTGGTCTAGATCGAGAAATAATGAAGGTCAAAAATTGCCCTCCGGGTCTGGACTTTGCACCCTCTAGGACGCATATTACGCGAGATATTCGCATTTTAAGTTTGAACTTGGATTTTTGCCCATAACTTGTTGTAAAATTGGTCTTATTCAAAGATAGGCACACCAATGGAAAGGGAACGATTCCTAGATCACAATCCTGAAATTTCAGCACTCTAGGTGGTCTAGATCGAGAAATAATGGAGGTCAAAAATTGCCCTCCGGGTCTGGACTTTGCACCCTCTAGAACGCATATTAAGCGAGATATTCGCATTTTAAGTTTGAACTTGGATTTTTGCCCATAACTTTTTGTAAAATTGGTCTTATTCAAAGATAGGCACATTAATGGAAAGGGAAAGATTCCTAGATCACAATCCTGAAATTTCAGCACTCCAGGTGGTCTAGATCGATAAATAATGAAGGTCAAAAATTGCCCTCCGGGTCTGGACTTTGCACCCTCTAGGACGCATATTAAGCGAGATATTCGCATTTTAAGTTTGAACTTGGATTTTTGCCCATAACTTGTTGTAAAATTGGTCTTATTCAAAGATAGGCACATTAATGGAAAGGGAACGATTCCTAGATCACAATCCTGAAATTTCAGCACTCCAGGTGGTCTAGATCGAGAAATAATGGAGGTCAAAAATTGCCCTCCGGGTCTGGACTTTGCACCCTCTAGGACGCATATTAAGCGAGATATTCGCATTTTAAGTTTGAACTTGGATTTTTGCCCATAACTTGTTGTAAAATTGGTCTTATTCAAAGGTAGGCACACCAATGGAAAGGGAACGATTCCTAGATCACAATCCTGAAATTTCAGCACTCCAGGTGGTCTAGATCGAGAAATAATGGAGGTCAAAAATTGCCCTCCGGGTCTGGACTTTGCACCCTCTAGGACGCATATTAAGCGAGATATTCGCATTTTAAGTTTGAACTTGGATTTTTGCCCATAACTTGTTGTAAAATTGGTCTTATTCAAAGATAGGCACACCAATGGAAAGGGAACGATTCCTAGATCACAATCCTGAAATTTCAGCAGTCTAAGTGGTCTAGATCGAGAAATAATGGAGGTCAAAAATTGTCCTCCGGGTCTGGACTTTGCACCCTCTAGGACGCATATTAAGCGAGATATTCGCATTTTAAGTTTGAACTTGGATTTTTGCCCATAACTTGTTGTAAAATTGGTCTTATTCAAAGATAGGCACACCAATGGAAAGGGAACGATTCCTAGATCACAATCCTGAAATTTCAGCACTCCAGGTGGTCTAGATCGAGAAATAATGAAGGTCAAAAATTGCCCTCCGGGTCTGGACTTTGCACCCTCTAGGACGCATATTAAGCGAGATATTCGCATTTTAAGTTTGAACTTGGATTTTTGCCCATAACTTGTTGTAAAATTGGTCTTATTCAAAGATAGGCACACCAATGGAAAGGGAACGATTCCTAGATCACAATCCTGAAATTTCAGCACTCTAGGTGGTCTAGATCGAGAAATAATGGAGGTCAAAAATTGTCCTCCGGGTCAGGACTTTGCACCCTCTAGGACGCATATTAAGCGAGATATTCGCATTTTAAGTTTGAACTTGGATTTTTGCCCATAACTTGTTGTAAAATTGGTCTTATTCAAAGATAGGCACACCAATGGAAAGGGAACGATTCCTAGATCACAATCCTGAAATTTCAGCACTCTAGGTGGTCTAGATCGAGAAATAATGAAGGTCAAAAATTGCCCTCCGGGTCTGGACTTTGCACCCTCTAGGACGCATATTAAGCGAGATATTAGCATTTTAAGTTTGAACTTGGATTTTTGCCCATAACTTGTTGTAAAATTGGTCTTATTCAAAGATAGGCACACCAATGGAAAGGGAACGATTCCTAGATCACAATCCTGAAATTTCAAAAATTGAGGTCAAAAATTGCCCTCCGGGTCTGGACTTTGCACCCTCTAGGACGCATATTAAGCGAGATATTCGCATTTTAAGTTTGAACTTGGATTTTTGCCCATAACTTTTTGTAAAATTGGTCTTATTCAAAGATAGGCACACCAATGGAAAGGGAACGATTCCTAGATCACAATCCTGAAATTTCAGCACTCCAGGTGGTCTAGATCGAGAAATAATGGAGGTCAAAAATTGCCCTCCGGGTCTGGACTTTGCACCCTCTAGGACGCATATTAAGCGAGATATTCGCATTTTAAGTTTGAACTTGGAGTTTTGCCCATAACTTGTTGTAAAATTGGTCTTATTCAAAGATAGGCACACCAATGGAAAGGGAACGATTCCTAGATCACAATCCTGAAATTTCAGCACTCTAGGTGGTCTAGATCGAGAAATAATGGAGGTCAAAAATTGCCCTCCGGGTCTGGACTTTGCACCCTCTAGGACGCATATTAAGCGAGATATTCGCATTTTAAGTTTGAACTTGGATTTTTGCCCATAACTTGTTGTAAAATTGGTCTTATTCAAAGATAGGCACACCAATGGAAAGGGAACGATTCCTAGATCACAATACTGAAATTTCAGCCCTCTAGGTGGTCTAGATCGAGAAATAATGAAGGTCAAAAATTGCCCTCCGGGTCTGGACTTTGCACCCTATAGGACGCATGTTAAGCGAGATATTCGCATTTTAAGTTTGAACTTGGATTTTTGCCCATAACTTGTTGTAAAATTGGTCTTATTCAAAGATAGGCACACCAATGGAAAGGGAACGATTCCTAGATCACAATCCTGAAATTTCAGCACTCTAGGTGGTCTAGATCAAGAAATAATGGAGGTCAAAAATTGCCCTCCGGGTCTGGACTTTGCACCCTCTAGAACGCATATTAAGCGAGATATTCGCATTTTAAGTTTGAACTTGGATTTTTGCCCATAACTTTTTGTAAAATTGGTCTTATTCAAAGATAGGCACATTAATGGAAAGGGAACGATTCCTAGATCACAATCCTGAAATTTCAGCACTCCAGGTGGTCTAGATCGAGAAATAATGAAGGTCAAAAATTGCCCTCCGGGTCTGGACTTTGCACCCTCTAGGACGCATATTAAGCGAGATATTCGCATTTTAAGTTTGAACTTGGATTTTTGCCCATAACTTGTTGTAAAATTGGTCTTATTCAAAGGTAGGCACACCAATGGAAAGGGAACGATTCCTAGATCACAATCCTGAAATTTCAGCACTCCAGGTGGTCTAGATCGAGAAATAATGGAGGTCAAAAATTGCCCTCCGGGTCTGGACTTTGCACCCTCTAGGACGCATATTAAGCGAGATATTCGCATTTTAAGTTTGAACTTGGATTTTTGCCCATAACTTGTTGTAAAATTGGTCTTATTCAAAGATAGGCACACCAATGGAAAGGGAACGATTCCTAGATCACAATCCTGAAATTTCAGCACTCTAGGTGGTCTAGATCGAGAAATAATGGAGGTCAAAAATTGCCCTCCGGGTCTGGACTTTGCACCCTCTAGGACGCATATTAAGCGAGATATTCGCATTTTAAGTTTGAACTTTGATTTTTGCCCATAACTTGTTGTAAAATTGGTCTTATTCAAAGATAGGCACACCAATGGAAAGGGAACGATTCCTAGATCACAATCCTGAAATTTCAGCACTCTAGGTGGTCTAGATCGAGAAATAATGGAGGTCAAAAATTGCCCTCCGGGTCTGGACTTTGCACCCTCTAGGACGCATATTAAGCGAGATATTCGCATTTTAAGTTTGAACTTGGATTTTTGCCCATAACTTTTTGTAAAATTGGTCTTATTCAAAGATAGGCACACCAATGGAAAGGGAACGATTCCTAGATCACAATCCTGAAATTTCAGCACTCCAGGTGGTCTAGATCGAGAAATAATGGAGGTCAAAAATTGCCCTCCGGGTCTGGACTTTGCACCCTCTAGGACGCATATTAAGCGAGATATTCGCATTTTAAGTTTGAACTTGGATTTTTGCCCATAACTTGTTGTAAAATTGGTCTTATTCAAAGATAGGCACACCAATGGAAAGGGAACGATTCCTAGATCACAATCCTGAAATTTCAGCACTCTAGGTGGTCTAGATCGAGAAATAATGGAGGTCAAAAATTGCCCTCCGGGTCTGGACTTTGCACCCTCTAGGACGCATATTAAGCGAGATATTCGCATTTTAAGTTTGAACTTGGATTTTTGCCCATAACTTGTTGTAAAATTGGTCTTATTCAAAGATAGGCACACCAATGGAAAGGGAACGATTCCTAGATCACAATACTGAAATTTCAGCCCTCTAGGTGGTCTAGATCGAGAAATAATGAAGGTCAAAAATTGCCCTCCGGGTCTGGACTTTGCACCCTCTAGGACGCATATTAAGCGAGATATTCGCATTTTAAGTTTGAACTTGGATTTTTGCCCATAACTTGTTGTAAAATTGGTCTTATTCAAAGATAGGCACACCAATGGAAAGGGAACGATTCCTAGATCACAATCCTGAAATTTCAGCACTCTAGGTGGTCTAGATCGAGAAATAATGGAGGTCAAAAATTGCCCTCCGGGTCTGGACTTTGCACCCTCTAGAACGCATATTAAGCGAGATATTCGCATTTTAAGTTTGAACTTGGATTTTTGCCCATAACTTTTTGTAAAATTGGTCTTATTCAAAGATAGGCACATTAATGGAAAGGGAAAGATTCCTAGATCACAATCCTGAAATTTCAGCACTCCAGGTGGTCTAGATCGAGAAATAATGAAGGTCAAAAATTGCCCTCCGGGTCTGGACTTTGCACCCTCTAGGACGCATATTAAGCGAGATATTCGCATTTTAAGTTTGAACTTGGATTTTTGCCCATAACTTGTTGTAAAATTGGTCTTATTCAAAGATAGGCACATTAATGGAAAGGGAACGATTCCTAGATCACAATCCTGAAATTTCAGCACTCCAGGTGGTCTAGATCGAGAAATAATGGAGGTCAAAAATTGCCCTCCGGGTCTGGACTTTGCACCCTCTAGGACGCATATTAAGCGAGATATTCGCATTTTAAGTTTGAACTTGGATTTTTGCCCATAACTTGTTGTAAAATTGGTCTTATTCAAAGGTAGGCACACCAATGGAAAGGGAACGATTCCTAGATCACAATCCTGAAATTTCAGCACTCCAGGTGGTCTAGATCGAGAAATAATGGAGGTCAAAAATTGCCCTCCGGGTCTGGACTTTGCACCCTCTAGGACGCATATTAAGCGAGATATTCGCATTTTAAGTTTGAACTTGGATTTTTGCCCATAACTTGTTGTAAAATTGGTCTTATTCAAAGATAGGCACACCAATGGAAAGGGAACGATTCCTAGATCACAATCCTGAAATTTCAGCACTCTAGGTGGTCTAGATCGAGAAATAATGGAGGTCAAAAATTGCCCTCCGGGTCTGGACTTTGCACCCTCTAGGACGCATATTAAGCGAGATATTCGCATTTTAAGTTTGAACTTGGATTTTTGCCCATAACTTGTTGTAAAATTGGTCTTATTCAAAGATAGGCACACCAATGGAAAGGGAACGATTCCTAGATCACAATCCTGAAATTTCAGCACTCCAGGTGGTCTAGATCGAGAAATAATGAAGGTCAAAAATTGCCCTCCGGGTCTGGACTTTGCACCCTCTAGGACGCATATTAAGCGAGATATTCGCATTTTAAGTTTGAACTTGGATTTTTGCCCATAACTTGTTGTAAAATTGGTCTTATTCAAAGATAGGCACACCAATGGAAAGGGAACGATTCCTAGATCACAATCCTGAAATTTCAGCACTCCAGGTGGTCTAGATCGAGAAATAATGGAGGTCAAAAATTGCCCTCCGGGTCTGGACTTTGCACCCTCTAGGACGCATATTAAGCGAGATATTCGCATTTTAAGTTTGAACTTGGATTTTTGCCCATAACTTGTTGTAAAATTGGTCTTATTCAAAGATAGGCACACCAATGGAAAGGGAACGATTCCTAGATCACAATCCTGAAATTTAAGCACTCTAGGTGGTCTAGATCGAGAAATAATGAAGGTCAAAAATTGCCCTCCGGGTCTGGACTTTGCACCCTCTAGGACGCATATTAAGCGAGATATTCGCATTTTAAGTTTGAACTTGGATTTTTGCCCATAACTTGTTGTAAAATTGGTCTTATTCAAAGATAGGCACACCAATGGAAAGGGAACGATTCCTAGATCACAATCCTGAAATTTCAAAAATTGAGGTCAAAAATTGCCCTCCGGGTCTGGACTTTGCACCCTCTAGGACGCATATTAAGCGAGATATTCGCATTTTAAGTTTGAACTTGGATTTTTGCCCATAACTTTTTGTAAAATTGGTCTTATTCAAAGATAGGCACACCAATGGAAAGGGAACGATTCCTAGATCACAATCCTGAAATTTCAGCACTCCAGGTGGTCTAGATCGAGAAATAATGGAGGTCAAAAATTGCCCTCCGGGTCTGGACTTTGCACCCTCTAGGACGCATATTAAGCGAGATATTCGCATTTTAAGTTTGAACTTGGAGTTTTGCCCATAACTTGTTGTAAAATTGGTCTTATTCAAAGATAGGCACACCAATGGAAAGGGAACGATTCCTAGATCACAATCCTGAAATTTCAGCACTCTAGGTGGTCTAGATCGAGAAATAATGGAGGTCAAAAATTGCCCTCCGGGTCTGGACTTTGCACCCTCTAGGACGCATATTAAGCGAGATATTCGCATTTTAAGTTTGAACTTGGATTTTTGCCCATAACTTGTTGTAAAATTGGTCTTATTCAAAGATAGGCACACCAATGGAAAGGGAACGATTCCTAGATCACAATACTGAAATTTCAGCCCTCTAGGTGGTCTAGATCGAGAAATAATGAAGGTCAAAAATTGCCCTCCGGGTCTGGACTTTGCACCCTCTAGGACGCATATTAAGCGAGATATTCGCATTTTAAGTTTGAACTTGGATTTTTGCCCATAACTTGTTGTAAAATTGGTCTTATTCAAAGATAGGCACACCAATGGAAAGGGAACGATTCCTAGATCACAATCCTGAAATTTCAGCACTCTAGGTGGTCTAGATCGAGAAATAATGGAGGTCAAAAATTGCCCTCCGGGTCTGGACTTTGCACCCTCTAGAACGCATATTAAGCGAGATATTAGCATTTTAAGTTTGAACTTGGATTTTTGCCCATAACTTTTTGTAAAATTGGTCTTATTCAAAGATAGGCACATTAATGGAAAGGGAAAGATTCCTAGATCACAATCCTGAAATTTCAGCACTCCAGGTGGTCTAGATCGAGAAATAATGAAGGTCAAAAATTGCCCTCCGGGTCTGGACTTTGCACCCTCTAGGACGCATATTAAGCGAGATATTCGCATTTTAAGTTTGAACTTGGATTTTTGCCCATAACTTGTTGTAAAATTGGTCTTATTCAAAGATAGGCACATTAATGGAAAGGGAACGATTCCTAGATCACAATCCTGAAATTTCAGCACTCCAGGTGGTCTAGATCGAGAAATAATGGAGGTCAAAAATTGCCCTCCGGGTCTGGACTTTGCACCCTCTAGGACGCATATTAAGCGAGATATTCGCATTTTAAGTTTGAACTTGGAGTTTTGCCCATAACTTGTTGTAAAATTGGTCTTATTCAAAGATAGGCACACCAATGGAAAGGGAACGATTCCTAGATCACAATCCTGAAATTTCAGCACTCTAGGTGGTCTAGATCGAGAAATAATGGAGGTCAAAAATTGCCCTCCGGGTCTGGACTTCGCACCCCCTAGGACGCATATTAAGCGAGATATTCGCATTTTAAGTTTGAACTTGGATTTTTGCCCATAACTTGTTGTAAAATTGGTCTTATTCAAAGATAGGCACACCAATGGAAAGGGAACGATTCCTAGATCACAATACTGAAATTTCAGCCCTCTAGGTGGTCTAGATCGAGAAATAATGAAGGTCAAAAATTGCCCTCCGGGTCTGGACTTTGCACCCTCTAGGACGCATATTAAGCGAGATATTCGCATTTTAAGTTTGAACTTGGATTTTTGCCCATAACTTGTTTTAAAATTGGTCTTATTCAAAGATAGGCACACCAATGGAAAGGGAACGATTCCTAGATCACAATCCTGAAATTTCAGCACTCTAGGTGGTCTAGATCGAGAAATAATGGAGGTCAAAAATTGCCCTCCGGGTCTGGACTTTGCACCCTCTAGAACGCATATTAAGCGAGATATTCGCATTTTAAGTTTGAACTTGGATTTTTGCCCATAACTTTTTGTAAAATTGGTCTTATTCAAAGATAGGCACATTAATGGAAAGGGAAAGATTCCTAGATCACAATCCTGAAATTTCAGCACTCCAGGTGGTCTAGATCGAGAAATAATGAAGGTCAAAAATTGCCCTCCGGGTCTGGACTTTGCACCCTCTAGGACGCATATTAAGCGAGATATTCGCATTTTAAGTTTGAACTTGGATTTTTGCCCATAACTTGTTGTAAAATTGGTCTTATTCAAAGATAGGCACATTAATGGAAAGGGAACGATTCCTAGATCACAATCCTGAAATTTCAGCACTCCAGGTGGTCTAGATCGAGAAATAATGGAGGTCAAAAATTGCCCTCCGGGTCTGGACTTTGCACCCTCTAGGACGCATATTAAGCGATATTAATGGAAAGGGAACGATTCCTAGATCACAATACTGAAATTTCAGCCCTCTAGGTGGTCTAGATCGAGAAATAATGAAGGTAAAAAATTGCCCTCCGGGTCTGGACTTTGCACCCTCTAGGACGCATATTAAGCGAGATATTCGCATTTTAAGATTGAACTTGGATTTTTGCCCATAACTTGTTGTAAAATTGGTCTTATTCAAAGATAGGCACACCAATGGAAAGGGAACGATTCCTAGATCACAATCCTGAAATTTCAGCACTCCAGGTGGTCTAGATCGAGAAATAATGAAGGTCAAAAATTGCCCTCCGGGTCTGGACTTTGCACCCTCTAGGACGCATATTAAGCGAGATATTCGCATTTTAAGATTGAACTTGGATTTTTGCCCATAACTTGTTGTAAAATTGGTCTTATTCAAAGGTAGGCACACCAATGGAAAGGGAACGATTCCTAGATCACAATCCTGAAATTTCAGCACTCCAGGTGGTCTAGATCGAGAAATAATGGAGGTCAAAAATTGCCCTCCGGGTCTGGACTTTGCACCCTCTAGGACGCATATTAAGCGAGATATTCGCATTTTAAGTTTGAATTTTTGCCCATAACTTTTTGTAAAATTGGTCTTATTCAAAGATAGGCACATTAATGGAAAGGGAACGATTCCTAGATCACAATCCTGAAATTTCAGCACTCCAGGTGGTCTAGATCGAGAAATAATGGAGGTCAAAAATTGCCCTCCGGGTCTGGACTTTGCACCCTCTAGGACGCATATTAAGCGAGATATTCGCATTTTAAGTTTGAACTTGGATTTTTGCCCATAACTTGTTGTAAAATTGGTCTTATTCAAAGATAGGCACATTAATGGAAAGGGAACGATTCCTAGATCACAATCCTGAAATTTCAACACTCCAGGTGGTCTAGATCGAGAAATAATGGAGGTCAAAAATTGCCCTCCGGGTCTGGACTTTGCACCCTCTAGGACGCATATTAAGCGAGATATTCGCATTTTAAGTTTGAACTTGGAGTTTTGCCCATAACTTTTTGTAAAATTGGTCTTATTCAAAGATAGGCACATTAATGGAAAGGGAAAGATTCCTAGATCACAATCCTGAAATTTCAGCACTCCAGGTGGTCTAGATCGAGAAATAATGAAGGTCAAAAATTGCCCTCCGGGTCTGGACTTTGCACCCTCTAGGACGCATATTAAGCGAGATATTCGCATTTTAAGTTTGAACTTGGATTTTTGCCCATAACTTGTTGTAAAATTGGTCTTATTCAAAGATAGGCACATTAATGGAAAGAGAACGATTCCTAGATCACAATCCTGAAATTTCAGCACTCCAGGTGGTCTAGATCGAGAAATAATGGAGGTCAAAAATTGCCCTCCGGGTCTGGACTTTGCACCCTCTAGGACGCATATTAAGCGAGATATTCGCATTTTAAGTTTGAACTTGGATTTTTGCCCATAACTTGTTGTAAAATTGGTCTTATTCAAAGATAGGCACACCAATGGAAAGGGAACGATTCCTAGATCACAATCCTGAAATTTCAGCACTCCAGGTGGTCTAGATCGAGAAATAATGGAGGTCAAAAATTGCCCTCCGGGTCTGGACTTTGCACCCTCTAGGACGCATATTAAGCGAGATATTCGCATTTTAAGTTTGAACTTGGATTTTTGCCCATAACTTTTTGTAAAATTGGTCTTATTCAAAGATAGGCACATTAATGGAAAAGGAACGATTCCTAGATCACAATCCTGAAATTTCAGCACTCCAGGTGGTCTAGATCGAGAAATAATGGAGGTCAAAAATTGCCCTCCGGGTCTGGACTTTGCACCCTCTAGGACGCATATTAAGCGATATTAATGGAAAGCGGACGATTCCTAGATCACAATACTGAAATTTCAGCCCTCTAGGTGGTCTAGATCGAGAAATAATGAAGGTAAAAAATTGCCCTCCGGGTCTGGACTTTGCACCCTCTAGGACGCATATTAAGCGAGATATTCGCATTTTAAGATTGAACTTGGATTTTTGCCCATAACTTGTTGTAAAATTGGTCTTATTCAAAGATAGGCACACCAATGGAAAGGGAACGATTCCTAGATCACAATCCTGAAATTTCAGCACTCCAGGTGGTCTAGATCGAGAAATAATGAAGGTCAAAAATTGCCCTCCGGGTCTGGACATTGCACCCTCTAGGACGCATATTAAGCGAGATATTCGCATTTTAAGTTTGAACTTGGATTTTTGCCCATAACTTGTTGTAAAATTGGTCTTATTCAAAGATAGGCACACCAATGGAAAGGGAACGATTCCTAGATCACAATTCTGAAATTTCAGCACTCCAGGTGGTCTAGATCGAGAAATAATGGAGGTCAAAAATTGCCCTCCGGGTCTGGACTTTGCACCCTCTAGGACGCATATTAAGCGAGATATTCGCATTTTAAGTTTGAACTTGAATTTTTGCCCATAACTTGTTGTAAAATTGGTCTTATTCAAAGGTAGGCACACCAATGGAAAGGGAACGATTCCTAGATCACAATCCTGAAATTTCAGCACTCCAGGTGGTCTAGATCGAGAAATAATGGAGGTCAAAAATTGCCCTCCGGGTCTGGACTTTGCACCCTCTAGGACGCATATTAAGCGAGATATTCGCATTTTAAGTTTGAACTTGGATTTTTGCCCATAACTTTTTGTAAAATTGGTCTTATTCAAAGATAGGCACATTAATGGAAAGGGAACGATTCCTAGATCACAATCCTGAAATTTCAGCACTCCAGGTGGTCTAGATCGAGAAATAATGGAGGTCAAAAATTGCCCTCCGGGTCTGGACTTTGCACCCTCTAGGACGCATATTAAGCGATATTAATGGAAAGGGAACGATTCCTAGATCACAATACTGAAATTTCAGCCCTCTAGGTGGTCTAGATCGAGAAATAATGAAGGTTAAAAATTGCCCTCCGGGTCTGGACTTTGCACCCTCTAGGACGCATATTAAGCGAGATATTCGCATTTTAAGATTGAACTTGGATTTTTGCCCATAACTTGTTGCAAAATTGGTCTTATTCAAAGATAGGCACACCAATGGAAAGGGAACGATTCCTAGATCACAATCCTGAAATTTCAGCACTCCAGGTGGTCTAGATCGAGAAATAATGAAGGTCAAAAATTGCCCTCCGGGTCTGGACTTTGCACCCTCTAGGACGCATATTAAGCGAGATATTCGCATTTTAAGTTTGAACTTGGATTTTTGCCCATAACTTGTTGTAAAATTGGTCTTATTCAAAGATAGGCACACCAATGGAAAGGGAACGATTCCTAGATCACAATTCTGAAATTTCAGCACTCCAGGTGGTCTAGATCGAGAAATAATGGAGGTCAAAAATTGCCCTCCGGGTCTGGACTTTGCACCCTCTAGGACGCATATTAAGCGAGATATTCGCATTTTAAGTTTGAACTTGGATTTTTGCCCATAACTTGTTGTAAAATTGGTCTTATTCAAAGATAGGCACACCAATGGAAAGGGAACGATTCCTAGATCACAATCCTGAAATTTCAGCACTCTAGGTGGTCTAGATCGAGAAATAATGGAGGTCAAAAATTGCCCTCCGGGTCTGGACTTTGCGCCCTCTAGGACGCATATTAAGCGAGATATTCGCATTTTAAGTTTGAACTTGGATTTTTGCCCATAACTTGTTGTAAAATTGGTCTTATTCAAAGATAGGCACACCCATGGAAAGGGAACGATTCCTAGATCACAATCCTGAAATTTCAGCACTCTAGGTGGTCTAGATCGAGCAATAATGGAGGTCAAAAATTGCCCTCCGGGTCTGGACTTTGCACCCTCTAGGACGCATATTAAGCGAGATATTCGCATTTTAAGTTTGAACTTGGATTTTTGCCCATAACTTTTTGTAAAATTGGTCTTATTCAAAGATAGGCACATTAATGGAAAGGGAAAGATTCCTAGATCACAATCCTGAAATTTCAGCACTCTAGGTGGTCTAGATCGAGAGGTCAAAAATTGCCCTCCGGGTCTGGACTTTGCACCCTCTAGAACGCATATTATGGAAAGGGAACGATTCCTAGATCACAATCCTGAAATTTCAGCACTCTAGGTGGTCTAGATCGAGAAATAATGGAGGTCAAAAATTGCCCTCCGGGTCTGGACTTTGCACCCTCTAGAACGCATATTAAGCGAGATATTCGCATTTTAAGTTTGAACTTGGATTTTTGCCCATAACTTTTTGTAAAATTGGTCTTATTCAAAGATAGGCACATTAATGGAAAGGGAAAGATTCCTAGATCACAATCCTGAAATTTCAGCACTCCAGGTGGTCTAGATCGAGAAATAATGAAGGTCAAAAATTGCCCTGCGGGTCTGGACTTTGCACCCTCTAGGACGCATATTAAGCGAGATATTCGCATTTTAAGTTTGAACTTGGATTTTTGCCCATAACTTGTTGTAAAATTGGTCTTATTCAAAGATAGGCACATTAATGGAAAGGGAACGATTCCTAGATCACAATCCTGAAATTTCAGCACTCCAGGTGGTCTAGATCGAGAAATAATGGAGGTCAAAAATTGACCTCCGGGTCTGGACTTTGCACCCTCTAGGACGCATATTAAGCGAGATATTCGCATTTTAAGTTTGAACTTGGATTTTTGCCCATAACTTGTTGTAAAATTGGTCTTATTCAAAGGTAGGCACACCAATGGAAAGGGAACGATTCCTAGATCACAATCCTGAAATTTCAGCACTTGTTGTAAAATTGGTCTTATTCAAAGGTAGGCACACCAATGGAAAGGGAACGATTCCTAGATCACAATCCTGAAATTTCAGCACTCCAGGTGGTCTAGATCGAGAAATAATGGAGGTCAAAAATTGCCCTCCGGGTCTGGACTTTGCACCCTCTAGGACGCATATTAAGCGAGATATTCGCATTTTAAGTTTGAACTTGGATTTTTGCCCATAACTTGTTGTAAAATTGGTCTTATTCAAAGATAGGCACACCAATGGAAAGGGAACGATTCCTAGATCACAATCCTGAAATTTCAGCACTCTAGGTGGTCTAGATCGAGAAATAATGGAGGTCAAAAATTGCCCTCCGGGTCTGGACTTTGCACCCTCTAGGACGCATATTAAGCGAGATATTCGCATTTTAAGTTTGAACTTGGATTTTTGCCCATAACTTGTTGTAAAATTGGTCTTATTCAAAGATAGGCACATTAATGGAAAGGGAACGATTCCTAGATCACAATCCTGAAATTTCAGCACTCCAGGTGGTCTAGATCGAGAAATAATGGAGGTCAAAAATTGCCCTCCGGGTCTGGACTTTGCACCCTCTAGGACGCATATTAAGCGAGATATTCGCATTTTAAGTTTGAACTTGGATTTTTGCCCATAACTTGTTGTAAAATTGGTCTTATTCAAAGGTAGGCACACCAATGGAAAGGGAACGATTCCTAGATCACAATCCTGAAATTTCAGAACTCCAGGTGGTCTAGATCGAGAAATAATGGAGGTCAAAAATTGCCCTCCGGGTCTGGACTTTGCACCCTCTAGGACGCATATTAAGCGAGATATTCGCATTTTAAGTTTGAACTTGGATTTTTGCCCATAACTTGTTGTAAAATTGGTCTTATTCAAAGATAGGCACACCAATGGAAAGGGAACGATTCCTAGATCACAATCCTGAAATTTCAGCACTCCAGGTGGTCTAGATCGAGAAATAATGGAGGTCAAAAATTGCCCTCCGGGTCTGGACTTTGCACCCTCTAGGACGCATATTAAGCGAGATATTCGCATTTTAAGTTTGAACTTGGATTTTTGCCCATAACTTTTTGTAAAATTGGTCTTATTCAAAGATAGGCACATTAATGGAAAGGGAACGATTCCTAGATCACAATCCTGAAATTTCAGCACTCCAGGTGGTCTAGATCGAGAAATAATGGAGGTCAAAAATTGCCCTCCGGGTCTGGACTTTGCACCCTCTAGGACGCATATTAAGCGATATTAATGGAAAGGGAACGATTCCTAGATCACAATACTGAAATTTCAGCCCTCTAGGTGGTCTAGATCGAGAAATAATGAAGGTCAAAAATTGCCCTCCGGGTCTGGACTTTGCACCCTCTAGGACGCATATTAAGCGAGATATTCGCATTTTAAGTTTGAACCTTGATTTTTGCCCATAACTTGTTGTAAAATTGGTCTTATTCAAAGATAGGCACACCAATGGAAAGGGAACGATTCCTAGATCACAATCCTGAAATTTCAGCACTCTAGGTGGTCTAGATCGAGAAATAATGGAGGTCAAAAATTGCCCTCCGGGTCTGGACTTTGCACCCTCTACGACGCATATTAAGCGAGATATTCGCATTTTAAGTTTGAACTTGGATTTTTGCCCATAACTTTTTGTAAAATTGGTCTTATTCAAAGATAGGCACATTAATGGAAAGGGAAAGATTCCTAGATCACAATCCTGAAATTTCAGCACTCTAGGTGGTCTAGATCGAGAAATAATGGAGGTCAAAAATTGCCCTCCGGGTCTGGACTTTGCACCCTCTAGGACGCATATTAAGCGAGATATTCGCATTTTAAGTTTGAACTTGGATTTTTGCCCATAACTTTTTGTAAAATTGGTCTTATTCAAAGATAGGCACATTAATGGAAAGGGAAAGATTCCTAGATCACAATCCTGAAATTTCAGCACTCCAGGTGGTCTAGATCGAGAAATAATGAAGGTCAAAAATTTCCCTCCGGGTCTGGACTTTGCACCCTCTAGGACGCATATTAAGCGAGATATTCGCATTTTAAGTTTGAACTTGGAGTTTTGCCCATAACTTGTTGTAAAATTGGTCTTATTCAAAGATAGGCACACCAATGGAAAAGGAACGATTCCTAGATCACAATCCTGAAATTTCAGCACTCTAGGTGGTCTAGATCGAGAAATAATGGAGGTCAAAAATTGCCCTCCGGGTCTGGACTTTGCACCCTCTAGGACGCATATTAAGCGAGATATTCGCATTTTAAGTTTGAACTTGGATTTTTGCCCATAACTTGTTGTAAAATTGGTCTTATTCAAAGATAGGCACACCAATGGAAAGGGAACGATTCCTAGATCACAATACTGAAATTTCTGCCCTCTAGGTGGTCTAGATCGAGAAATAATGAAGGTCAAAAATTGCCCTCCGGGTCTGGACTTTGCACCCTCTAGGACGCATATTAAGCGAGATATTCGCATTTTAAGTTTGAACTTGGATTTTTGCCCATAACTTGTTGTTAAATTGGTCTTATTCAAAGATAGGCACACCAATGGAAAGGGAACGATTCCTAGATCACAATACTGAAATTTCAGCCCTCTAGGTGGTCTAGATCGAGAAATAATGAAGGTCAAAAATTGCCCTCCGGGTCTGGACTTTGCACCCTCTAGGACGCATATTAAGCGAGATATTCGCATTTTAAGTTTGAACTTGGATTTTTGCCCATAACTTGTTGTAAAATTGGTCTTATTCAAAGATAGGCACACCAATGGAAAGGGAACTATTCCTAGATCACAATCTTGAAATTTCAGCACTCTAGGTGGCCTAGATCGAGAAATAATGAAGGTCAAAAATTGCCCTCCGGGTCTGGACTTTGCACCCTCTAGGACGCATATTAAGCGAGATATTCGCATTTTAAGTTTGAACTTGGATTTTTGCCCATAACTTGTTGTAAAATTGGTCTTATTCAAAGATAGGCACACCAATGGAAAGGGAACGATTCCTAGATCACAATCCTGAAATTTCAGCACTCCAGGTGGTCTAGATCGAGAAATAATGGAGGTCAAAAATTGCCCTCCGGGTCTAGACTTTGCACCCTCTAGGACGCATATTAAGCGAGATATTCGCATTTTAAGTTTGAACTTGGATTTTTGCCCATAACTTGTTGTAAAATTGGTCTTATTCAAAGATAGGCACACCAATGGAAAGGGAACGATTCCTAGATCACAATACTGAAATTTCAGCCCTCTAGGTAGTCTAGATCGAGAAATAATGAAGGTCAAAAACTGCCTTCCGGGTCTGGACTTTGCACCCTCTAGGACGCATATTAAGCGAGATATTCGCATTTTAAGTTTGAACTTGGATTTTTGCCCATAACTTGTTGTAAAATTGGTCTTATTCAAAGATAGGCACACCAATGGAAAGGGAACGATTCCTAGATCACAATCCTGAAATTTCAGCACTCCAGGTGGTCTAGATCGAGAAATAATGGAGGTCAAAAATTGCCCTCCGGGTCTGGACTTTGCACCCTCTAGGACGCATATTAAGCGAGATATTCGCATTTTAAGTTTGAACTTGGATTTTTGCCCATAACTTTTTGTAAAATTGGTCTTATTCAAAGATAGGCACACCAATGGAAAGGGAACGATTCCTAGATCACAATCCTGAAATTTCAGCACTCTAGGTGGTCTAGATCGAGAAATAATGGAGGTCAAAAATTGCCCTCCGGGTCTGGACTTTGCACCCTCTAGGACGCATATTAAGCGAGATATTCGCATTTTAAGTTTGAACTTGGATTTTTGCCCATAGCTTTTTGTAAAATTGGTCTTATTCAAAGATAGGCACATTAATGGAAAGGGAAAGATTCCTAGATCACAATCCTGAAATTTCAGCACTCCAGGTGGTCTAGATCGAGAAATAATGAAGGTCAAAAATTGCCCTCCGGGTCTGGACTTTGCACCCTCTAGGACGCATATTAAGCGAGATATTCGAATTTTAAGTTTGAACTTGGATTTTTGCCCATAACTTGTTGTAAAATTGGTCTTATTCAAAGATAGGCACACCAATGGAAAGGGAACGATTCCTAGATCACAATCCTGAAATTTCAGCACTCTAGGTGGTCTAGATCGAGAAATAATGGAGGTCAAAAATTGCCCTCCGAGTCTGGACTTTGCACCCTCTAGGACGCATATTAAGCGAGATATTCGCATTTTAAGTTTGAACTTTTTGTAAAATTGGTCTTATTCAAAGATAGGCACATTAATGGAAAGGGAACGATTCCTAGATCACAATCCTGAAATTTCAGCACTCCAGGTGGTCTAGATCGAGAAATAATGGATGTCAAAAATTGCCCTCCGGGTCTGGACTTTGCACCCTCTAGGACGCATATTAAGCGATATTAATGGAAAGGGAACGATTCCTAGATCACAATACTGAAATTTCAGCACTCTAGGTGGTCTAGATCGAGAAATAATGGAGGTCAAAAATTGCCCTCCGGGTCTGGACTTTGCACCCTCTAGGACGCATATTAAGCGAGATATTCGCATTTTAAGTTTGAACTTGGATTTTTGCCCATAACTTGTTGTAAAATTGGTCTTATTCAAAGATAGGCACACCAATGGAAAGGGAACGATTCCTAGATCACAATACTGAAATTTCAGCCCTCTAGGTGGTCTAGATCGAGAAATAATGAAGGTCAAAAATTGCCCTCCGGGTCTGGACTTTGCACCCTCTAGGACGCATATTAAGCGAGATATTCGCATTTTAAGTTTGAACTTGGATTTTTGCCCATAACTTGTTGTAAAATTGGTCTTATTCAAAGATAGGCACACCAATGGAAAGGGAACGATTCCTAGATCACAATCCTGAAATTTCAGCACTCTAGGTGGTCTAGATCGAGAAATAATGGAGGTCAAAAATTGCCCTCCGGGTCTGGACTTTGCACCCTCTAGGACGCATATTAAGCGAGATATTCGCATTTTAAGTTTGAACTTGGATTTTTGCCCATAACTTTTTGTAAAATTGGTCTTATTCAAAGATAGGCACATTAATGGAAAGGGAAAGATTCCTAGATCACAATCCTGAAATTTCAGCACTCCAGGTGGTCTAGATCGAGAAATAATGAAGGTCAAAAATTGCCCTCCGGGTCTGGACTTTGCACCCTCTAGGACGCATATTAAGCGAGATATTCGAATTTTAAGTTTGAACTTGGATTTTTGCCCATAACTTTTTGTAAAATTGGTCTTATTCAAAGATAGGCACACCAATGGAAAGGGAACGATTCCTAGATCACAATACTGAAATTTCAGCCCTCTAGGTGGTCTAGATCGAGAAATAATGAAGGTCAAAAATTGCCCTCCGGGTCTGGACTTTGCACCCTCTAGGACGCATATTAAGCGAGATATTCGCATTTTAAGTTTGAACTTGGATTTTTGCCCATAACTTGTTGTAAAATTGGTCTTATTCAAAGATAGGCACACCAATGGAAAGGGAACGATTCCTAGATCACAATCCTGAAATTTCAGCACTCTAGGTGGTCTAGATCGAGAAATAATGGAGGTCAAAAATTGCCCTCCGGGTCTGGACTTTGCACCCTCTAGGACGCATATTAAGCGAGATATTCGCATTTTAAGTTTGAACTTGGATTTTTGCCCATAACTTTTTGTAAAATTGGTCTTATTCAAAGATAGGCACATTAATGGAAAGGGAAAGATTCCTAGATCACAATCCTGAAATTTCAGCACTCCAGGTGGTCTAGATCGAGAAATAATGGAGGTCAAAAATTGCCCTCCGGGTCTGGACTTTGCACCCTCTAGGACGCATATTAAGCGATATTAATGGAAAGGGAACGATTCCTAGATCACAATACTGAAATTTCAGCCCTCTAGGTGGTCTAGATCGAGAAATAATGAAGGTCAAAAATTGCCCTCCGGGTCTGGACTTTGCACCCTCTAGGACGCATATTAAGCGAGATATTCGCATTTTAAGATTGAACTTGGATTTTTGCCCATAACTTGTTGTAAAATTGGTCTTATTCGAAGATAGGCACACCAATGGAAAGGGAACGATTCCTAGATCACAATCCTGAAATTTCAGCACTCCAGGTGGTCTAGATCGAGAAATAATGAAGGTCAAAAATTGCCCTCCGGGTCTGGACTTTGCACCCTCTAGGACGCATATTAAGCGAGATATTCGCATTTTAAGTTTGAACTTGGATTTTTGCCCATAACTTGTTGTAAAATTGGTCTTATTCAAAGATAGGCACACCAATGGAAAGGGAACGATTCCTAGATCACAATCCTGAAATTTCAGCACTCCAGGTGGTCTAGATCGAGAAATAATGGAGGTCAAAAATTGCCCTCCGGGTCTGGACTTTGCACCCTCTAGGACGCATATTAAGCGAGATATTCGCATTTTAAGTTTGAACTTGGATTTTTGCCCATAACTTGTTGTAAAATTGGTCTTATTCAAAGATAGGCACACCAATGGAAAGGGAACGATTCCTAGATCACAATCCTGAAATTTCAGCACTCTAGGTGGTCTAGATCGAGAAATAATGAAGGTCAAAAATTGCCCTCCGGGTCTGGACTTTGCACCCTCTAGGACGCATATTAAGCGAGATATTCGCATTTTAAGTTTGAACTTGGATTTTTGCCCATAACTTGTTGTAAAATTGGTCTTATTCAAAGATAGGCACACCAATGGAAAGGGAACGATTCCTAGATCACAATCCTGAAATTTCAGCACTCTAGGTGGTCTAGATCGAGAAATAATGGAGGTCAAAAATTGCCCTCCGGGTCCGGACTTTGCACCCTCTAGGACGCATATTAAGCGAGATATTCGCATTTTAAGTTTGAACTTGGATTTTTGCCCATAACTTTTTGTAAAATTGGTCTTATTCAAAGATAGGCACATTAATGGAAAGGGAAAGATTCCTAGATCACAATCCTGAAATTTCAGCACTCCAGGTGGTCTAGATCGAGAAATAATGAAGGTCAAAAATTGCCCTTCGGGTCTGGACTTTGCACCCTCTAGGACGCATATTAAGCGATATTAATGGAAAGGGAACGATTCCTAGATCACAATCCTGAAATTTCAGCCCTCTAGGTGGTCTAGATCGAGAAATAATGAAGGTCAAAAATTGGCCTCCGGGTCTGGACTTTGCACCCTCTAGGACGCATATTAAGCGAGATATTCGCATTTTAAGTTTGAACTTGGATTTTTGCCCATAACTTGTTGTAAAATTGGTCTTATTCAAAGATAGGCACACCAATGGAAAGGGAACGATTCCTAGATCACAATTCTGAAATTTCAGCACTCCAGGTGGTCTAGATCGAGAAATAATGGAGGTCAAAAATTGCCCTCCGGGTCTGGACTTTGCACCCTCTAGGACGCATATTAAGCGAGATATTCGCATTTTAAGTTTGAACTTGGATTTTTGCCCATAACTTGTTGTAAAATTGGTCTTATTCAAAGATAGGCACACCAATGGAAAGGGAACGATTCCTAGATCACAATCCTGAAATTTCAGCACTCTAGGTGGTCTAGATCGAGAAATAATGGAGGTCAAAAATTGCCCTCCGGGTCTGGACTTTGCACCCTCTAGGACGCATATTAAGCGAGATATTCGCATTTTAAGTTTGAACTTTGATTTTTGCCCATAACTTGTTGTAAAATTGGTCTTATTCAAAGATAGGCACACCAATGGAAAGGGAACGATTCCTAGATCACAATCCTGAAATTTCAGCACTCTAGGTGGTCTAGATCGAGAAATAATGGAGGTCAAAAATTGCCCTCCGGGTCTGGACTTTGCACCCTCTAGGACGCATATTAAGCGAGATATTCGCATTTTAAGTTTGAACTTGGATTTTTGCCCATAACTTTTTGTAAAATTGGTCTTATTCAAAGATAGGCACATTAATGGAAAGGGAAAGATTCCTAGATCACAATCCTGAAATTTCAGCACTCCAGGTGGTCTAGATCGAGAAATAATGAAGGTCAAAAATTGCCCTCCGGGTCTGGACTTTGCACCCTCTAGGACGCATATTAAGCGAGATATTCGCATTTTAAGTTTGAACTTGGAGTTTTGCCCATAACTTGTTGTAAAATTGGTCTTATTCAAAGATAGGCACACCAATGGAAAGGGAACGATTCCTAGATCACAATCCTGAAATTTCAGCACTCTAGGTGGTCTAGATCGAGAAATAATGGAGGTCAAAAATTGCCCTCCGGGTCTGGACTTTGCACCCTCTAGGACGCATATTAAGCGAGATATTCGCATTTTAAGTTTGAACTTGGATTTTTGCCCATAACTTGTTGTAAAATTGGTCTTATTCAAAGATAGGCACACCAATGGAAAGGGAACGATTCCTAGATCACAATACTGAAATTTCAGCCCTCTAGGTGGTCTAGATCGAGAAATAATGAAGGTCAAAAATTGCCCTCCGGGTCTGGACTTTGCACCCTCTAGGACGCATATTAAGCGAGATATTCGCATTTTAAGTTTGAACTTGGATTTTTGCCCATAACTTGTTGTAAAATTGGTCTTATTCAAAAAAAGGCACACCAATGGAAAGGGAACGATTCCTAGATCACAATACTGAAATTTCAGCCCTCTAGGTGGTCTAGATCGAGAAATAAAGAAGGTCAAAAATTGCCCTCCAGGTCTGGACTTTGCACCCTCTAGGACGCATATTAAGCGAGATATTCGCATTTTAAGTTTGAACTTGGATTTTTGCCCATAACTTGTTGTAAAATTGGTCTTATTCAAAGATAGGCACACCAATGGAAAGGGAACGATTCCTAGATCACAATCCTGAAATTTCAGCACTCTAGGTGGTCTAGATCGAGAAATAATGAAGGTCAAAAATTGCCCTCCGGGTCTGGACTTTGCACCCTCTAGGACGCATATTAAGCGAGATATTCGCATTTTAAGTTTGAACTTGGATTTTTGCCCATAACTTGTTGTAAAATTGGTCTTATTCAAAGATAGGCACACCAATGGAAAGGGAACGATTCCTAGATCACAATCCTGAAATTTCAGCACTCCAGGTGGTCTAGATCGAGAAATAATGGAGGTCAAAAATTGCCCTCCGGGTCTGGACTTTGCACCCTCTAGGACGCATATTAAGCGAGATATTCGCATTTTAAGTTTGAACTTGGATTTTTGCCCATAACTTGTTGTAAAATTGGTCTTATTCAAAGATAGGCACACCAATGGAAAGGGAACGATTCCTAGATCACAATCCTGAAATTTCAGCACTCTAGGTGGTCTAGATCGAGAAATAATGAAGGTCAAAAATTGCCCTCCGGGTCTGGACTTTGCACCCTCTAGGACGCATATTAAGCGAGATATTCGCATTTTAAGTTTGAACTTGGATTTTTGCCCATAACTTGTTGTAAAATTGGTCTTATTCAAAGATAGGCACACCAATGGAAAGGGAACGATTCCTAGATCACAATCCTGAAATTTCAGCACTCCAGGTGGTCTAGATCGAGAAATAATGGAGGTCAAAAATTGCCCTCCGGGTCTGGACTTTGCACCCTCTAGGACGCATATTAAGCGAGATATTCGCATTTTAAGTTTGAACTTGGATTTTTGCCCATAACTTGTTGTAAAATTGGTCTTATTCAAAGATAGGCACACCAATGGAAAGGGAACGATTCCTAGATCACAATCCTGAAATTTCAGCACTCTAGGTGGTCTAGATCGAGAAATAATGGAGGTCAAAAATTGACCTCCGGGTCTGGACTTTGCACCCTCTAGGACGCATATTAAGCGAGATATTCGCATTTTAAGTTTGAACTTGGATTTTTGCCCATAACTTGTTGTAAAATTGGTCTTATTCAAAGATAGGCACACCAATGGAAAGGGAACGATTCCTAGATCACAATACTGAAATTTCAGCCCTCTAGGTGGTCTAGATCCAGAAATAATGAAGGTCAAAAATTGCCCTCCGGGTCTGGACTTTGCACCCTCTAGGACGCATATTAAGCGAGATATTCGCATTTTAAGTTTGAACTTGGATTTTTGCCCATAACTTGTTGTAAAATTGGTCTTATTCAAAGATAGGCACACCAATGGAAAGGGAACGATTCCTAGATCACAATACTGAAATTTCAGCCCTCTAGGTGGTCTAGATCGAGAAATAATGAAGGTCAAAAATTGCCCTCCGGGTCTGGACTTTGCACCCTCTAGGACGCATATTAAGCGAGATATTCGAATTTTAAGTTTGAACTTGGATTTTTGCCCATAACTTGTTGTAAAATTGGTCTTATTCAAAGATAGGCACACCAATGGAAAGGGAACGATTCCTAGATCACAATCCTGAAATTTAAACACTCTAGGTGGTCTAGATCGAGAAATAATGGAGGTCAAAAATTGCCCTCCGGGTCCGGACTTTGCACCCTCTAGGACGCATATTAAGCGAGATATTCGCATTTTAAGTTTGAACTTGGATTTTTGCCCATAACTTTTTGTAAAATTGGTCTTATTCAAAGATAGGCACATTAATGGAAAGGGAAAGATTCCTAGATCACAATCCTGAAATTTCAGCACTCCAGGTGGTCTAGATCGAGAAATAATGAAGGTCAAAAATTGCCCTCCGGGTCTGGACTTTGCACCCTCTAGGACGCATATTAAGCGAGATATTCGAATTTTAAGTTTGAACTTGGATTTTTGCCCATAACTTTTTGTAAAATTGGTCTTATTCAAAGATAGGCACATTAATGGAAAGGGAACGATTCCTAGATCACAATCCTGAAATTTCAGCACTCCAGGTGGTCTAGATCGAGAAATAATGGAGGTCAAAAATTGCCCTCCGGGTCTGGACTTTGCACCCTCTAGGACGCATATTAAGCGATATTAATGGAAAGGGAACGATTCCTAGATCACAATACTGAAATTTCAGCCCTCTAGGTGGTCTAGATCGAGAAATAATGAAGGTCAAAAATTGCCCTCCGGGTCTGGACTTTGCACCCTCTAGGACGCATATTAAGCGAGATATTCGCATTTTAAGATTGAACTTGGATTTTTGCCCATAACTTGTTGTAAAATTGGTCTTATTCAAAGATAGGCACACCAATGGAAACGGAACGATTCCTAGATCACAATCCTGAAATTTCAGCACTCCAGGTGGTCTAGATCGAGAAATAATGGAGGTCAAAAATTGCCCTCCGGGTCTGGACTTTGCACCCTCTAGGACGCATATTAAGCGAGATATTCGCATTTTAAGTTTGAACTTGGATTTTTGCCCATAACTTGTTGTAAAATTGGTCTTATTCAAAGATAGGCACACCAATGGAAAGGGAACGATTCCTAGATCACAATACTGAAATTTCAGCCCTCTAGGTGGTCTAGATCGAGAAATAATGAAGGTCAAAAATTGCCCTCCGGGTCTGGACTTTGCACCCTCTAGGACGCATATTAAGCGAGATATTCGAATTTTAAGTTTGAACTTGGATTTTTGCCCATAACTTGTTGTAAAATTGGTCTTATTCAAAGATAGGCACACCAATGGAAAGGGAACGATTCCTAGATCACAATCCTGAAATTTAAACACTCTAGGTGGTCTAGATCGAGAAATAATGGAGGTCAAAAATTGCCCTCCGGGTCCGGACTTTGCACCCTCTAGGACGCATATTAAGCGAGATATTCGCATTTTAAGTTTGAACTTGGATTTTTGCCCATAACTTTTTGTAAAATTGGTCTTATTCAAAGATAGGCACATTAATGGAAAGGGAAAGATTCCTAGATCACAATCCTGAAATTTCAGCACTCCAGGTGGTCTAGATCGAGAAATAATGAAGGTCAAAAATTGCCCTCCGGGTCTGGACTTTGCACCCTCTAGGACGCATATTAAGCGAGATATTCGAATTTTAAGTTTGAACTTGGATTTTTGCCCATAACTTTTTGTAAAATTGGTCTTATTCAAAGATAGGCACATTAATGGAAAGGGAACGATTCCTAGATCACAATTCTGAAATTTCAGCACTCCAGGTGGTCTAGATCGAGAAATAATGGAGGTCAAAAATTGCCCTCCGGGTCTGGACTTTGCACCCTCTAGGACGCATATTAAGCGAGATATTCGCATTTTAAGTTTGAACTTGGATTTTTGCCCATAACTTCTTGTAAAATTGGTCTTATTCAAAGATAGGCACATTAATGGAAAAGGAACGATTCCTAGATCACAATCCTGAAATTTCAGCACTCTAGGTGGTCTAGATCGAGAAATAATGGAGGTCAAAAATTGCCCTCCGGGTCTGGACTTTGCACCCTCTAGGACGCATATTAAGCGAGATATTCGCATTTTAAGTTTGAACTTTGATTTTTGCCCATAACTTGTTGTAAAATTGGTCTTATTCAAAGATAGGCACACCAATGGAAAGGGAACGATTCCTAGATCACAATCCTGAAATTTCAGCACTCTAGGTGGTCTAGATCGAGAAATAATGGAGGTCAAAAATTGCCCTCCGGGTCTGGACTTTGCACCCTCTAGGACGCATATTAAGCGAGATATTCGCATTTTAAGTTTGAACTTGGATTTTTGCCCATAACTTTTTGTAAAATTGGTCTTATTCAAAGATAGGCACATTAATGGAAAGGGAAAGATTCCTAGATCACAATCCTGAAATTTCAGCACTCCAGGTGGTCTAGATCGAGAAATAATGAAGGTCAAAAATTGCCCTCCGGGTCTGGACTTTGCACCCTCTAGGACGCATATTAAGCGAGATATTCGCATTTTAAGTTTGAACTTGGATTTTTGCCCATAACTTGTTGTAAAATTGGTCTTATTCAAAGATAGGCACACCAATGGAAAGGGAACGATTCCTAGATCACAATACTGAAATTTCAGCCCTCTAGGTGGTCTAGATCCAGAAATAATGAAGGTCAAAAATTGCCCTCCGGGTCTGGACTTTGCACCCTCTAGGACGCATATTAAGCGAGATATTCGCATTTTAAGTTTGAACTTGGATTTTTGCCCATAACTTGTTGTAAAATTGGTCTTATTCAAAGATAGGCACACCAATGGAAAGGGAACGATTCCTAGATCACAATACTGAAATTTCAGCCCTCTAGGTGGTCTAGATCGAGAAATAATGAAGGTCAAAAATTGCCCTCCGGGTCTGGACTTTGCACCCTCTAGGACGCATATTAAGCGAGATATTCGAATTTTAAGTTTGAACTTGGATTTTTGCCCATAACTTGTTGTAAAATTGGTCTTATTCAAAGATAGGCACACCAATGGAAAGGGAACGATTCCTAGATCACAATCCTGAAATTTCAGCACTCTAGGTGGTCTAGATCGAGAAATAATGGAGGTCAAAAATTGCCCTCCGGGTCTGGACTTTGCACCCTCTAGGACGCATATTAAGCGAGATATTCGCATTTTAAGTTTGAACTTGGATTTTTGCCCATAACTTTTTGTAAAATTGGTCTTATTCAAAGATAGGCACATTAATGGAAAGGGAAAGATTCCTAGATCACAATCCTGAAATTTCAGCACTCCAGGTGGTCTAGATCGAGAAATAATGAAGGTCAAAAATTGCCCTCCGGGTCTGGACTTTGCACCCTCTAGGACGCATATTAAGCGAGATATTCGAATTTTAAGTTTGAACTTGGATTTTTACCCATAACTTTTTGTAAAATTGGTCTTATTCAAAGATAGGCACATTAATGGAAACGGAACGATTCCTAGATCACAATCCTGAAATTTCAGCACTCCAGGTGGTCTAGATCGAGAAATAATGGAGGTCAAAAATTGCCCTCCGGGTCTGGACTTTGCACCCTCTAGGACGCATATTAAGCGATATTAATGGAAAGGGAACGATTCCTAGATCACAATACTGAAATTTCAGCCCTCTAGGTGGTCTAGATCGAGAAATAATGAAGGTCAAAAATTGCCCTCCGGGTCTGGACTTTGCACCCTCTAGGACGCATATTAAGCGAGATATTCGCATTTTAAGATTGAACTTGGATTTTTGCCCATAACTTGTTGTAAAATTGGTCTTATTCAAAGATAGGCACACCAATGGAAAGGGAACGATTCTGAAATTTCAGCACTCCAGGTGGTCTAGATCGAGAAATAATGAAGGTCAAAAATTGCCCTCCGGGTCTGGACTTTGCACCCTCTAGGACGCATATTAAGCGAGATATTCGCATTTTAAGTTTGAACTTGGATTTTTGCCCATTACTTGTTGTAAAATTGGTCTTATTCAAAGATAGGCACACCAATGGAAAGGGAACGATTCCTAGATCACAATCCTGAAATTTCAGCACTCCAGGTGGTCTAGATCGAGAAATAATGGAGGTCAAAAATTGCCCTCCGGGTCTGGACTTTGCACCCTCTAGGACGCATATTAAGCGAGATATTCGCATTTTAAGTTTGAACTTGGATTTTTGCCCATAACTTTTTGTAAAATTGGTCTTATTCAAAGATAGGCACATTAATGGAAACGGAACGATTCCTAGATCACAATCCTGAAATTTCAGCACTCCAGGTGGTCTAGATCGAGAAATAATGGAGGTCAAAAATTGCCCTCCGGGTCTGGACTTTGCACCCTCTAGGACGCATATTAAGCGATATTAATGGAAAGGGAACGATTCCTAGATCACAATACTGAAATTTCAGCCCTCTAGGTGGTCTAGATCGAGAAATAATGAAGGTCAAAAATTGCCCTCCGGGTCTGGACTTTGCACCCTCTAGGACGCATATTAAGCGAGATATTCGCATTTTAAGATTGAACTTGGATTTTTGCCCATAACTTGTTGTAAAATTGGTCTTATTCAAAGATAGGCACACCAATGGAAAGGGAACGATTCTGAAATTTCAGCACTCCAGGTGGTCTAGATCGAGAAATAATGAAGGTCAAAAATTGCCCTCCGGGTCTGGACTTTGCACCCTCTAGGACGCATATTAAGCGAGATATTCGCATTTTAAGTTTGAACTTGGATTTTTGCCCATTACTTGTTGTAAAATTGGTCTTATTCAAAGATAGGCACACCAATGGAAAGGGAACGATTCCTAGATCACAATCCTGAAATTTCAGCACTCCAGGTGGTCTAGATCGAGAAATAATGGAGGTCAAAAATTGCCCTCCGGGTCTGGACTTTGCACCCTCTAGGACGCATATTAAGCGAGATATTCGCATTTTAAGTTTGAACTTGGATTTTTGCCCATAACTTGTTGTAAAATTGGTCTTATTCAAAGATAGGCACACCAATGGAAAGGGAACGATTCCTAGATCACAATCCTGAAATTTCAGCACTCTAGGTGGTCTAGATCGAGAAATAATGGAGGTCAAAAATTGCCCTCCGGGTCTGGACTTTGCACCCTCTAGGACGCATATTAAGCGAGATATTCGCATTTTAAGTTTGAACTTTGATTTTTGCCCATAACTTGTTGTAAAATTGGTCTTATTCAAAGATAAGCACACCAATGGAAAGGGAACGATTCCTAGATCACAATCCTGAAATTTCAGCACTCTAGGTGGTCTAGATCGAGAAATAATGGAGGTCAAAAATTGCCCTCCGGGTCTGGACTTTGCACCCTCTAGGACGCATATTAAGCGAGATATTCGCATTTTAAGTTTGAACTTGGATTTTTGCCCATAACTTTTTGTAAAATTGGTCTTATTCAAAGATAGGCACATTAATGGAAAGGGAAAGATTCCTAGATCACAATCCTGAAATTTCAGCACTCCAGGTGGTCTAGATCGAGAAATAATGAAGGTCAAAAATTGCCCTCCGGGTCTGGACTTTGCACCCTCTAGGACGCATATTAAGCGAGATATTCGCATTTTAAGTTTGAACTTGGACTTTTGCCCATAACTTATTGTTAAATTGGTCTTATTCAAAGATAGGCACACCAATGGAAAGGGAACGATTCCTAGATCACAATCCTGAAATTTCAGCACTCTAGGTGGTCTAGATCGAGAAATAATGGAGGTCAAAAATTGCCCTCCGGGTCCGGACTTTGCACCCTCTAGGACGCATATTAAGCGAGATATTCGCATTTTAAGTTTGAACTTGGATTTTTGCCCATAACTTTTTGTAAAATTGGTCTTATTCAAAGATAGGCACATTAATGGAAAGGGAAAGATTCCTAGATCACAATCCTGAAATTTCAGCACTCCAGGTGGTCTAGATCGAGAAATAATGAAGGTCAAAAATTGCCCCCGGGTCTGGACTTTGCACCCTCTAGGACGCATATTAAGCGAGATATTCGCATTTTAAGTTTGAACTTGGATTTTTGCCCATAACTTTTTGTAAAATTGGTCTTATTCAAAGATAGGCACATTAATGGAAAGGGAACGATTCCTAGATCACAATCCTGAAATTTCAGCACTCCAGGTGGTCTAGATCGAGAAATAATGGAGGTCAAAAATTGCCCTCCGGGTCTGGACTTTGCACCCTCTAGGACGCATATTAAGCGATATTAATGGAAAGGGAACGATTCCTAGATCACAATACTGAAATTTCAGCCCTCTAGGTGGTCTAGATCGAGAAATAATGAAGGTCAAAAATTGGCCTCCGGGTCTGGACTTTGCATCCTCTAGGACGCATATTAAGCGAGATATTCGCATTTTAAGATTGAACTTGGATTTTTGCCCATAACTTGTTGTAAAATTGGTCTTATTCATAGATAGGCACACCAATGGAATGGGAACGATTCCTAGATCACAATCCTGAAATTTCAGCACTCCAGGTGGTCTAGATCGAGAAATAATGGAGGTCAAAAATTGCCCTCCGGGTCTGGACTTTGCACCCTCTAGGACGCATATTAAGCGAGATATTCGCATTTTAAGTTTGAACTTGGATTTTTGCCCATAACTTCTTGTAAAATTGGTCTTATTCAAAGATAGGCACACCAATGGAAAGGGAACGATTCCTAGATCACAATCCTGAAATTTCAGCACTCTAGGTGGTCTAGATCGAGAAATAATGGAGGTCAAAAATTGCCCTCCGGGTCTGGACTTTGCACCCTCTAGGACGCATATTAAGCGAGATATTCGCATTTTAAGTTTGAACTTGGATTTTTGCCCATAACTTTTTGTAAAATTGGTCTTATTCAAAGATAGGCACATTAATGGAAAGGGAAAGATTCCTAGATCACAATCCTGAAATTTCAGCACTCCAGGTGGTCTAGATCGAGAAATAATGAAGGTCAAAAATTGCCCTCCGGGTCTGGACTTTGCACCCTCTAGGACGCATATTAAGCGAGATATTCGAATTTTAAGTTTGAACTTGGATTTTTGCCCATAACTTTTTGTAAAATTGGTCTTATTCAAAGATAGGCACATTAATGGAAACGGAACGATTCCTAGATCACAATCCTGAAATTTCAGCACTCCAGGTGGTCTAGATCGAGAAATAATGGAGGTCAAAAATTGCCCTCCGGGTCTGGACTTTGCACCCTCTAGGACGCATATTAAGCGATATTAATGGAAAGGGAACGATTCCTAGATCACAATACTGAAATTTCAGCCCTCTAGGTGGTCTAGATCGAGAAATAATGAAGGTCAAAAATTGCCCTCCGGGTCTGGACTTTGCACCCTCTAGGACGCATATTAAGCGAGATATTCGCATTTTAAGATTGAACTTGGATTTTTGCCCATAACTTGTTGTAAAATTGGTCTTATTCAAAGATAGGCACACCAATGGAAAGGGAACGATTCTGAAATTTCAGCACTCCAGGTGGTCTAGATCGAGAAATAATGAAGGTCAAAAATTGCCCTCCGGGTCTGGACTTTGCACCCTCTAGGACGCATATTAAGCGAGATATTCGCATTTTAAGTTTGAACTTGGATTTTTGCCCATTACTTGTTGTAAAATTGGTCTTATTCAAAGATAGGCACACCAATGGAAAGGGAACGATTCCTAGATCACAATCCTGAAATTTCAGCACTCCAGGTGGTCTAGATCGAGAAATAATGGAGGTCAAAAATTGCCCTCCGGGTCTGGACTTTGCACCCTCTAGGACGCATATTAAGCGAGATATTCGCATTTTAAGTTTGAACTTGGATTTTTGCCCATAACTTGTTGTAAAATTGGTCTTATTCAAAGATAGGCACACCAATGGAATGGGAACGATTCCTAGATCACAATACTGAAATTTCAGCCCTCTAGGTGGTCTAGATCGAGAAATAATGAAGGTCAAAAATTGCCCTCCGGGTCTGGACTTTGCACCCTCTAGGACGCATATTAAGCGAGATATTCGCATTTTAAGATTGAACTTGGATTTTTGCCCATAACTTGTTGTAAAATTGGTCTTATTCAAAGATAGGCACACCAATGGAAAGGGAACGATTCTGAAATTTCAGCACTCCAGGTGGTCTAGATCGAGAAATAATGAAGGTCAAAAATTGCCCTCCGGGTCTGGACTTTGCACCCTCTAGGACGCATATTAGGCGAGATATTCGCATTTTAAGTTTGAACTTGGATTTTTGCCCATTACTTGTTGTAAAATTGGTCTTATTCAAAGATAGGCACACCAATGGAAAGGGAACGATTCCTAGATCACAATCCTGAAATTTCAGCACTCCAGGTGGTCTAGATCGAGAAATAATGGAGGTCAAAAATTGCCCTCCGGGTCTGGACTTTGCACCCTCTAGGACGCATATTAAGCGAGATATTCGCATTTTAAGTTTGAACTTGGATTTTTGCCCATAACTTGTTGTAAAATTGGTCTTATTCAAAGATAGGCACACCAATGGAAAGGGAACGATTCCTAGATCACAATCCTGAAATTTCAGCACTCTAGGTGGTCTAGATCGAGAAATAATGGAGGTCAAAAATTGCCCTCCGGGTCTGGACTTTGCACCCTCTAGGACGCATATTAAGCGAGATATTCGCATTTTAAGTTTGAACTTGGATTTTTGCCCATAACTTTTTGTAAAATTGGTCTTATTCAAAGATAGGCACATTAATGGAAAGGGAACGATTCCTAGATCACAATCCTGAAATTTCAGCACTCCAGGTGGTCTAGATCGAGAAATAATGGAGGTCAAAAATTGCCCTCCGGGTCTGGACTTTGCACCCTCTAGGACGCATATTAAGCGATATTAATGGAAAGGGAACGATTCCTAGATCACAATACTGAAATTTCAGCCCTCTAGGTGGTCTAGATCGAGAAATAATGAAGGTCAAAAATTGGCCTCCGGGTCTGGACTTTGCATCCTCTAGGACGCATATTAAGCGAGATATTCGCATTTTAAGATTGAACTTGGATTTTTGCCCATAACTTGTTGTAAAATTGGTCTTATTCATAGATAGGCACACCAATGGAATGGGAACGATTCCTAGATCACAATCCTGAAATTTCAGCACTCCAGGTGGTCTAGATCGAGAAATAATGGAGGTCAAAAATTGCCCTCCGGGTCTGGACTTTGCACCCTCTAGGACGCATATTAAGCGAGATATTCGCATTTTAAGTTTGAACTTGGATTTTTGCCCATAACTTCTTGTAAAATTGGTCTTATTCAAAGATAGGCACACCAATGGAAAGGGAACGATTCCTAGATCACAATTCTGAAATTTCAGCACTCCAGGTGGTCTAGATCGAGAAATAATGGAGGTCAAAAATTGCCCTCCGGGTCTGGACTTTGCACCCTCTAGGACGCATATTAAGCGAGATATTCGCATTTTAAGTTTGAACTTGGATTTTTGCCCATAACTTGTTGTAAAATTGGTCTTATTCAAAGATAGGCACACCAATGGAAAGGGAACGATTCCTAGATCACAATCCTGAAATTTCAGCCCTCTAGGTGGTCTAGATCGAGAAATAATGAAGGTCAAAAATTGCCCTCCGGGTCTGGACTTTGCACCCTCTAGGACGCATATTAAGCGAGATATTCGCATTTTAAGTTTGAACTTTGATTTTTGCCCATAACTTGTTGTAAAATTGGTCTTATTCAAAGATAGGCACACCAATGGAAAGGGAACGATTCCTAGATCACAATCCTGAAATTTCAGCACTCTAGGTGGTCTAGATCGAGAAATAATGAAGGTCAAAAATTGCCCTCCGGGTCTGGACTTTGCACCCTCTAGGACGCATATTAAGCGAGATATTCGCATTTTAAGTTTGAACTTGGATTTTTGCCCATAACTTGTTGTAAAATTGGTCTTATTCAAAGATAGGCACACCAATGGAAAGGGAACGATTCCTAGATCACAATCCTGAAATTTCAGCACTCCAGGTGGTCTAGATCGAGAAATAATGAAGGTCAAAAATTGCCCTCCGGGTCTGGACTTTGCACCCTCTAGGACGCATATTAAGCGAGATATTCGCATTTTAAGTTTGAACTTGGATTTTTGCCCATAACTTTTTGTAAAATTGGTCTTATTCAAAGATAGGCACATTAATGGAAAGGGAAAGATTCCTAGATCACAATCCTGAAATTTCAGCACTCCAGGTGGTCTAGATCGAGAAATAATGAAGGTCAAAAATTGCCCTCCGGGTCTGGACTTTGCACCCTCTAGGACGCATATTAAGCGAGATATTCGCATTTTAAGTTTGAACTTGGAGTTTTGCCCATAACTTGTTGTAAAATTGGTCTTATTCAAAGATAGGCACACCAATGGAAAGGGAACGATTCCTAGATCACAATCCTGAAATTTCAGCACTCTAGGTGGTCTAGATCGAGAAATAATGGAGGTCAAAAATTGACCTCCGGGTCTGGACTTTGCACCCTCTAGGACGCATATTAAGCGAGATATTTGCATTTTAAGTTTGAACTTGGATTTTTGCCCATAACTTGTTGTAAAATTGGTCTTATTCAAAGATAGGCACACCAATGGAAAGGGAACGATTCCTAGATCACAATACTGAAATTTCAGCCCTCTAGGTGGTCTAGATCGAGAAATAATGAAGGTCAAAAATTGCCCTCCGGGTCTGGACTTTGCACCCTCTAGGACGCATATTAAGCGAGATATTCGAATTTTAAGTTTGAACTTGGATTTTTGCCCATAACTTGTTGTAAAATTGGTCTTATTCAAAGATAGGCACACCAATGGAAAGGGAACGATTCCTAGATCACAATCCTGAAATTTCAGCACTCTAGGTGGTCTAGATCGAGAAATAATGGAGGTCAAAAATTGCCCTCCGGGTCTGGACTTTGCACCCTCTAGGACGCATATTAAGCGAGATATTCGCATTTTAAGTTTGAACTTTTTGTAAAATTGGTCTTATTCAAAGATAGGCACATTAATGGAAAGGGAACGATTCCTAGATCACAATCCTGAAATTTCAGCACTCCAGGTGGTCTAGATCGAGAAATAATGGAGGTCAAAAATTGCCCTCCGGGTCTGGACTTTGCACCCTCTAGGACGCATATTAAGCGAGATATTCGCATTTTAAGTTTGAACTTTTTGTAAAATTGGTCTTATTCAAAGATAGGCACATTAATGGAAAGGGAACGATTCCTAGATCACAATCCTGAAATTTCAGCACTCCAGGTGGTCTAGATCGAGAAATAATGGAGGTCAAAAATTGCCCTCCGGGTCTGGACTTTGCACCCTCTAGGACGCATATTAAGCGATATTAATGGAAAGGGAACGATTCCTAGATCACAATACTGAAATTTCAGCCCTCTAGGTGGTCTAGATCGAGAAATAATGAAGGTCAAAAATTGCCCTCTGGGTCTGGACTTTGCACCCTCTAGGACGCATATTAAGCGAGATATTCGCATTTTAAGATTGAACTTGGATTTTTGCCCATAACTTGTTGTAAAATTGGTCTTATTCAAAGATAGGCACACCAATGGAAAGGGAACGATTCCTAGATCACAATCCTGAAATTTCACCACTCCAGGTGGTCTAGATCGAGAAATAATGGAGGTCAAAAATTGCCCTCCGGGTCTGGACTTTGCACCCTCTAGGACGCATATTAAGCGAGATATTCGCATTTTAAGTTTGAACTTGGATTTTTGCCCATAACTTGTTGTAAAATTGGTCTTATTCAAAGATAGGCACACCAATGGAAAGGGAACGATTCCTAGATCACAATCCTGAAATTTCAGCACTCCAGGTGGTCTAGATCGAGAAATAATGGAGGTCAAAAATTGCCCTCCGGGTCTGGACTTTGCACCCTCTAGGACGCATATTAAGCGAGATATTCGCATTTTAAGTTTGAACTTGGATTTTTGCCCATAACTTGTTGTAAAATTGGTCTTATTCAAAGATAGGCACACCAATGGAAAGGGAACGATTCCTAGATCACAATCCTGAAATTTCAGCACTCTAGGTGGTCTAGATCGAGAAATACTGGAGGTCAAAAATTGCCCTTCGGGTCTGGACTTTGCACCCTCTAGGACGCATATTAAGCGATATTAATGGAAAGGGAACGATTCCTAGATCACAATACTGAAATTTCAGCCCTCTAGGTGGTCTAGATCGAGAAACAATGAAGGTCAAAAATTGCCCTCCGGGTCTGGACTTTGCACCCTCTAGGACGCATATTAAGCGAGATATTCGCATTTTAAGATTGAACTTGGATTTTTGCCCATAACTTGTTGTAAAATTGGTCTTATTCAAAGATAGGCACACCAATGGAAAGGGAACGATTCCTAGATCACAATCCTGAAATTTCAGCACTCCAGGTGGTCTAGATCGAGAAATAATGGAGGTCAAAAATTGCCCTCCGGGTCTGGACTTTGCACCCTCTAGGACGCATATTAAGCGAGATATTCGCATTTTAAGTTTGAACTTGGATTTTTGCCCATAACTTGTTGTAAAATTGGTCTTATTCAAAGATAGGCACACCAATGGAAAGGGAACGATTCCTAGATCACAATCCTGAAATTTCAGCACTCCAGGTGGTCTAGATCGAGAAATAATGGAGGTAAAAAATTGCCCTCCGGGTCTGGACTTTGCACCCTCTAGGACGCATATTAAGCGAGATATTCGCATTTTAAGTTTGAACTTGGATTTTTGCCCATAACTTGTTGTAAAATTGGTCTTATTCAAAGATAGGCACACCAATGGAAAGGGAACGATTCCTAGATCACAATCCTGAAATTTCAGCACTCTAGGTGGTCTAGATCGAGAAATAATGGAGGTCAAAAATTGCCCTCCGGGTCTGGACTTTGCACCCTCTAGGACGCATATTAACGAGATATTCGCATTTTAAGTTTGAACTTGGATTTTTGCCCATAACTTGTTGTAAAATTGGTCTTATTCAAAGATAGGCACACCAATGGAAAGGGAACGATTCCTAGATCACAATCCTGAAATTTCAGCACTCTAGGTGGTCTAGATCGAGAAATAATGGAGGTCAAAAATTGCCCTCCGGGTCTGGACTTTGCACCCTCTAGGACGCATATTAAGCGAGATATTCGCATTTTAAGTTTGAACTTGGATTTTTGCCCATAACTTTTTGTAAAATTGGTCTTATTCAAAGATAGGCACATTAATGGAAAGGGAAAGATTCCTAGATCACAATCCTGAAATTTCAGCACTCCAGGTGGTCTAGATCGAGAAATAATGAAGGTCAAAAATTGCCCTCCGGGTCTGGACTTTGCACCCTCTAGGACGCATATTAAGCGAGATATTCGCATTTTAAGTTTGAACTTGGATTTTTGCCCATAACTTGTTGTAAAATTGGTCTTATTCAAAGATAGGCACACCAATGGAAAGGGAACGATTCCTAGATCACAATCCTGAAATTTCAGCACTCTAGGTGGTCTAGATCGAGAAATAATGAAGGTCAAAAATTGCCCTCCGGGTCTGGACTTTGCACCCTCTAGGACGCATATTAAGCGAGATATTCGCATTTTAAGTTTGAAATTGGATTTTTGACCATAACTTGTTGTAAAATTGGTCTTATTCAAAGATAGGCACACCAATGGAAAGGGAACGATTTCTAGGTCACAATACTGAAATTTCAGCCCTCTAGGTGGTCTAGATCGAGAAATAATGGAGGTCAAAAATTGCCCTCCGGGTCTGGACTTTGCACCCTCTAGGACGCATATTAAGCGAGATATTCAAATTTTAAGTTTGAACTTGGATTTTTGCCCATAACTTTTTGTAAAATTGGTCTTATTCAAAGATAGGCACATTAATGGAAAGGGAAAGATTCCTAGATCACAATCCTGAAATTTCAGCACTCCAGGTGGTCTAGATCGAGAAATAATGAAGGTCAAAAATTGCCCTCCGGGTCTGGACTTTGCACCCTCTAGGACGCATATTAAGCGAGATATTCGCATTTTAAGTTTGAACTTGGATTTTTGCCCATAACTTGTTGTAAAATTGGTCTTATTCAAAGATAGGCACACCAATGGAAAGGGAACGATTCCTAGATCACAATAATGAAATTTCAGCCCTCTAGGTGGTCTAGATCGAGAAATAATGAAGGTCAAAAATTGCCCTCCGGGTCTGGACTTTGCACCCTCTAGGACGCATATTAAGCGAGATATTCGCATTTTAAGTTTGAACTTGGATTTTTGCCCATAACTTTTTGTAAAATTGGTCTTATTCAAAGATAGGCACATTAATGGAAAGGGAACGATTCCTAGATCACAATCCTGAAATTTCAGCAATCCAGGTGGTCTAGATCGAGAAATAATGGAGGTCAAAAATTGCCCTCCGGGTCTGGACTTTGCACCCTCTAGGACGCATATTAAGCGAGATATTCGCATTTTAAGTTTGAACTTGGATTTTTGCCCATAACTTGTTGTAAAATTGGTCTTATTCAAAGATAGGCACACCAATGGAAAGGGAACGATTCCTAGATCACAATCCTGAAATTTCAGCACTCTAGGTGGTCTAGATCGAGAAATAATGGAGGTCAAAAACTGCCCTCCGGGTCTGGACTTTGCACCCTCTAGGACGCATATTAAGCGAGATATTCGCATTTAAAGTTTGAACTTGGATTTTTGCCCATAACTTGTTGTAAAATTGGTCTTATTCAAAGATAGGCACACCAATGGAAAGGGAACGATTTCTAGATCACAATCCTGAAATTTCAGCCCTCTAGGTGGTCTAGATCGAGAAATAATGGAGGTCAAAAATTGCCCTCCGGGTCTGGACTTTGCACCCTCTAGGACGCATATTAAGCGAGATATTCGCATTTTAAGTTTGAACTTGGATTTTTGCCCATAACTTTTTGTAAAATTGGTCTTATTCAAAGATAGGCACATTAATGGAAAGGGAAAGATTCCTAGATCACAATCCTGAAATTTCAGCACTCCAGGTGGTCTAGATCGAGAAATAATGAAGGTCAAAAATTGCCCTCCGGGTCTGGACTTTGCACCCTCTAGGACGCATATTAAGCGAGATATTCGCATTTTAAGTTTGAACTTGGATTTTTGCCCATAACTTGTTGTAAAATTGGTCTTATTCAAAGATAGGCACACCAATGGAAAGGGAACGATTCCTAGATTACAATCCTGAAATTTCAGCACTCTAGGTGGTCTAGATCGAGAAATAATGGAGGTCCAAAATTGCCCTCCGGGTCTGGACTTTGCACCCTCTAGGACGCATATTAAGCGAGATATTCGCATTTTAAGTTTGAACTTGGATTTTTGCCCATAACTTGTTGTAAAATTGGTCTTATTCAAAGATAGGCACACCAATGGAAAGGGAACGATTCCTAGATCACAATACTGAAATTTCAGCCCTCTAGGTGGTCTAGATCGAGAAATAATGAAGGTCAAAAATTGCCCTCCGGGTCTGGACTTTGCACCCTCTAGGACGCATATTAAGCGAGATATTCGCATTTTAAGTTTGAACTTGGATTTTTGACCATAACTTGTTGTAAAATTGGTCTTATTCAAAGATAGGCACACCAATGGAAAGGGAACGATTCCTAGATCACAATACTGAAATTTCAGCCCTCTAGGTGGTCTAGATCGAGAAATAATGAAGGTCAAAAATTGCCCTCCGGGTCTGGACTTTGCACCCTCTAGGACGCATATTAAGCGAGATATTCGCATTTTAAGTTTGAACTTGGATTTTTGCCCATAACTTGTTGTAAAATTGGTCTTATTCAAAGATAGGCACACCAATGGAAAGGGAAAGATTCCTAGATCACAATCCTGAAATTTCAGCACTCCAGGTGGTCTAGATCGAGAAATAATGAAGGTCAAAAATTGCCCTCCGGGTCTGGACTTTGCACCCTCTAGGACGCATATTAAGCGAGATATTCGCATTTAAGGTTTGAACTTGGATTTTTGCCCATAACTTGTTGTAAAATTGGTCTTATTCAAAGATAGGCACACCAATGGAAAGGGAACGATTTCTAGATCACAATCCTGAAATTTCAGCCCTCTAGGTGGTCTAGATCGAGAAATAATGGAGGTCAAAAATTGCCCTCCGGGTCTGGACTTTGCACCCTCTAGGACGCATATTAAGCGAGATATTCGCATTTTAAGTTTGAACTTGGATTTTTGCCCATAACTTGTTGTAAAATTGGTCTTATTCAAAGATAGGCACACCAATGGAAAGGGAACGATTCCTAGATCACAATCCTGAAATTTCAGCACTCCAGGTGGTCTAGATCGAGAAATAATGAAGGTCAAAAATTGACCTCCGGGTCTGGACTTTGCACCCTCTAGGACGCATATTAAGCGAGATATTCGCATTTTAAGTTTGAACTTGGATTTTTGCCCATAACTTGTTGTAAAATTGGTCTTATTCAAAGATAGGCGTACCAATGGAAAGGGAACGATTCCTAGATCACAATCCTGAAATTTCAGCACTCCAGGTGGTCTAGATCGAGAAATAATGAAGGTCAAAAATTGCCCTCCGGGTCTGGACTTTGCACCCTCTAGGACGCATATTAAGCGAGATATTCGCATTTTAAGTTTGAACTTGGATTTTTGCCCATAACTTGTTGTAAAATTGGTCTTATTCAAAGATAGGCACACCAATGGAAAGGGAACGATTCCTAGATCACAATCCTGAAATTTCAGCACTCTAGGTGGTCTAGATCGAGAAATAATGGAGGTCAAAAATTGCCCTCCGGGTCTGGACTTTGCACCCTCTAGGACGCATATTAAGCGAGATATTCGCATTTTAAGTTTGAACTTGGATTTTTGGCCATAACTTGTTGTAAAATTGGTCTTACTCAAAGATAGGCACACCAATGGAAAGGGAACGATTCCTAGATCACAATCCTGAAATTTCAGCACTCCAGGTGGTCTAGATCGAGAAATAATGAAGGTCAAAAATTGACCTCCGGGGCTGGACTTTGCACCCTCTAGGACGCATATTAAGCGAGATATTCGCATTTAAAGTTTGAACTTCGATTTTTGCCCATAACTTGTTGTAAAATTGGTCTTATTCAAAGATAGGCACACCAATGGAAAGGGAACGATTCCTAGATCACAATCCTGAAATTTCAGCCCTCTAGGTGGTCTAGATCGAGAAATAATGGAGGTCAAAAATTGCCCTCCGGGTCTGGACTTTGCACCCTCTAGGACGCATATTAAGCGAGATATTCGCATTTTAAGTTTGAACTTGGATTTTTGCCCATAACTTGTTGTAAAATTGGTCTTATTCAAAGATAGGCACACTAATGGAAAGGGAACGATTCCTAGATCACAATCCTGAAATTTCAGCACTCCAGGTGGTCTAGATCGAGAAATAATGAAGGTCAAAAATTGCCCTCCGGGTCTGGACTTTGCACCCTCTAGGACGCATATTAAGCGAGATATTCGCATTTTAAGTTTGATCTTGGATTTTTGCCCATAACTTGTTGTAAAATTGGTCTTATTCAAAGATAGGCACACCAATGGAAAGGGAACGATTCCTAGATCACAATCCTGAAATTTCAGCACTCCAGGTGGTCTAGATCGAGAAATAATGAAGGTCAAAAATTGCCCTCCGGGTCTGGACTTTGCACCCTCTAGGACGCATATTAAGCGAGATATTCGCATTTTAAGTTTGAACTTGGATTTTTGCCCATAACTTGTTGTAAAATTGGTCTTATTCAAAGATAGGCACACCAATGGAAAGGGAACGATTCCTAGATCACAATCCTGGAATTTCAGCACTCCAGGTGGTCTAGATCGAGAAATAATGAAGGTCAAAAATTGCCCTCCGGGTCTGGACTTTGCACCCTCTAGGACGCATATTAAGCGAGATATTCGCATTTTAAGTTTGAACTTGGATTTTTGCCCATAACTTGTTGTAAAATTGGTCTTATTCAAAGATAGGCACACCAATGGAAAGGGAACGATTCCTAGATCACAATCCTGAAATTTCAGCACTCCAGGTGGTCTAGATCGAGAAATAATGGAGGTCAAAAATTGCCCTCCGGGTCTGGACTTTGCACCCTCTAGGACGCATATTAAGCGAGATATTCGCATTTTAAGTTTGAACTTGGATTTTTGCCCATAACTTGTTGTGAAATTGGTCTTATTCAAAGATAGGCACACCAATGGAAAGGGAACGATTCCTAGATCACAATCCTGAAATTTCAGCACTCCAGGTGGTCTAGATCGAGAAACAATGAAGGTCAAAAATTGCCCTCCGGGTCTGGACTTTGCACCCTCTAGGACGCATATTAAGCGAGATATTCGCATTTTAAGTTTGAACTTGGATTTTTGCCCATAACTTGTTGTAAAATTGGTCTTATTCAAAGATAGGCACACCAATGGAAAGGGAACGATTCCTAGATCACAATCCTGAAATTTCAGCACTCCAGGTGGTCTAGATCGAGAAATAATGAAGGTCAAAAATTGCCCTCCGGGTCTGGACTTTGCACCCTCTAGGACGCATATTAAGCGAGATATTCGCATTTTAAGTTTGAACTTGGATTTTTGCCCATAACTTGTTGTAAAATTGGTTTATTCAAAGATAGGCACACCAATGGAAAGGGAACGATTCCTAGATCACAATCCTGAAATTTCAGCACTCTAGGTGGTCTAGATCGAGAAATAATGGAGGTCAAAAATTGCCCTCCGGGTCTGGACTTTGCACCCTCTAGGACGCATATTAAGCGAGATATTCGCATTTTAAGTTTGAACTTGGATTTTTGCCCATAACTTGTTGTAAAATTGGTCTTATTCAAAGATAGGCACACCAATGGAAAGGGAACGATTCCTAGATCACAATACTGAAATTTCAGCCCTCTAGGTGGTCTAGATCGAGAAATAATGAAGGTCAAAAATTGCCCTCCGGGTCTGGACTTTGCACCCTCTAGGACGCATATTAAGCGAGATATTCGCATTTTAAGTTTGAACTTGGATTTTTGACCATAACTTGTTGTAAAATTGGTCTTATTCAAAGATAGGCACACCAATGGAAAGGGAACGATTCCTAGATCACAATACTGAAATTTCAGCCCTCTAGGTGGTCTAGATCGAGAAATAATGAAGGTCAAAAATTGTCCTCCGGGTCTGGACTTTGCACCCTCTAGGACGCATATTAAGCGAGATATTCGCATTTTAAGTTTGAACTTGGATTTTTGCCCATAACTTTTAGTAAAATTGGTCTTATTCAAAGATAGGCACATTAATGGAAAGGGAAAGATTCCTAGATCACAATCCTGAAATTTCAGCACTCCAGGTGGTCTAGATCGAGAAATAATGAAGGTCAAAAATTGCCCTCCGGGTCTGGACTTTGCACCCTCTAGGACGCATATTAAGCGAGATATTCGCATTTTAAGTTTGAACTTGGAGTTTTGCCCATAACTTGTTGTAAAATTGGTCTTATTCAAAGATAGGCACACCAATGCAAAGGGAACGATTCCTAGATCACAATACTGAAATTTCAGCCCTCTAGGTGGTCTAGATCGAGAAATAATGAAGGTCAAAAATTGCCCTCCGGGTCTGGACTTTGCACCCTCTAGGACGCATATTAAGCGAGATATTCGCATTTTAAGTTTGAACTTGGATTTTTGCCCATAACTTGTTGTAAAATTGGTCTTATTCAAAGATAGGCACACCAATGGAAAGGGAACGATTCCTAGATCACAATACTGAAATTTCAGCCCTCTAGGTGGTCTAGATCGAGAAATAATGAAGGTCAAAAATTGCCCTCCGGGTCTGGACTTTGCACCCTCTAGGACGCATATTAAGCGAGATATTCGCATTTTAAGTTTGAACTTGGATTTTTGCCCATAACTTTTTGTAAAATTGGTCTTATTCAAAGATAGGCACATTAATGGAAAGGGAACGATTCCTAGATCACAATCCTGAAATTTCAGCACTCCAGGTGGTCTAGATCGAGAAATAATGGAGGTCAAAAATTGCCCTCCGGGTCTGGACTTTGCACCCTCTAGGACGCATATTAAGCGAGATATTCGCATTTTAAGTTTGAACTTGGATTTTTGCCCATAACTTGTTGTAAAATTGGTCTTATTCAAAGATAGGCACACCAATGGAAAGGGAACGATTCCTAGATCACAATCCTGAAATTTCAGCCCTCTAGGTGGTCTAGATCGAGAAATAATGGAGGTCAAAAATTGCCCTCCGGGTCTGGACTTTGCACCCTCTAGGACGCATATTAAGCGAGATATTCGCATTTTAAGTTTGAACTTGGATTTTTGCCCATAACTTGTTGTAAAATTGGTCTTATTCAAAGATAGGCACACCAATGGAAAGGGAACGATTCCTAGATCACAATCCTGAAATTTCAGCACTCCAGGTGGTCTAGATCGAGAAATAATGAAGGTCAAAAATTGCCCTCCGGGTCTGGACTTTGCACCCTCTAGGACGCATATTAAGCGAGATATTCGCATTTTAAGTTTGAACTTGGATTTTTGCCCATAACTTGTTGTAAAATTGGTCTTATTCAAAGATAGGCGTACCAATGGAAAGGGAACGATTCCTAGATCACAATCCTGAAATTTCAGCACTCCAGGTGGTCTAGATCGAGAAATAATGAAGGTCAAAAATTGCCCTCCGGGTCTGGACTTTGCACCCTCTAGGACGCATATTAAGTGAGATATTCGCATTTTAAGTTTGAACTTGGATTTTTGCCCATAACTTGTTGTAAAATTGGTCTTATTCAAAGATAGGCACACCAATGGAAAGGGAACGATTCCTAGATCACAATCCTGAAATTTCAGCACTCCAGGTGGTCTAGATCGAGAAATAATGAAGGTCAAAAATTGCCCTCCGGGTCTGGACTTTGCACCCTCTAGGACGCATATTAAGCGAGATATTCGCATTTTAAGTTTGAACTTGGATTTTTGCCCATAACTTGTTGTAAAATTGGTCTTATTCAAAGATAGGCACACCAATGGAAAGGGAACGATTCCTAGATCACAATCCTGAAATTTCAGCACTCTAGGTGGTCTATATCGAGAAATAATGAAGGTCAAAAATTGCCCTCCGGGTCTGGACTTTGCACCCTCTAGGACGCATATTAAGCGAGATATTCGCATTTTAAGTTTGAACTTGGATTTTTGGCCATAACTTGTTGTAAAATTGGTCTTATTCAAAGATAGGCACACCAATGGAAAGGGAACGATTCCTAGATCACAATCCTGAAATTTCAGCACTCCAGGTGGTCTAGATCGAGAAATAATGAAGGTCAAAAATTGACCTCCGGGGCTGGACTTTGCACCCTCTAGGACGCATATTAAGCGAGATATTCGCATTTAAAGTTTGAACTTGGATTTTTGCCCATAACTTGTTGTAAAATTGGTCTTATTCAAAGATAGGCACACCAATGGAAAGGGAACGATTCCTAGATCACAATCCTGAAATTTCAGCCCTCTAGGTGGTCTAGATCGAGAAATAATGGAGGTCAAAAATTGCCCTCCGGGTCTGGACTTTGCACCCTCTAGGACGCATATTAAGCGAGATATTCGCATTTTAAGTTTGAACTTGGATTTTTGCCCATAACTTGTTGTAAAATTGGTCTTATTCAAAGATAGGCACACTAATGGAAAGGGAACGATTCCTAGATCACAATCCTGAAATTTCAGCACTCCAGGTGGTCTAGATCGAGAAATAATGAAGGTCAAAAATTGCCCTCCGGGTCTGGACTTTGCACCCTCTAGGACGCATATTAAGCGAGATATTCGCATTTTAAGTTTGAACTTGGATTTTTGCCCATAACTTGTTGTAAAATTGGTCTTATTCAAAGATAGGCACACCTATGGAAAGGGAACGATTCCTAGATCACAATCCTGAAATTTCAGCACTCCAGGTGGTCTAGATCGAGAAATAATGAAGGTCAAAAATTGCCCTCCGGGTCTGGACTTTGCACCCTCTAGGACGCATATTAAGCGAGATATTCGCATTTTAAGTTTGAACTTGGATTTTTGCCCATAACTTGTTGTAAAATTGGTCTTATTCAAAGATAGGCACACCAATGGAAAGGGAACGATTCCTAGATCACAATCCTGGAATTTCAGCACTCCAGGTGGTCTAGATCGAGAAATAATGAAGGTCAAAAATTGCCCTCCGGGTCTGGACTTTGCACCCTCTAGGACGCATATTAAGCGAGATATTCGCATTTTAAGTTTGAACTTGGATTTTTGCCCATAACTTGTTGTAAAATTGGTCTTATTCAAAGATAGGCACACCAATGGAAAGGGAACGATTCCTAGATCACAATCCTGAAATTTCAGCACTCCAGGTGGTCTAGATCGAGAAATAATGAAGGTCAAAAATTGCCCTCCGGGTCTGGACTTTGCACCCTCTAGGACGCATATTAAGCGAGATATTCGCATTTTAAGTTTGAACTTGGATTTTTGGCCATAACTTGTTGTAAAATTGGTCTTATTCAAAGATAGGCACAAAAATGGAAAGGGAACGATTCCTAGATCACAATCCTGAAATTTCAGCACTCCAGGTGGTCTAGATCGAGAAATAATGAAGGTCAAAAATTGACCTCCGGGGCTGGACTTTGCACCCTCTAGGACGCATATTAAGCGAGATATTCGCATTTAAAGTTTGAACTTGGATTTTTGCCCATAACTTGTTGTAAAATTGGTCTTATTCAAAGATAGGCACACCAATGGAAAGGGAACGATTCCTAGATCACAATTCTGAAATTTCAGCACTCCAGGTAGTCTAGATCGAGAAATAATGGAGGTCAAAAATTGCCCTCCGGGTCTGGACTTTGCACCCTCTAGGACGCATATTAAGCGAGATATTCGCATTTAAAGTTTGAACTTGGATTTTTGCCCATAACTTGTTGTAAAATTGGTCTTATTCAAAGATAGGCACACCAATGGAAAGGGAACGATTTCTAGATCACAATCCTGAAATTTCAGCCCTCTAGGTGGTCTAGATCGAGAAATAATGGAGGTCAAAAATTGCCCTCCGGGTCTGGACTTTGCACCCTCTAGGACGCATATTAAGCGAGATATTCGCATTTTAAGTTTGAACTTGGATTTTTGCCCATAACTTGTTGTAAAATTGGTCTTATTCAAAGATAGGCACACCAATGGAAAGGGAACGATTCCTAGATCACAATCCTGAAATTTCAGCACTCCAGGTGGTCTAGATCGAGAAATAATGAAGGTCAAAAATTGCCCTCCGGGTCTGGACTTTGCACCCTCTAGGACGCATATTAAGCGAGATATTCGCATTTTAAGTTTGAACTTGGATTTTTGCCCATAACTTGTTGTAAAATTGGTCTTATTCAAAGATAGGCGTATCAATGGAAAGGGAACGATTCCTAGATCACAATCCTGAAATTTCAGCACTCCAGGTGGTCTAGATCGAGAAATAATGAAGGTCAAAAATTGCCCTCCGGGTCTGGACTTTGCACCCTCTAGGACGCATATTAAGTGAGATATTCGCATTTTAAGTTTGAACTTGGATTTTTGCCCATAACTTGTTGTAAAATTGGTCTTATTCAAAGATAGGCACACCAATGGAAAGGGAACGATTCCTAGATCACAATCCTGAAATTTCAGCACTCTAGGTGGTCTAGATCGAGAAATAATGGAGGTCAAAAATTGACCTCCGGGGCTGGACTTTGCACCCTCTAGCACGCATATTAAGCGAGATATTCGCATTTTAAGTTTGAACTTGGATTTTTGCCCATAACTTGTTGTAAAATTGGTCTTATTCAAAGATAGGCACACCAATGGAAAGGGAACGATTCCTAGATCACAATCCTGAAATTTCAGCCCTCTAGGTGGTCTAGATCGAGAAATAATGGAGGTCAAAAATTGCCCTCCGGGTCTGGACTTTGCACCCTCTAGGACGCATATTAAGCGAGATATTCGCATTTTAAGTTTGAACTTGGATTTTTGCCCATAACTTGTTGTAAAATTGGTCTTATTCAAAGATAGGCACACTAATGGAAAGGGAACGATTCCTAGATCACAATCCTGAAATTTCAGCACTCCAGGTGGTCTAGATCGAGAAATAATGAAGGTCAAAAATTGCCCTCCGGGTCTGGACTTTGCACCCTCTAGGACGCATATTAAGCGAGATATTCGCATTTTAAGTTTGAACTTGGATTTTTGCCCATAACTTGTTGTAAAATTGGTCTTATTCAAAGATAGGCACACCAATGGAAAGGGAACGATTCCTAGATCACAATCCTGAAATTTCAGCACTCCAGGTGGTCTAGATCGAGAAATAATGAAGGTCAAAAATTGCCCTCCGGGTCTGGACTTTGCACCCTCTAGGACGCATATTTAGCGAGATATTCGCATTTTAAGTTTGAACTGGATTTTTGCCCATAACTTGTTGTAAAATTGGTCTTATTCAAAGATAGGCACACCAATGGAAAGGGAACGATTCCTAGATCACAATCCTGGAATTTCAGCACTCCAGGTGGTCTAGATCGAGAAATAATGAAGGTCAAAAATTGCCCTCCGGGTCTGGACTTTGCACCCTCTAGGACGCATATTAAGCGAGATATTCGCATTTTAAGTTTGAACTTGGATTTTTGCCCATAACTTGTTGTAAAATTGGTCTTATTCAAAGATAGGCACACCAATGGAAAGGGAACGATTCCTAGATCACAATCCTGAAATTTCAGCACTCCAGGTGGTCTAGATCGAGAAATAATGGAGGTCAAAAATTGCCCTCCGGGTCTGGACTTTGCACCCTCTAGGACGCATATTAAGCGAGATATTCGCATTTTAAGTTTGAACTTGGATTTTTGCCCATAACTTGTTGTGAAATTGGTCTTATTCAAAGATAGGCACACCAATGGAAAGGGAACGATTCCTAGATCACAATCCTGAAATTTCAGCACTCCAGGTGGTCTAGATCGAGAAACAATGAGGTCAAAAATTGCCCTCCGGGTCTGGACTTTGCACCCTCTAGGACGCATATTAAGCGAGATATTCGCATTTTAAGTTTGAACTTGATTTTTGCCCATAACTTGTTGTAAAATTGGTCTTATTCAAAGATAGGCACACCAATGGAAAGGGAACGATCCTAGATCACAATCCTGAAATTTCAGCACTCCAGTGGTCTAGATCGAGAAATAATGAAGTCAAAATTGCCCTCCGGGTCTGGACTTTGCACCCTCTAGGACGCATATTAAGCGCATTTTAAGTTTGAACTTGGATTTTTGGCCATAACTTGTTGTAAAATTGGTCTTATTCAAAGATAGGCACACCAATGGAAAGGGAACGATTCCTAGATCACAATCCTGAAATTTCAGCACTCCAGGTGGTCTAGATCGAGAAATAATGAAGGTCAAAAATTGCCCTCCGGGCTGGACTTTGCACCCTCTAGGACGCATATAAGCGAGATATTCGCATTTAAAGTTTGAACTTGGATTTTTGCCATAACTTGTTGTAAAATTGGTCTTATTCAAAGATAGGCACACCAATGGAAAGGGAACGATTCCTAGATCACAATCCTGAAATTTCAGCCCTCTAGGTGGTCTAGATCGAGAAATAATGGAGGTCAAAAATTGCCCTCCGGGTCTGGACTTTGCACCCTCTAGACGCATATTAAGCGAGATATTCGCATTTTAAGTTTGAACTTGGATTTTTGCCCATAACTTGTTGTAAAATTGGTCTTATTCAAAGATAGGCACACCAATGAAAGGGAACGATGCCTAGATCACAATCCTGAAATTTCAGCACTCCAGGTGGTCTAGATCGAGAAATAATGAAGGTCAAAAATTGCCCTCCGGGTCTGGACTTTGCACCCTCTAGGACGCATATTAAGCGAGATATTCGCATTTTAAGTTTGAACTTGGATTTTTGCCCATAACTTGTTGTAAAATTGGTCTTATTCAAAGATAGGCACACTAATGGAAAGGAACGATTCCTAGATCACAATCCTGAAATTTCAGCACTCCAGGTGGTCTAGATCGAGAAATAATGAAGGTCAAAAATTGCCCTCCGGGTCTGGACTTTGCACCCTCTAGGACGCATATTAAGCGAGATATTCGCATTTTAAGTTTGAACTTGGATTTTTGCCCATAACTTGTTGTAAAATTGGTCTTATTCAAAGATAGGCACACCAATGAAAGGGAACGATTCCTAGATCACAATCTGAAATTTCAGCACTCCAGGTGGTCTAGATCGAGAAATAATGAAGGTCAAAAATTGCCCTCCGGTCTGGACTTTGCACCCTCCTAGGACGCATATTTAGCGAGATATTCGCATTTTAAGTTTGAACTGGATTTTTGCCCATAACTTGTTGTAAAATTGGTCCTTATTCAAAGATAGGCACACCAATGGAAAGGGAACGATTCCTAGATCACAATCCTGGAATTTCAGCACTCAGGTGGTCTAGATCGAGAAATAATGAAGGTCAAAAATTGCCCTCCGGGTCTGGACTTTGCACCCTCTAGGACGCATATTAAGCGAGATATTCGCATTTTAAAGTTTGAACTTGGATTTTTGCCCATAACTTGTTGTAAAATTGGTCTTATCAAAGATAGGCACACCAATGGAAAGGGAACGATTCCTAGATCACAATCCTGAATTTCAGCACTCCAGGTGGTCTAGATCGAGAAATAATGGAGGTCAAAAATTGCCCTCCGGGTCTGGACTTTGCACCCTCTAGGACGCATATTAAGCGAGATATTCGCATTTAAAGTTTGAACTTGGATTTTTGCCCATTAACTTGTTGTGAAATTGGTCTTATTCAAAGATAGGCACACCAATGGAAAGGGAACGATCCTAGATCACAATCCTGAAATTTCAGCACTCCAGGTGGTCTAGATCGAGAAACAATGAAGGTCAAAAATTGCCCTCCGGGTCTGGACTTTGCACCCTCTAGGACGCATATTAAGCGAGATATTCGCATTTTAAGTTTGAACTTGGATTTTTGCCCATAACTTGTTGTAAAATTGGTCTTATTCAAAGATAGGCACACCAATGGAAAGGGAACGATTCCTAGATCACAATCCTGAAATTTCAGCACTCCAGGTGGTCTAGATCGAGAAATAATGAAGGTCAAAAATTGCCCTCCGGGTCTGGACTTTGCACCCTCTAGGACGCATATTAAGCGCATTTTAAGTTTGAACTTGGATTTTTGGCCCATAACTTGTTGTAAAATTGGTCTTATTCAAAGATAGGCACACCAATGGAAAGGGAACGATTCCTAGATCACAATCCTGAAATTTCAGCCCTCCAGGTGGTCTAGATCGAGAAATAATGAGGTCAAAAATTGCCCTCCGGGGCTGGACTTTGCACCCTCTAGGACGCATATTAAGCGAGATATTCGCATTTAAAGTTTGAACTTGGATTTTTGCCCATAACTTGTTGTAAAATTGGTCTTATTCAAAGATAGGCACACCAATGGAAAGGGAACGATTCCTAGATCACAATCCTGAAATTTCAGCCCTCTAGGTGGTCTAGATCGAGAAATAATGGAGGTCAAAAATTGCCCTCCGGGTCTGACTTTGCACCCTCTAGGACGCATATTAAGCGAGATATTCGCATTTTAAGTTTGAACTTGGATTTTTGCCCATAACTTGTTGTAAAATTGGTCTTATTCAAAGATAGGCACACCAGTGGAAAGGGAACGATGCCTAGATCACAATCCTGAAATTTCAGCACTCCAGGTGGTCTAGATCGAGAAATAATGAAGGGTCAAAAATTGCCCTCCGGGTCTGGAC